>MU551628.1:2491755-2580478 GCA_024362625.1 Silurus asotus
ATATATATATATATATATATATATATACATAAACACATACACACATACACACCATCACATTGGATTACATTATGACACCACCTGCCTAATATTGTGTTTGTCTCTCCCAGAACAGTTCTGATCCATCAATCATTAACAGCATGAACTTCTTCAGCAATTTGAGCTGCAGGAGCTCATCTGTTGGATCAGACCACATGGACCAGCCTTCGCTTCCCATGTGTATTAATGACCCTCAGTTGCCCATGACCGTACCACCACTGTTCCTTCCTATATAACAACTATAAATATAAATCTGATCGAGTGACCACTGGGAACTCCAGGGGACCTTCATTTTATTATTTATTCAATGATGTAATAAGCAGAGACACTGAGGAACTGAAAAAGATATATTTATTAAAAGAGAATTTCAATGACATTAATGACTAGAATAGAATAGACCTTAGTGGCTTATTACACATGTTGGCCTTTAAATAGGTCTAAAGTTATATCAAAATCGATTCAGTGCTTTTTATCAGAAGCTATGCTATGGATTTACACAGTTGAATTTATAATTTTTAAGGTTTGTTGGTGGAAAAATGTTATTTATAATTGACAATAATTTAGTCTTGTTGGCAATAATAAAATAATAATAATCTTCTTCTTCTTCTTTTGCCTTCTCCCATTAGGGGGCGCCACAGCGGATCATCTGTCTCCATACCCCCCATGTCCTCTACATCTGCCTCTTTCAAACCAACTACCTGCATGTCTTCCCTCACCACATCCATAAACCTCCTCCTTGGTCTTCCTCTTTTCCTCCTTCCTGGTGGCTCCATCCTCAGCATTCTCCTACTGATATACCCCATGTCTCTCCTCTACACATGTCCAAACCATCTCAATCTCACCTCCCTCACCTTGTCTCCAAAACGTCCTGCATGTGCTGTCCCTCTAATTAAGTCATTTTTAAACCTGCCTATTGTCGTCACTCCAAACAAAACCTCAACATCTTCAGCTCTGCTACCTCCAGCGCCACCTCCTGTCTTTTTACTCAATGCCACTGTCTTTAAAGAATACATCACAGATCTCAGTACAGTCCTATAAACTTTCACTTTTGCAGATACCCTACTATCACAAATCACTCCTGCTATCACTCTTCTCCACCCACTCCACCCTGTCTGCACTCTTTTCTTCACTTCTCTAACACACTCTCCATTATTTTTGCACTGTTAAATCCATCTACCCGAACTCCTCCACCTTTTCCACCTTTTCTCCCTTCAACTGCACCACTCCACTGCCCTCCCTTTCATTCACACACATGTACTCTGTCTTACTCCTACTGACTTTCATTCCTCTTCTCTCCAGTGTGTACCTCCACCTCTCCAGGCCCTTCTCCACCTGCTCATTACTCTCACCACAAATCACAATAGCAGCCGCAAACATCATAGTCCAGGGACACTCCTGTCTGACCTCGTCCGTCAACCTGTTTATCACCACTGCAAACAGGAAAGGGTTTAGAGCTGATCCTTGATGCAGTCCAACCTCTACCTTAAACCAGTCTGTCATTCCTACTGCAAACTTCACTGTTGTCACACTGTCTTCATACATGTCCTGCACCACCCTCTTAAACACCTGACTTCCTCATACTATAACATAATAATACAAATCTGAATGTTATTATTAATAATATTAATAATAATAACATTAATAATAATACAGTTTAAATAATATAATTTATTTGTGGTAGCTCCGTGATTAAGGCTCTGGGTTACTAATCAGAAGGACGGTAGTTCAAGCCCTGGTATCGCAAAGTTGCCATTCTTGGGCCCCCTAAACAAAAGCCCTTAGGTTTCCTAACATTGCTGGAATATGCAAACATTTTTTTTACTGTGCTGTAAAGTAATTGTGGCAAGGATTAAGCACCATTACTTTTTAAATATGAGCCTAAAATCTTGAAAATTAACAAAAATTATTATTATCATTATTATAATTATTAAAATCTAGCTAAACACAAACAGTAGTTATTTATCTGAAAATTGTATGTAAAAAGTTCAACAGATGAATAGATCGTTATGTAGTGCCCCCTCGTGGCTGAACACGTGTAAGTCCTGTTCTATCTATCTGCTGTTGAAATGTTTTTTCTGTGTGATCTTAAGTTCATGACACAATCTTTGCAAACTGTAGGAGTGATTTCGCTGTAAGGGCAGTTTGCACAGAGTTAATCAGCTTTCCTGGCCATCTGCACATAGTTTAGTGTGAGTCACTGTGTTACAGCTGGATTCGTTGTTGTAAACTGATCAGTGTGCACAACAATCTGATGTCAGAGAAGTTAGTATAAACAGATTATAATAAAAAAAAAAAAGTGTCTGATGCTGTGCTTCTCAAACCCTAGGGAATTACTGGCATTTCACCATTAGCACTGAGGAAACGAAAACCAGCAGTGCCTGGGGCTCTTGAAAAGTGAAACAATTCAACAATTTCAATGCAGCTTCCTGAGTTTATGTTCGCAGTTAAAGTTTTTGATTAGTTTCATTTGAAATAAATGATAGATTTTGCAGTTAAAGTCAAAAAGTAGAAGGAAAAAAAACGAGTTTAAATGGTTTATTTAATTCAAGAAATTATGTCACCAATTTTTCTGTATTTTGTGAATTCATTCACAAAAAACATGCATTCATTGCTACATTCACTTCCTCTGTTTTAACACTTTTTACAGAAAATGGCTTAAAAAATGTCTTTTGGAATGACCCAAATGATGGGTATGAGATCTATTGTTTAGAGATAAAAGCTAGCCAAAATTTTTGTAAGTTTCCAAAATAACCGGGTAAGCCATAAAGAAGCACATAAGCAGCACAGGTCCTGTCTATATATATATACATTATTTGGGGTGTATAATAACCCATTTGATTAGCAATTTGATGTGAAATGATTAATAATAATTTGTGTGGCAAATTTTCCGAATAAAAGCAATATTCTTTTCCCCACTTCTGTCATGTTTTTTTGCGCTTTCCACATCTCCACTATGTAGCACATCGATCATACTCTTCCCCTGTGCATGAGAGGTCTTTAAATTTCGCTGAGCACTGAAACGTAATCAGGCATCTTTTTCTACTGAGGAATGATCCTGCTGCCTCAGTCTTTCTGAATTTGTCTTAAACCCCTGAGCGGGCAGTTACATGGCCCTACCGAAAGTTTGGACTTTGGCTTTTTGTTGTCAAACACAATTAAGTAATTAACTTAATAAGGGCATGGGTTTATTGGCACAGATACACCAAGGCATTCTCACCAATGCACCACACAGAGCAGGAGAAAGGGCAGTGACTGAATGCAGAATTTTCTTAATCTCAGTGCTTCCCTCTGCTGGACTGGTTTATTGCTGTGCTTGATTGGAACAAGTAATTTAGGTGCCTATAACTGGATGGTTTTTTTGTGTTTGTTTTTTTGTGGCAACCAGGAAACATGCACAAATTTACTGCGCACACCTGTTACATATTTGATGTAAACATCAACTCAAGCCCTTGACTTATGTCTATGTAAGTTTTGCACTGCTGCCACATGATTGGCTGATATTATAATTGTATGAATGAGCTGCTTCTGGAAAAGTTAAAATTTCTGATATGTGGTGAAAGATTTGTCTTTCAATTACAAACAATAACTTCATACATAAATAATAAAGCTTGTTCGGTGCAATCACTACAAATAAAAATAGAAAGCGCACCCATAAATAAGCCTGAATTTTACAAATATTTTTATTTTTAACATAAATAAGCCGCACCTGTCTATAAGCAGGTGTCTATACTAATGTACTTTACACAGGCTTTAACAAAAGTCACGTTAAACACGGTGTAACAGGTGAAATATGTTGCGCTTCGTTTAGGAGCATAGCGGTATTTTGGGAATAGCCTGGCACTGCATTTTTCTGGTATTGCTGCATGTGTGTAAGACTAAGGAATATGTCCTTATTATTTTCTGATGCTCATTTCTAGTTTCTTTGACTAACCCGTAACGCTGTTGCCAAAAAAAAAATAAAAAAGCACGAGTTTTGGAAACCTGTCTTTGCTTATATGATTTCTGTTGCAACTGGAGTTAGCAAGCTCTCCCAATGCCGTGCAGCTCAGAACACAGGTGAGGTGCGTTTTTTCGTTTTCGTTCGGAAATTTCATTGGTCTAATGTTATGGGGCTCAGTTTTTTGGCTTGCAGTTTGTGAAACTGAGAAAAACCCAAGAAAAATTCATAAATTAGCCGCTTCATGGTTTAAGCGGCAGGGTTTAGAACGTGGGAAAAAGTAGCGGCTTATAGTCCGAAAAATACTTATTCTTCCATTCAAAATTACAGTGGTAAACAAAGTAAACAGACCATGTAGTTAAGTTAAATTATAGAGACACTCCTTTTTTTAACAACAGAGCTGCATCAACAACACCAGACAATATCGCCAGACTGACCAGTCCCTGCCTAGATGGATGGGCAGAGCTAGGTCAAAGGACAGAGGAGCCAGGAGTGGCACTAAGGTCAAGGTTGTAGAACCTTGTAGTCAACTGGGTAGACCAGCTCATGGTGTTGCAAATGACTTGTAGGGACGCTACCAGAGGACAAGGCTTTAAAGGCCGCCACACTCCATAGCTCTGTTCTGTTCCGGTTAAGCTTCTCCTAGTCTGGGACCTGAAAATGTGAAGGATAGAATGACTAGAGCACAACTGGACGTGGGACAGCCAAGGGCACCTTGGGGACATACCTTGGTCTGTGGTAGAGGAAAGCACTGGCCATGCCTGGGGTAAACTCCAGACAGAAGGGGCTCAAAAAAAGGGCGTGAAGGTCCCCAGCTCTTTTTAGAGATGAGATGGGCAGTAGAAAAGGCCTTTAGAACAACAGTCAGGACCCAAACAGGCACTCTGGGTCACACAAGTGGAGCATGATAAGACGCAATATGGGACATGTAAGGCCCTAAGGGGCCAAAGACATTGTCTCAACAGCTTAAGGCGGGGTTGAAGCAAAGCACCCCCTGCCTTAGGGAGACAGTCCCTCCTTTGAGGAATCTCCCAGGGAGGGTGTTTTGAGAAGGTTTACCAGGTCGGTGAACTATGGCACAGCACAGGGCTATTAGGAGGAAATTAACTCCATGCTAGTATACTCTCTCCAGAACTCCGGGGAGCAGCACTACAGGGGAAAAAGTGTACAGGCAGAAGCCTTGGCCATGCCTGTACTATGGCGTCCAGCCCAAGAGGGGCTGGGTGAGTAAGGGGGAACCAGAGGGGACAGTGCAATGTCTATTGAGTCCCTTCCTTTCTATAAACCTTTGGCGGAGTGGCCACTCATGACTGCTCCCAAACCTATTGAAGATGATGGTTTTCAGATCTGTCAGTTCCTCCGTCTCTGAACGTCACGGTGCCTGGTACTCATGCTGGGCTGGAGCTGGGGCTGAATCACCGAGCAGTAACAAGTAGGCCTGATAAGTCTGATAAGTAGCAAGGGCTGCACCCTTGTAAGAGCAGCATCCAGGGAGAGTTAACCAGCCAGCGTCTCTTGAACCCAGGGCATCATCCCACAACCACACTCCTACATCTTTAGCCCCAACGTTTCTTTTTACGCTAATGTAGTGGGGCTGAAGAGACGGTCCAAATAAGGGCTATTCCATGACCTGGTCACCTCAGTGTGCAGGTCTGGGAAGAAAAGCAGACCCTGGCTTAGAGGTAGGCCCACCTCTGAACCCTCTGCCAGATCCAACTGCAAACCCTATGACATAAGTCACCACTTTGCCTCGTCGTAAAGCAGGGCCAGAACCACGAGAAGCGAGAGTGCCCTTCTCCAAGACCACTCTGCTGGGGGCCACAATGGGAGCAGTCGGTTTTCTCGGTTTCCTGTTTACCCCCCCGTGATAAAGCAGAGTTGGTAATGCTTGCATTAAATTTTTCTTTTTTTTTATTTACCACTTACCGATACCTGAAGAACAGACACACACAGTGCTTCCTGAACGAACATAAGCTAGTGCTGTTTCCACAACATGTGCTTTTATAGCTTTCTGGTTGTGTCATCCTGCCGTTGACGTCACGTCTTTCCATTAGACAGATTACACACGTGATTCAGAGCGTGGTCACGCCAAAGCGTTCCCAAAGCATTGTTGATGCAGCTCGAGTTATGTAGTTGAAAAAAAAGAGATTTGCCTTTGACTTGTTGGAGTAAAAGTCTCTCAAATGAAATATTATATTACACATACACAAAAATGCTACTTAAGTACAGTAACAAATTACACGTACTTCCTTACTGTCCACCACTGTGGAACAATGAATGCATTTTTATCGTATATCTAGATAAAATTGCATTCCTTGTTTCGCAGTGGTGGACAGTAAGGAAGTACGTGTAATTTGTTACTGTTGACATTTTATCCTAGTTAACATTGTGACTCACTCTTAAGTCAAATGGTAAACCAGTAGGAGCATTCATGTTGTGATATAAAACAGTGTAGAAGGCACAAAATACCTGTACACATGAATCAGTAATGGCTTAGATAACTGCCTGCAGGGCTGTGAAAGTTTGATAAGTGCTTATGTAGGCAATTCAACTTAAATGCTAGATAGAGGTTGCTAGAGTCTGACAAAAATAGTAAGAGACAGACTGGTTCAAATCACATGAGATTTTGAGAATTAGAGCGGAAAGACTAGACTTGTGGAACTTGTGAAAACAGTATATAGGGTATATAAGGTAATAAAAAAGAGGTAAATTGGTTGAGTATGGTTTCATTGTAAAGCTGTACACTTTAATGTGTATAATTAATGGTTTATTCATATCTATTTCATCTTAGTCAGTAGTACACACACACCTAATGCTCTGGGAAGTACAGTGTAGTAGGAGTAGTTCTTCATGGTTCCTGGGTCTCTGGTTCCAAACACATCTTATGTTGCTGTAGCTTATGTGGAGTTTGCATGTTCTTATGTGTCAAAATGGGTTTCCTTTAGATTCTCTAGTTTTCTTTCAAATATACGAGGTGATATCAAAAGGTTTCGAGACTAGCAGTGCTAACTGGTGCTATTCTGACCATGTGCATTACCACGTCTGCAATTTCATCACAGACAGCAAAGTTAGAACAAAGAGCAAACTTAAAATTCTGCATAAAACTGGACGTTTTACATGACACGTTTGCCATACGGCGATGCTGCGCCGGATTTTTCGTAGTGTTTTGATCGGCACGTGGGCGTCAAGAGCGGAAGAACATCAATGGAAGAATGTGAACCCCTGAAAATGTCGAAACAATTCAGCTGACGATCTTCGGAGAACATCTCACTTCTGCCCACCCCACTCACCAGATCTGGTTTTAGCAGACTTCACTCTCTTCACGAAAATGAAGATCCAGCTTAAAGGTCACAGTTTTGACACCTTTGTTGAGATTCGACCCAAATTGCAGAAGTTGCTTGATGTGCTTCAAACTAAAGACTTCAAGAACAAATTCCAGAAGTGTCTTGAAACTTTTTGATACCAACTCCCATGCATGTTGGTGGATTGACTGTGAGGTGGATCCCAAGCCTTTTCCAGAAACACTGGACACTAGGGATTCAATCCATCCTGGAGCACCTTGCACAGACATTCACAACTATGATGGATGTTTTTGGACAGTAGGAAACTAGAAACTAGAGAAACCACAGGAAACCCAGATAACCATTAGGAAAACCCACAAAACTCTGCACAGACAGTTACCCAATCACAGGCTCAAACAATGCACCATCAAAAGATTAATGGTACAGTATAACAACATTGTTTCCTTTGTTTGTTCCAAGCCTGTTTTCAAGGTCTCTATTTGTGGTCCACTTTTCAGACATTGGTAAAGATTTCTAATTCTAGCGCTCAAATAAAGCCTACCGAAATAAATCCTCCTGGCAGGCTGCCACACAGGACACCTCCAAGCTCACTTTGAATTTCTAAAGCCCCTGCAGTAAGCTGGAGCAGTTCAAATAATCCAATTATAACCCTGATTAATAATGCAAGCAGGTAATTAAATACAGTCCTTTGTGAATCATGGAGAATTAAGAGATTATGAATGATTTTATCCATTTTGTTCAGGCCAAATCTTTGACACAAAATATTTCCATGCTCAAGTGCTCTAATAATGTTTTGCACTCCAGGCTTCACAAGACACACACACACACACACACACACACGCAAGGTCCTCCACTACACAAAGGTTAAATCACTTCACACATCACTCATGCACAAAGGACAGAGGATGTCAGCATTTTTCAATTGCACACATTGCCTTTAGAAAAAAAAAACTCTCCTGTCATAGAGGCTTAATGGAAATCGTTGAGTGTGTTTACACTACACAAATACATTGAAAACAAAATTTTTCCATGCTCAAGTGCTCTAATAATGTTTTGCACTCCAGGCTTCACAAGACACACACACACACACACACACACACACACACACACACACACACACACACATGCAAGGTCCTCCACTACACAAAGGTCAAATCACTTCACACATCACTCATGCACAAAGGACAGAGGATGTCAGCATTTTTCAATTGCACACATTGCCTTTAGAAAAAAAAAACTCTCCTGTCATAGAGGCTTAATGGAAATCGTTGAGTGTGTTTACACTACACAAATACATTCGATACGCATCCTTCAAAAGCATAAATTCTAATTGTGGAATTGAATGTCTATAAAGTTTCACAATGCTGAATCATGAGGTTATACAGATCTTTTTTTTATTTATTTATAGTTTTTGGTTTGGTGCCCAGTTTTACGTCGTCATATTCACCATTATCAAAATATCACAAGGTTGATATTTAAAGCCCGGTTGCCACATGTAGAATTTCATAATTCTTTTTTTGCATGTAGACGCTAAAGGACGAGGTTGCTCGTTCTTGCTTGAAAGGCTGACTAAAATACTGATCCAAATAAAACGAGTGTGAACATTCCTCTGCAAAGTTCAGGTCATGTCTAAGCTACCTGCTTCTTAACTGGATTCAGCTGTTTCTGTGTATAATAAGCAAAAATACGGCATATTACAGTGTGATTGTTGATTAATTGAAATGAATGAATTTCATGAAAGATTATGTCTCAGTGATTAAACTGATCAGAAGGTTGTGAGGTAAAATCCCAGCACTATCAAGCTGACACTGCTGGGCCCTTGGGCAAGGCCCTTAACCCTTAATTTCTCAAGTTGTATAGATGAGCTCGTTGTAAGTCGTTCCGGATAAGGGCGTCTGCCAAATGCCATAAATGTAAATGTAATTGCTTTTCATTTTATTGAAAGGAAAGTCATGCTGTTGGTTTTAAATTCCACTATTGTCTATGTGTATTGTCTTAGTTTCATAATATCACAGTAACATTTTGCAGTTCTGCTGTACAGTAGGCACTAAAAATTGACTGTGTGTTGGAGAGAATAAGTGTGTATGAGTGTATATATATGTGTGTGTGTGTGAGTGTGTGTTTAGTGCTGTAGGGGTTTAAGAGTTGACTCAGGCATGATTTGACCCTGTGACAGAACAGCTATTCAGCAATGTATTGTCCTTCAGAGAGCTTTACATCCTGACTGAGCCACCTGAGTCACAGTAAACCTACATGTGCTTTGACCTGACCGAGCACTGTGTCTGCACCATTGGCCTGCCATAAATTTGAATATCATTAAAAAGTTGATTTATTTTAGTAATTCAATACAAAAGGTGCAAATGGTATATTATATAGATTCATCACACACAGACTGATATAGTTCAAGTGTTTATTTCTTTTAATGATGATTATGGCTTACAGCTAATAAACTTTCTTTCGGCTTCTCCCGTTAGGGGTCGCCACAGCGGATTCTCTGCACGTTTGATTTGGCACATGTTTTACGCTGGATGCCCTTCCTAACGCAACCCTTCCCAATTTATCCGGGCTTGGGACCGGCACTGAGAGTGGCTGGGGATAAAAACCCAAAATTCAGTATGTCAGAAAGTTAGAATATTGTGAAAAAGTTTAATATTGAAGACTCGTGGTGTCTCACTCTAATCAGCTCATTAAATCCAAATACCTGCAAAGGTTTCCTGAGCCGTTAAATGGCGTCTCAGTCTGGTTCAGGCTACACAATCATGGGAAAGATTGCTGACTCAACAGTTTTCCAGAAGACGATCATTGACACCCTGCACATGGAGGGTAAGACACAAAAGGTCATCGCTAAAGAAGCTGCTGTTTACAGACTGCTGTATCCAGGCACATTCATGAAAAGTTGATTGGAAGGAAAAAATGTGGAAAAAAAAAGAAACGAAGCCCATTCAAGAATTTAGGGAGATTCACAAAGAATGTACTGCAGCTGGAGTCAGTGCTTCAAGAGCCTCCACACACTGACGTATCCATGGACTACAACTGACTCATTCCTCGTGTCGAACCACTCCTAAACCAGAGACAACGTCAGAGGTGTCTTACCTGGGCAAAGGAGAAAAAGCACTGGACTGTTGCTCAGTGGACCAAAGTCGTCTTTTCAGATGAAAGGAAGAAAATTTAGCATTTCATTTGGAAATCAAGGTCCCAGAGTCTGAAAGAAGAGAGGGGAGGGACAGAATCCGAGTTGCTCGAGGTCCAGTGTAAAGTTACAGTCAGTGGTGGTTTGGGGAGTCGTGTCATCAAGTTTTATCAAGTCTAACATCAGCACAGTCACCTACCAGGAAGTTTTAGAGCACCTAATGCTTCCCTCTGCTGACCAGCTTTATGGATATCCTGATTTCTTTTTTCATCAGGATTTGGCACCTGCCCACACTACCAGAAGCACCAAAAGTTGGTTAAATGACCATGGTGTTGGTGTGCTTGACTGGCCAGCAAACTCACCAGACCTGAACACCATAGAGAAGAACATACTTTCCAGAAGGCCAACAATTCACTAAAAAATGTTTTTTTGATTGGTTTTAAATAGTATTACAATTTTTTGAGATAGTGAATTGGTGGGTTTTTGTTAAATGTGAGCCAAAATTATCAAAATGAAAAGAAATCACACGTGAAATATATCAGTCTGTGTGTGATGAATCTATATAATATACCAGTTTCACCTTTTTTATTAAATTAATAAAATAAATTAACTTTTTAATGATATTCTAATTTATTGAGATACACCTGTACTATTAAATATATAGATATTTAAATCCTAAGCTACCAAATGTTTATTATGTAAAGCAGATGCTATTCAATAAAAGCGCTAAAGGTAGAACAAATCAAAAGATAAAAGATACTCAAACACCCACCAGAGTGTTTTTAGTGCATTTAGGGAAAAAAGAGATAGAGTTTTGCATGGTGTGCAAAATTTGCAAACTCTTACAAATATGTCTCAAAGAAAGAAAAGATTTTGTACAGTAAGTGGTTTAAGATGAGAAATCAAACTGGCTGAAATAGAGACAGAGGGGATGTTTTGGTTCAACAATAGTGATATATTATTTACAATCCCCTCCAGTCACATGAGTGCCCTGTGAGTGCACACTCAGCCACAGCAAAAGAAAGGATACGTTTGTGAAATGCTTTCACTGTTTGTGTGTGTGTGTGTGTGTGTGTGTGTGTGTGTGTGTGTGAGCAATTTTATCGTGTATGTCATAACATAGCATAACATTACTTGAGCCTTCTACCTCCACTGGTACCTCCACATTCCTGAGATCAGTCACTCGAAATCCTGTTGCAACATTTTACAGGAAGTGTCATTTAAATGCCATTTCGTTTAACCCACATTTACAATCAATGTAAAAAAAATTACAACGGCTTCTGAGCTCTTTATTAGAACTGCTTTTTTTCCCTGTTCAGTGTAACCAAACACCATTCCAACATTCTCCTGCAATATATTTATATAGGGCAAGTGCCTGGACCAGACTGGACCCATTAAGCTTGTACTAAATGACAGGTTTATTTCTGTGCAGCCACATGTGGCACGGTCACCAAGTCTCTAGTCGATGTGGAAGTTTTAATTTGAACGCCTAGCTGTGCAGGAGGTTAAGGATATGCCCTGTATGTGTGTTGATTGATTTACAGGCTGCTCATTTCCCTGCAGAGGTTTGAGCCCATCAGCTCCCTCCCACTGCAGCAGCCTGCTTCTTCCTCCAGCTCCTGTGTTAGTGTGACTTTCTGTAAGATATCAAGCACACGAGTAAGGTAATAAGAAACCGCTCCACCTCTGCCTTCCCTCTCTCTTTAATACTCTGCCTTAGGGGAGTTTGTTGATCGCACAGATGTGCAAAGCAGGAAATGGCTGATCAATGGTTAGATGAGAGCATCCTGAAGCTGTATAAAGCTGTGCTGGCATTTTATTTCAGGGTCTAAAGAAAATCCTGGACTGTTTTGTGGCTGATTTATATACAGGCAAAGAAAATCTGAGTTGATTATAACACTATAAGGGCCAGATGGACTGGAGTCCTTTTACATAATATGCATATTGCTTATGAGTATTTTTACAAGCACGATTTGGACGAAAGACTCAGGAATTAATATCCTGTCTAGGTTAATATGCTGTCTGGGTAAGATGATACAGTTGATATTATGTGATACAAGATTTTGACGGCTCAGCAGTCCTGGGTCTTCTTTGATGTATTACTCATTTCATGATGTGCCGAACGTTTTCGATTTGTGAAAGGCCTGGATAGCGGACCTGGATGTCTTGTGGAAATATGCAAGGCCTACCCTGAAAAAGATGTCGTCTGGATGGAAGCATACGTTGTTCCAAAACCTGTATATAACTTTCCGCATGAATTGTGCCTTCCAGATGTGCAAGCTGCCTATTCCACAAACACTATGAAACCCACATTGAGACTGGTAGAACATACAAACTCCACACAGACAGTAACTCCTGCTCAGGAATTAATATGGAAATGGGGTGCAAGGATCCAACACTACCCACTGTTAGAATTTTGTATTCAGTATATAGATTGTGTATGTATAATCATAGTGGGTTATGTGTGAGAAATAAAAACACAGAAAAACAAAAGCCTATGTACTGCAGTATTTACACAATATGTATGTATATATGAATATACAGTCCCCGTATATGATGGTTTGACTTACAAATTTCCAATTATACGATGTGTAAAAAAGAAAAGTGTACCAATATTTAATGTTTTGTACAGCAGGCAAATGTAGCAGCGTAGGTTTCGCTCGCAGGTAGCAAACTGCCGATCAGGCATAACATTATGACATTATAACATTATGACTGATAAAATTAATAACACTTTTTATCTTTGTAAAATGGCACCTGTTGATGTGCTACAAGCAGGAACAATAGGCAAGAGTAATGATTTGAGTGAATTTGACAAGGGCCAAATTGTGACGGCTAAACGTCTGGGTCAGAGTATCTCCAAAACTGAAGCTCTTGTGTGGTGTTCCCATGTTGTTCTTCATTGGTATCTATTAAAGGTGCCCCAAGGAAGGAACAGTGGTAAACTGGTGACAGGGTCGTGGGCGGCTAAGGCTCATTGATGCACATGGGGAACGAATGCTGGTCCGTGTGGTTTGATCCAACAGACGAGCTCCTGTAGCTCAAATTACTGAAAATCCACTGGTAATGATCGATGGATCAGGACTGTTTAGGCAGCAAAAAGGGAACCAACACAATATTAGGAAGGTACCTGATTGGTGGTCATAAAGTTATGCAATATATGAATATATATATATAAATATACAACTTGAGTTTATTTGTACAAAATCAGTACAAACTGCAAAAACATTAGCCCTTGTTGGAGTGACTATTAATCTGTCGTGAGATCGGATTTGCATTTTGGATTCTGACTCTAGCATAAACACCAGATCCTCCATTTTTTAAATTTCAATAAAAGAAGCTACATATTTATTATGTTTTTATTTTCGACCCTGTGATATTTAAAGCTGTAACAAAGACAAAGTTCATTCCTATCCCACCCTCTCTGGGATGAGGACACTCTTGACAATGCTGATGTAATGCTGATTTACTGACATCCAATATGTGACATCGCATGTCCTTTTCTGAATCAATAGGCTAGGAAAAAACTGTGACATTTCATTAACTAACAGATTTTTACTCATAATTAAAGAGATTAGTGTGTGCACACACATCAGTAATTATGCAGCTTTTAGCATAAATAGTTATCCATTTTACACCATAAGTCTAAAAGGGGTTTGTTCTTGTTTTATACAAAATAAACCCAATAACAATGCTGTAATATATCTAAACCTAGCACTGTATTGATATCTTTAGTTTGTAGTCAATAATAAAATAGACCTCCTATGCATTTAGGGTCTTTCTGGGAATCTTCTTCTGTCTGTTATTTACTCACTTTATCACAATGCTAAAGCCAATTATAATCCCCTCCATTCGGCCCTGTATCAATGTAACATCCACCAATATGACATTGTCACCCTAGAGGGACAAAGTCAAAGGCCAGCCTGAAACAACACATTCAATAGTCTTCAATGTGACTTATAAGAATGTCACTCTGCAGCTTGAGCTCACACTCGCTCTGTATTCCCAGAGGATGAAAGTGTGTCTCACAGTAGACCAGGTTCCTTTGTTCTGAGAACATTTTATCCAATCACTAACATTTGATATCATCGTTGTCTTTCTCCTGCTCCTCCTAAATCTTTCAAATTTTCTTCGAAGAATTTCTCTTAATTTTAGTTCATAAAATGTATAAACTAGATTTATTTGTTCCATAAAAGCGCATCATGCAGCGATTGACTCCAAAAATAGCACACAAATATGCAGGGGCATTAATTTATTAAAGACTGTCGCATGACAATGTTTTATAATTACTCAAAAATCCCAAGCATCAAAAATTATAACATAAAAAATTGCAAATACGATCAAAATTCTAAAATAGTTGAGACACTCTGTAAAATGTAAACAGAATGCAAACATTTAGTAATTTAAAATTAATTGCTGCAGTAGGACAGGGCCATGTTTACCACTGTCTAGGTAAGATTATACAGTTGATACTATGTGATGCAAGATTTTGACTGCTCAGCAGTCCTGGGTCTTCTTTGTTGTATTACTCATTTCATGATATGCCAAAGTTTTTCGATTTGTGAAAGGCCTGGACAGCAGCCAGGCCAGTTCAGCAACCAGACTCTTATTCTATAAAGCCATGATGCTGTAATATATGCAGTATGGGGTTTTGCATTGTCCTGTGGAAATATGCAAGGCCTACCCTGAAAAGAGATCTTGTCTGGATGGAAGCATATGTTGCTCTAAAACCTGTATATACCTTTCCGCATAAATGGTGCCTTCCAGATGTGCAAGATGCCTATTCCAAAGACACTATGTACCCCAAATCATCAGAGAGTCTTTTAAACTGAGCACTGATGGGACCGGATGGTCAAACTCTTATTAAGTCTGGAGGGCTTGGTTTCCAATTTTTGGATTTGATGTTGAGGAACATTATTCTGAAATTGCTAAACGTTTTGTAGACATGGTTTTTAACAGATTGGTGAACCTCTAACCGAACTAACTTTTTTTTTATAAATACTCTTTTTACACACAGTCATGTTACTGACCACTTGCCAATGAACCTAATGGCAAATGTTCCTCCAGCGATTTCTTTTAATAACATTTACATTTTCCATCAAATGTTTCCCCGTCCAAACTGTTTTGAGATGTGATAATTGAACAGAGTATGTTATATAGAGCACAATATCAGCACTTACTGCCCTATTAGGACAGAATGTGGTGGTGGTGGTTCCAAGGAGGTGGCTAATGTATTTGACTCAAAAAACTGAATCTGGTCTGCATCTTTTAATATTTCAAAGAAATCAAGGATTTACAATTAAATGAAATGCAGAGTTACAGCAAAGCAGGGCACTAGAGGAAAAGACAAGAGAGGAAGAATTATAAAGCGCACATTTCCAAGACATCAGAAGGGCAAATGGATTGTAAGACGGAGACACATACTTTTTCAAGAAATTACATTCATGAATAAATATTATAACATATTTTTGCAGGTTTGTAGATATATCAGTTTATAGATCAGTGTACAGGGTTTCCTCAATGTGACATGACTCAAAAGCTTTTAAGATTTATCCTTAATGGGTGCATTTATTTACTCGTTTTTGGAAGCACAAAGACTTTTTTCCCCACAACAACAGCAGCAGCTGTTCCAGGTTTATGCTTTTCTCAAGAGTACTCGAGACATCCTCTGGACATTTTGTTTAAACAAATATTCTTTGTTTAAAACATTTTGAGTTCCCCAGATATTTTCCCTATTATGGCAGGGCTGTTACGAAAAATAAGTATGTTAAGACATAAGTCCCAAGTGAGATAATTGTCCTATATACAGGAAACATCCTATTACATAATGCAATGCAGTTATTACACTTATAGCAAAAACATTGTCTAATATTAGCATTTTTTATTTACTAATGACCCAACTGATTATGTTTTTCATAAGTTTCTAGCTATGTATATTAATACAAAACAAGACAAATTAGTTCCTGTTGTCACTTATACCAATGTACCAGTCACTTTTTCTTTTTTTCTCATTTTTTTATTTAATAATAACAGCTTCATTATACGAAAGTATGAAACTGCAGAGTGCATAGCCATGCTTTTGCATTGTGCATTGTTCAGCTGTTCATTTGTGCAAAGATGAATGAGGCTCTGTGCACAATGCAAAAAAACAACCCTTTTTCTGATCTGATTTCATTGTTCTGTTCTCTCATTGCATTGATCAGACTCGACACTCAGTCTGGATTTAGCTGCTCTGTCCTGACCATGTACTGAACCTACCCATGGAGATTGCTAGTTAGCGTGTCAGTGGAGCTCAAGCCCACGTGTGGCACTCACAAACTATAATTTGCTTGTCTTAAGTGCATTGGACAAGCACATGGGCCAGGTCCCTTGCGAACAATTACACAAAGCTCTGGAGCTGGAGCTCACAACAGCTGCTTGTATTGGATTGAGGCCCAGTTTGAGGAATTGCTCTGGGCAGTAACAAGTGTATAGCATTCTAACATCTCTTATTGCATATATCATCTGATCAACCATAAAAACACTCTGGCTAAGTATTTCTCAGTATTGTGGGGGTTTGGATTTAAAAAAACCATCAAGAATGGTAATATTGCTGGTTAAATGAAATTTTAGTGTAAGCATGTTATATAATACAGCATTACCATACAGAAACAATGAGTTATACTGAGTTAATGAGTTGAGATTTCAGTATTATGTACTTGTTAATTCCTATTCAGGTTGAAAGTGTGCGTATATATTAGTGCAAAAAAAAAGCACTTTGGTGTGCTCGGATGTGTATAAGCTACAGTCTCTAGGACAGATTTAAAGCCATTTTAAATTCTAATTTCAATCATTTCACTGTCTTCATTGTCTACAAATAATGACAAATTAAAGGATAACAAACAGTATAAACATTTTTAGTAAAGTGCTGTGCCATGACAAGCCCCCAGATACGCTTCAGTGCTCTTTGCCATCAATTCTAAATGCCTCTGGAGCTGCAGTGGAACAAGATGAAGAGTGTTCTTCCACAGGATTTTTCACCAGTAGGTGTTTTAATAATGGTGGAAGACAGTCTAACACATCACTTCAAAACTCCCAATTGGTTTTTAGTTGGGTTAAGAGCTGATGAGTGTGGAGGCCATAGCATCATTTTCAGATCCATTAAACCATTTAGAGTGTGGGTAGGAGAGAGACTTTATACCCACCAGAGAGAAAAAATACATTTGGATAAAGGTGATCAGTCAGAAGACCATTTTTAAGACACACTGACTTGACAAAATAATTAATAAATGCCCCCTAGCGCATACCAGATCCTTTTATTTATTTAGATTTTTTTGCTTGTTGTCTGTATTTTGTACAAACCAAATTTCCCAAAGAAATATGACACTGTGTAAAATGTTAATAAAAACAGTATGCAATTATTTGCAAATCTCATAAATCTATATGTAATGGGTTCGCTCTGCGTTGTGTATGTTTTTAAATGAAAAGACTCCACACGTTGGTACAATTGTCGTATGATTTACTTCCAGCTTCTGTATTCTCCAATCACTGTATTGAAACAGACACCATCAGATAATTAAATGGCTAATCTCTGGTCTAGCCGTACCTCTCATCGCTATCGCATTCGGCCAAAGAGAGAGGGCGCATATATATACCATTTTAAGGTGGAAAAAAGGTCATTTTGGATTTGCTGGCTGCAACATGTCTCAGAAAAGTTGAGACAGTACTGTGTAGCATCATGTCTGGCAGAGGACAGTTCTGGGTGTCATTTGTTGTGTTTTTCATTTGAACTGTTTTGCAATTATATGTTAAAATACATTATTCTGAAATTGTTCCACAATTTAATGACACTGTCTTTTACAGATTGGTGAAGCTCTCCATCTTTGGTTCTAAGAGATGCTGCCTCTCTAAGATACACTATTAATACCCAATCATCTTAATGACCTGTTGTCTTGCAACTTGTTTGTTTTGCAAATGAATGAAAACACTAAAGAATCCATAGCACTATCATTAGCCGCTAACCAGGAAGTGGCTAGCAGCTGAAGTTAGTACTATTGACTCTTTAGCGTTTTATGTCCAGCTTTAAGAATTTTTCTTAAAAGGAGAAAATACTGACAATTCTGTCTATGAAAGAAGGATGGAATCTGTTTTACCCAAATGGGGTCTAACAAATGTGAAGTATTTAAATAAAATGAAATACATTAAAAAATTGATGAAAATAAATTTGTGCTAATTTAATTGATTACTCAATTTAATCACTATATTACAAAAATGTATTGCATTAATTTGATTTATTCTGTTTTATTTTTTATAAAATAGTATTTGAAATATTATTTAATAATTGTAATATTATTTAATAATAATAAACTGTGTTAATGAAAAGCAACAAACAAACTGGGCTACATACCGAACTGTGAATTTTGTACATGGATAAGGTCCTATAGAGAAAGTGTGTAGGTTGAGAAAAGGAAAAAGTGTGCAAGTGTTTTTCCCTAAATACTGCGGTTTAATGGATTGTAACAAAGTGCAGAGCCATGATGTGAGAGTGGAGAAACGAAACAGCAGAAGAAAAATGTCTTCTCTTCTTCTTCTTGTTCTTTCGGCTGCTCCCATTAGGGGTCTCCACATCAGATCATCCGTCTACATTCAACTCTGTCCTCTAAATCTGCCTCTTTCACACCAACTACCTGCATGTCTTCCCTCACCACATCCATACAACTTCTCTTTGGCCTTCCTCTTTTCCTCAGCATTCTCCTACCGATATACCCCATGTCCATCCTATGCACATGTCCAAACCATCTCAATCGGGCCTCTCTCATGTAGTAACTCAAATGTCCTACATCCGCTGTCCCTCTAATAAACTCGTTTCTAATCATGTCCATCGTCGTCACTCCCAACAAAAACCTCAACATCTTCAGCTCTGCTACCTCCAGCTCCACCTCCTGCCTTTTACTCTCCTGCTTCTCCACCCACTCCCCACTACCTGCACTCTTTTCTTCACTTCTCTAACACACTCTCCATTACTTTGTACTGTTGATCCCAGGTACCTGAACTTCTCCACCTTCTCCACCTCTTCTCCCTGCAACCGCACCACTCCACTGCCCTCCCTCTCATTTACACACACATGTACTCTGTCTTACTCCTACTGACTTTCATTCCTCTTCTCTCCAGTGCATATCTCCACCTCTCCAGGCTCTTCTCAACCTGCTTCCTGAGAAAAATGTCAGCAAGGCTAAATAGCACACACACACACACACACACACACACACACACACACACACACACACACACACAAACTGCTCTCTATGGGTTAAAGGGAGCTCTTGTATCCCCTCCCCACACATGCACACACATAAAAATGCTGCTTTCTTTTTTTTATTATACACTTAACAAAAGAAAAAGCAAACCTCTGACACACCAGTGTGAAGAATATGATAAAACCCTGTCCCCCAGCTCTCCCTCTCCACCCGTTTTCGTTCACTGCGCAACATTGAGTGTCAGTGAGCTCTATAAATAGCAGTTTCCTTTCTCCTTCTTACTATTTCCAGGTTTCTGCTCTGCATGGGCTCTCCAAGCTGACAATCAAATCATGCTTTTTTTTTTTTTATTTATAGCTGAAAGCTAGAGAGAGTGCACAGAAGACAGAATGCACATTAAGCCAGAATGTATTTGATGAATCAGCAAGAGTGTATCCACCCCTCTTTAAGGACTAATAGTGAAAATTCAGCCAAATGGAGTTCCCATGAAAAAAAATGAGCATGACAACACAGATGGTATCTGAGTACTGACACACTGCATACTTGGTCACAAATATTCTCCTCGTTCATGTAGGCACCGAGGTGAGGAACTTTTCAGACATCCTACATGACAAATGGTTAGTGGCTTGTCCAATTTTTTAGACATGAAGTGTCTAAGTGTGGAGGGGGAACAAAATAATAAGCCTATGAATAGAACAAGGCTACAGAATATCCAGTTCGTTCTCCTTGCACTGAATGAATAGCTACATATTCGATTGGTCAGAGGTTTCAAATTAGTTTATTGACTAAAAAACGAATAGAAAAATAATGTTATCATGGAACTGATGCTTTCAGGTGAAAGGTTGAAAAAAATAAGAATTTAAGATAATGAAAAATTGTATTGTCTATATTTACAATAAGCCTGATATTTGAATGTCACAAATATTTACTGGATACTGAAATTTTTGTTCGTTAGTTTTTTAATACAGCTGGATGAGTCCTTGGTTTGAGAACCTCTGGAAAGGAGTCATAATTTGAGAGATGATGGTTTGAAAAGTGTGATAGCTTGATTGTATTGCTGCCCAAAACGAAATAAAAATTAAAAAATATATATATACGAATTAGTAGATGTGCAATACTTTTATTGTTTAGAAAGTGGCCGATAATTTGTGACCAACATTCTAGATGTAGGTTGATTTTTTTCTAACTAAACTGTTTCTTAAGCACATTTTCTCAGCACCACTGCTGCTACATGAATATAACATGTCACAACACAACACTCTGAATATAGATTACCATGGCAGAGGTAGAGCTGCATCTTCCTGGAGACACAACACGAAAAAAAAACATCTGTTTTTATTTGATATTTTTCTGAACCAAAGAAATAAAAGTAAACTATCTGAACCATATTGAATTAGACATTTGACTTCTCAAAAGATCTTAAAGAATCCTTGATGCAGTTAAACTTGAATACACTCTCCAGATGTTTTCTGTGTTGACTTTGGCTTGTCTCAGACTTACTGAAACTTGTAATTGGACTTGTCTCAGGACTCATCTCAGGATTTGGATTAGCTAACTATTTTCTTTTTATGTGTGCAAACTATTTCTTCTACTTCTTCTCCTTTTGGCTTCTCCAATTCGGGGGTCACCACAGCAGATCATCCGTCTCCATACCCCCCTGTCCTCTACATCTGCCTCTTTCAAACCAAATAGCTGCATGTCTTCCCTCAACACATCCATTAACCTCCTTCTCCAGATTTGTTGTCAAATATGTAATGTTGTGCCACTTTTTCATTAAAGTTACTATGACAACTAATAGTATGGCTAACTATCAAATATATAGCACAGAGACTATTGAATTGTGGCGCTAAGATCACTGCATGTGTGAACCTCACATTAGTCTCGATTGGTCCTGCTCTTGGACTCATATTTCATCACTAGAATCTGAGCACTACATTTGTTCAATTGACTTTACAGAAGTTTGTCAAAATGGAAATAAATAAAAAGAGGTATGTACAGCTTTAAAAAAAGCGAACAAGGCATCATATTCGTGTGTGGGCTGTCCTCCCATCTAAACTATTCCAACACAATTACCCTACTTCACCACTTAGACTGTATTTTTCTCACACTCTCCATGGGATGGAAGACCTGCTGTCATAGCGTGTGTGCTCGATTACACTGCAACAGGAAAAATTCCAAGGAGTCAGTTATGATTCTGAGTGGCCCAAAGTGCATTTACCCACTGATGTAATCAATGGGGGGGAACCCAGGCCTTTTTTTTAGAGAGTCTGGTAAGAATGTGAAAGACAAAAAGCACAAATAAATGTAGAAAGTAAAAATACTACGGTTTCTACATAGTGTGAGGATAGTTCTTGAGGAATGTGCATATAATTAAAATGCAGTTAACATCTAGTGTGGTCAGCGATTTTATATTCCAGAGTTATTTTAGAGTTATTTGTGCCATAAAGCACTGTTTGTATGCAGTAGGAAGTTAATTGCAGTGTACTGGACACACTGCATAACTCCTACAGGATGTTCCACAGTGTTTGTGTTTGTGTGTGTCTATGTGTGAACTGTAAAACGACCTAATTTCCCCGAGTCATGCTAGTAACGATAACAGCTAGTACTGTATACAAAAAGCACAAGACAAAAAGCAAGTATACAAAAAGTTGTACTGTACGGTATTATATTAAAAGCTACGTAAATTCCTCTCCCCTGCTTATCTTTTTCTACCCATCACAAGGAAACCAGAGATTGGTCCAGCTCCAGTTGTGTGCCACCTGATGAAGATTTTGGACCTTTGAATAGAAGAAGCCGACCCCACGAGGATCCCGAGCCATCTAGAGATGTACCAGCTCCAATCAGATCCCACCTCAAGATTTTAAACATTGGACTTCTAAGGAACCTTTTATTCACTAATTAAAATAGCATTCTACATATGCTTTTTCTCCTCCATGGCATGGCATGGATCTCAGATAAAGATCACAGATGTTGAACTAATTGACAAATTGCTTAGGATGTTTTAGACAGTAGAAAAGACATTCCTTATAATCACACACTCTATTGTTTGTAATGTTTTTATGATTTTTAAAAACACAATCTTGGTGTCAACTAGATGAGGATGGGTTCCTCTTTCAAATCTGGTTCCTCTCAAGTTCCTCTTGCCACCGTCGCCATAGGGTTGCTCATCGGTGATAAATAGACATAAATTTAAGTCTAAGTGAACTTTTCTATAATTCTTACATTCTTTAAAGCAACTTTGAGACAATGTTCATTGTTAAAAGCTTTAAAGAAATACAACTTAATTGAAATCGAATTGAATTGTAGCTTAAGGCCGCTAATCAATTAAAAAACTGTCATGAACAAAACCAATGGCAGGATTCACAAACTTTTAAACGTATGGCAAGATGTATGGACCCTCAACCAAATTCGATATTCCATTCATGAGGTAGCATCATATTAATTGTCATATTAATTTGCATTCCAGATTATAACACATATGAAAGATTAAGCTGCATGAAAAAATGCAATGCATGTAAATAGACCATAAGTGTCTGAAAACAATTTTTAACCCCATTAGATTATGTACAAAATCTGCATTAAAAAAATTTAACATGGCTATTTTAAGTCTTCTATGTGCTTGTAAGAGGTGAAGGTTGTTAAAATCTGACAGTGTTCTCCACCCAGTCCAAATGGAAGCCTCTGAAAAAGGAAATAGTTTCTTCTTGCTCTCTTGAGGACCCACTCTATGTAAAACCCTTGCAGCAGTAACACATTTACAACTTGCCCTGCAGTGACGCTCCTGGTTAAGGTTTAAATTAGAACATTTAAAGCTTTCTTATGGGTGTTTCTAACCTACCAGCGGAGAAGTTGAGTGATTTATTGTGATTTTAGCTTAAACTATGATACAGTACAATCCGATACCAATGCTTCGGAGCAATATAGTATTTTTATGTTATTATGGAAACATGATGCAGTGCAGTACAAGATAATCCCCAGGTAACATATAGTGCAGATTTAAAAAAGTTAGAGTGCAAAATAAACAAGACACTTAATACACACTGAGCGTGTCATTATAAAGTTGAAGATACATTTATATTCAGCCTTGTGATTTGGCTATAGTTTTATCCAAAGTGGATTTCTAATTTGTGTTTCAAAGGATACGCCAGGCAGTGGTGTAAAGAAATTGAGTAAATGTACTTTATTACTGTATTTATTACTTCATTACTGTACTTAAGTACAATTTATGGCTACTTTTTAGTTTTACGGAGTATCAAAGATTTAAGCAGCCTTTACTCCCTTTTCAACTACAATTATGATTCAATCGATGTTCTTTGTATCTGTTTTGGCTTTTCACTAACGTGTCCTGGTGTCGAGGACTAGTGCATTTTTAATCCTACGTTCAATATCAGTCAAATCAGATACTGGAAGATTTTTACTCGTCATATAGCAATTGGTGACTTTTCACCTATTGGAGTATGTTTAGCAATTTGGTAATTTTACTCAATTATTACTTTGAACTAATTTGTACACCTCTGACACCAGCCCCTGATCAGAATAATCAACTGAACTGTTCACTGAAGGTGAATGTTCAACAGTACACTTACATATAAGATATTTGGCAGATGCCCTCCTTATCCATTTAATCTTATTTAATCAACTAAGCAGTTGAGGGCTAAAGTCCTTGCAGCTTGGCGGTGAGGGGATTTATACTCACAACTGCCCAATCAGAAGCCCAACATCTTAACCACTGAGCTACCTCTGCCACCACTGTATTAATTATTAATACGCCAGTCTATATTAACTGCATGCATCTTGTCTTTGTTCATTTAAAATAATCATTAACAACCCTTCAATCTTCCCTGTTGCCTGATGGTAAGATCAGGAGGAGCTGTCCATTGCATAGTGCTTAGTGTACAGATTTGACCAGGGCACCTTATTAAAAATCATTTTAAATACATAATTGTCTCTCTTCACTAAAATTAAATTAAAGGTATAATAAAGAAGATGATCTAAAGGAAGAAAACATGCATCATTGATGTTCCTTATAGACAAGAAAAACAGTGACAGCATCGATATGATAGAAGATGAGTAGCATTAGGAGGCATAATGGATATGGAAATGAATGCCCAGTCACAACTATCACTCATCTGCATTTCCAGTGATGTCATCCAGTATTAATTTTGTAGGAATACAGACTTGAGCTTTGATTGTTGTCATCAGTATTTAACTCCTAGATGATGGGAAGATTTTACAATGTTCATATGATTGAAATATTCAATGAAATTTGGGAATTTTACATGTTATTGTAAGGTGGCATTGGAGTTTTGTTAGGAATTATTTATATATATATTTAAAAAAATAGAGATTTCTTGTTAGCATATGTGTTCAACCACTTGTGCTAGAAAAGCTTTTGGTTTACAATTAAAAGACTGTAGAAAGAACATTACTCATAATCTTACATTCCAGTGCTCATGTTAGTTCTCACTCTCCAGTGTTCTGTATTGTTTAAAGATTTATAATCACACTCTTGATGTCACCCAAATGAGGATGGGTTCCCCTTTTGAGTCTGGTTCCTCTCAAGGTTTCTTCCTCGGAACATCTAAGGGAGTTTTTCTTTGCCACAGTCACCACGGCTGCTCATTAGGGATAAACACACACCATTCACCTTCACTGTTGAAATCTGTAAAGCTGCTTTGAGTCAATGTCTGTTGTGAAAAGCGCTATAAAAATTCAATTCAATTCAATTTAATTTATTTTTAGAAATAAACTTGACTTGACTAATAAAAGAAATTACCTAATGACAACAAAATTACTGTCACATTTTCAGAATCAGAATCAGGATCAGGTTTATTTGCCCATGTGTTTTGACACACAAGGAATTTGGTTTCAGCTGTTGGTGACCTTTAAAAGTACAGATATAAATAACAACACCCTACATATAGCTTATAGACAAAGACTATACAAGACTATAAAGAGAATAGTGTCTTATTGGTCAGAATGGGATTCTAAAGGAGTAGAAGCTATTGTAGAGTAATACAAAATAAGTGTTCCCACTTTCCCAATGAGCACATATGGATCAATAATTGGGAAGTGAAAGTTGCATTTACCAGCCAACTACTGCCAAAAAAAAGGGCGTCTCAAAACTCAGCAAAACAAAGAGACTTGTGAGAGAAGATCAGAAGTCACTTTTTTAAGGTATAGTGGAATAATGTAGTTTATTTCAAAAGTATATCAGAAAGTGTACCTGGAGTTTGTCAAGAGAGTTTAACGAAGCGGTTACGTGTAAATATGTTTTGTGGTCATATGCACCCAAGATTAGGCTTTTGGCCAAAATTCTGAGCTCTATATTTATACACTCTATATGCATACACAGGTAGGTGGTAGCTCAGTGGTTAAGGCATTGGGCTTTGGATCAGAAGATCACAGGTTTGAATCCCACCACCACCAAGCTGCCACTGCTGGGCCCTTGAGCAAAGCCCTAAAACCCTCCCCTGCTCAGTTGTGAGTCGCTCTGAATAAGGGCGTCTGCCAAATGCCGCAAATGTAAATGTAATGTACACTGCCTCCAAAAAAAAAGTCACCACCTGGATTTACTAAGCAAATAGGTAAGAGCCTCCCATTGGATAATTACTTCATGGAAGATTACAAAAGATGTTAATCTGTTTCAGAAGTGTCAAATTATTAGCATGCATCAAGCAAAGAAAACATCTAAAGATATTACTGAAACTACTAAAATTGGGTTACGAACTGTCCAACGCATTATTCAAAACTGGAAGGATAGATACAGCTGTGTATCATGGAATGATACAGCTGTGTAGCCTTAAAAAGAACTTAGAATAGAGGCTTCAATTTGCTAGGGAGCATAAAGATTGGACTCTGGAGAAATAAAAGAAGGTCATGTGGTCTGATGAGTCCAGATTTACCCTGATCCAGAGTGATGGGCGCATCAGGGTTGGAAGAGAGGTGGATGAACTGGTGCACCCATCATACCTAGTGCCTACTGTACAAGCCTGTGGGGACAGTGCTATGATCTGGGGTTGCTGCAGATGGTCAGGTCTCAGTTTAGCAAAATGATGTGCTCAAAGAATGAGGTCAGCTGACCACCTGAATATACTGAATGATCAGGTTATTCCATCAATGGATTTTTTTGATTCAGGGAGCACAGGACATCATTTTGACACATGGATTGGCCACCACAGAGTCCAAACCCTAACCCCATTGAGAATCTTTATGATATGCTGGAAAAGGCAGTGGTCCGACTTTCCCATCATCAATACAAGATCTTGGTGAAAAATTACTGCAACTCTGAATGAGAATAAATGTTGTGACTTTTGCAGAAACGTATCGAAACGACGCCACTGAGAATGCGTGCCGTAATGAAAGCTAAAGAAAGTCTAACAAAATATAGTGTGTGACTTTTTTTTGGAGGAACGGTCTATATTTAGTTTGGTCTGTGTTCCACAAATATAATTGTGTAACAGTGTTTTTTCATTGCAATGCACATTTGAATATACTTTTATTAGTAAGATTGTAGTGTGTAATCCCCAAACACACAGTTTTCAGGGTGCTCTCTAATAGCCTGCGTTAAGTGCATCAGCATGAGCACTAAACCTATTTAAACTGCAGCTTGCATTCACTTCCCAGATGCGTCCTACAGACCTGTGACTGGCCATGGCCCGGAGGAGGGGCTGAGGGTGTGTGTGTGTGTGTGTGTGTGTGTGTGTGTGTGGACAGCGAGGCTGTCTTATAATGCACTGTCAACACCTTCTTATTGGACTAGCGCTTACACGAGGAAGGGGGTTACACTGGAGAAGAGATGCGCTCCGAGGTGCACATGACAGGAGCTGTATAGCACACAGGGGGTCTTCAGGAGCGATCTGCACACACATCCCATAACGAAGCGCAATACAGGAGTGAGCGCAAGTGAGTGGGAGTGAGAAGAAGTATGGATTGAGGTGGGCCAAGCCTGAAGCTGACAGCACTGCTCCAAAGCCACGGGAAGGATGCCCGAGAAAGGATGTGCAGTAGTCGGAAGATCGTGTGCAGTCTGCTGGTGCTGTCCGTGCTGCAGGTGGGGCTCGGAGCGGCCAGCATCGCGCTCGGGGCCGTGGCCATCAGCAGAGCGCGGAACGACCACAAGACGCAGCAGGGTCATGCGTCCCCGGTGTGGAGCGGGGTGTGTGTACGTTTCACTTTTACATTGTGTCGTCTTTGTTTTAGGCTGAAAACATTGCTGCTTTTCTCAGCTTCGTGCCAGTCTGTCTTGTAGCTCCAAATATTGCTTAAAATCTATTTAATTCTGAAAGGATTCAGTTCAAAACTCAATGTAATAATGGTGCGTAAAGATGCCATGTAGTGCGCGCCATGCAAATCTATGTTACAACTTCAAACAATTATAAAGATATAAATTTTTTTAAAAATATATATATATTTTTTTTTTATGCTAAAAACTAATTACAAGCAGCTATATTTAATACTATTACTCTGCTTTGCAATACAATTACAGCTGCAGATATTACTTACATAAATTTATAGAAAATATATTGTGCAAGCTTCATTCCAAAAAATTTTTACAGCTGTGTGTAGCTCACCAAGCTTGTACAATTCATGCTCTTATTTTATTTCTAAATTTAATTTCTGTTATCTCTCTGTCCATACAATTCCCATTTCTTTTTATATATATATATATCAACTTCAGGAAATGTCTCTTGCACTTTCAACATCTCGCTATTAAAAATATAAATCCCACTTATAAAAAGCAAACTAAAAGGTAAAATGAAAATATAAACCAGCAACCTTCTGAACATTTAGTCTATTATTTTCCCAGAAAAGTAAATGTAGAGTGCTTGTTTAAATTATTAGGTAGATTTCAAGACCATGGCCATTCCTGGTTAAAGATACATCTAAATGTACATGATGTGGGTTCACTGTAGTCACATGCTACACTACAGTTTTTTTTTTTTTTCTGGAAGTGAAACAAAGCTCTATCTTTGGTTTCAGGTGTCTTAGGGTTAAAAAATAATTGTGCCAAAATTTACCTTTCCCTGTTGCTGTGGTTATATCTTTATGGGTACAAGGGTTATTTTTGTTGTTGTTGTTTTATTGCATATATTTTGCTTATATACAGTAACTTTACTTTTACAGATAATTGTATAACGCAGGTAAACTGACTTTTTAGAATACAACTTTAAAGGTGCGTTTAGAAAAACACTGGGAGAACACCACAAAAATATGGAACAGAACATCTTTCAGTGTACATCCATACTGTTCCACAATATTTTATAATTCTTAAAATGCTGAGTTTTGATGTTTAGTTTGACACACTGTGATACAAATGAAATATTTGTGCTAAATATTTGTTTTAAATGCATCCACCTTTTGCTGCAGTGGAGAGTGGATCGCATTGTTTCACCGAATAGAATTTGCTTCCGTTTTTTTTTAGATATATCTTTCTACTGATGGATTGTATCTCAATTCTTTAATACATCAGAGGCAGCTGGAGATGCATGCAATGATCCCAGACGTCCAGTCCGAGTTCTCTTAGTCTGCACTGAAAACCAATTACAACCCCTCTTCAGGGCACTTTAGTGTAAACCTCTTGGGTGCATCAGGTCAGACATGATCTATAACGCAAGCCTTTTTGTGGTACGCTTCTCCAAATCGCATCCATATACTGCACTGTATTGACTGATATACAGCAGGTTTAAGGACAGTATGTGTAATTATAGCATGCAGGCTGTTTCTGACCTCAAGCCCGGGTAGTGACATTTCAATACTTTTTTATTCAGCACTTTTAGAACAGCGCAGTAATGTATTTCTGCTTTGTCTCCACTTCTAGTTCCTGGTCTGTGGGCTGTGTGGGATGCTGTGTGCAAGAAAAAGGACTGGGCTGGTTGTAAGTAGTGATAACTATTTAAACTGCATTTATAAGGCCTTGTTATTGCGGACACTGCATAAAGAATCAAATATGACACTAATAAATAAGACAGTAATCAACAATACTGTAATGTCATACTGCCCACTCCAAAGCTGATCATTTTCCAGGAGTGTTTTATTCCTCTCATCACAAAACTACATCATCATCGTTATCACTTTACTCTTCATCAATCCCTCACCAGCCTTTTTTATTCCTTCCTCTACACCTTCATACTGGTAACTCTTTCCAAATATGTGAAATAAATATCACCTGACAGAAATTCCAACAGAATCAACGATAATACGTGTTAATCCTTGTTACGAAAATCATCACGTCTTAGTATGAACTGTACAGGTGTAAAAAGGTACCTAAAAATCATACCTGAGTAAAAGTTACTGCAAATCCTACGCCGCTCAACTTGTCATCAACTCCAATATGACGTAAGTAAAAGTCGTATCTGATTTGAACAGTACTTAAGTATTTGAATAATAATACTGAACGTAGACGCACTAGTAAGAGTTAAGGGATAGATAACTTATTGCAAAACTTAATCCAATAAGTGAAAAATCTCCAACTGCATTATGACTATATGAAAAAATGCACTAGTCCTCGACACCGAGACACGTTAGTGAAAAGCCAAAACAGATGCTTTGTGAGATTTTAATTCCTAAAATATTAATTAAATTGTGCACTGCAACGCTGCATTAACACTGCAAGATCAACACAACAGCTTCAACATGCACGAATAACATGACTGATAATAACATGACTGACTGATTGCAAAATGTCATTGGTTATGCTCATTGTTAATTTAAATTTAGTGAAGTAAACATTATTGAATAATAAATGTAGTTCAGTAGAGAGAATGAATATATATATATATATATATATATATAGTACAGACCAGAAGTTTGGACACACCTGCTCATTCAAAAAGTTTTCTTTATTTTAATGCCTATGAAAATTGTAGAGTCACACTGAAGGCATCAAAACTATGAATTAACACATGTGGAATTATATATATAACAAAAAGGTGAACTGAAAATATGTCATATTGTAGGTTCTTCAAAGTAGGCATCAAGATAATGCCAAGAGTGTGCAACGCAGTAATCTAAGCAAAAGGTGGCTACTTTGAAGAATTGTTCATTCATAGTTTTGATGCCTTCAGTGTGACTCTACAATTTTCATAGTCATGAAAATAAAGAAAACTTTTTGAATGAGACGGTGTGTCCAAACATCTGGTCTGTGCTGTATATACACATACAAATATATATTTGACATTCAGTAAGACTAAAAAGTAAATTATAAAAGTAAAAATTTTCCTTGAACACTTTATACAACTGAGTAACTGCTACTAGAAGAACAGTACAAGTGCATTAATCTAAACCTGGAATTTGACTTATACAGCTGGAACTTCTGTCACAGTTTATGAGAGTTGAGATATTAAGAGTGTTAGGGTACATTTCTAAATAGTAATCCGTTTCATTACCATGCCACAGTATAGTGACTGGATTATGTATATGTAATGTCAATTGTCTAATGTCAATGACTGACTGACATGACCATAACACTCAATAACAACTATTTGTGCAAGTATATAGCAAAAATCTACAAAATCCCCTTAAATGTTTAAATTTGGGTGCAGGGACAGACCTACACCCATACTTTTTTTTCATGACCCCATAATATTTATACACACCCCAAATAAATTGAGCTTTTAGTTACAAACATACAGGGTTAACAGAATTTAGGGATCTTAAGGCTGGCTGATCGTTTGGAGCCATATTCAGCAGCATGTGTTGCTTAATTGGCCAGTTATTGGGGTAATGAATTTTTTTATTCCAAACTTCAATTACTCCAAAAAAAAGTCATCTATAAATACGCTTCTAATTTCATGACAGTTTTCATACACAGTTTTAATGTTCAAGTGGATGTTAAAAGAATGCAAATAAACAGCATACCTTATGAGAAAAGCCGTTATGATATCATGCATAATAATTGAATTTGTAAAATAAACGAAGAGAGTGGGTCTGGGGGTCTTTTTCTGACTGCTAAATAAGTATACTACTAAAAAGTAAAGAACTGCATTGTTTCAGAAGTGTGCACATATCCTGCATTTGTGCAGAGACATTCTGTTCCACGATCCTGTATGAAGGACAAGATTCAATTAGACACCTTGATAGAGGAGTCACAGGAGAGACTGTTAATGACAAATCTATAGCAAACTGAAACCTAGTCTAAAAGGACTTGACGTCGTCCTCTTCCTGACAGCTTGATTTTCATCCATCCTGCCTGTCTTTAACACGTCTCTCTTACCCCCTTGCACATATTCTCCCTTGACTTATCTATGTGGTAACTATAAACTGCTCATCCATTCTCCATTTTATTGCACCATAATTAGTTACATTTGCATTATTTCTGCATCTTCTACATACATTCTCATCTCCTTTCTCCACATCAGCTCTAACTTCTGGTGATTGAATGTATTACATGCGCATTAGAATGACTGAAATGTTTCCACACATTAGTAAATGACTCAATTGATAGCCTCTCTTGTTTCATAATGGCTCACTGTAATGGCATTTAGGACTCTCTACAGTGTTCGAGATAGTAGAGTAAATTGCCTGCATTTTTCTTTCCATTGGATCATCATTTTCTGCTTGCTTGTAAGTAAAGCAAGACAGCCTGCAAATTCAGGTAGGAAAGTGCTTATCTAAAACTGTTTGCATTACTTCGACCTACAGGAGAAGGGAATGTAAACAGAAGTGACAAAATAATGGCACTGCAAAATGTCATATACAGAATCAGCAAAGTGGCAGTTCTCAGTTGGGAGGAGGCTTATTGAGATCAGATGCTCAAGCACTTACATTTTTCTCCTAAAATGTATAAATAATTACATATAAACACAGAAGAAAAGATTTGCTGAATCTTAATGGTAAACTTTATGAAAGTGTGTATAGATACTGTATATCCGATATTATATAAGGTTACTGGTGAACAGTATGGAAGTAAATGTTATTTGTTAGGGTACTTAGGTAGTTTTTTCACATATCTGTACTTTACTCAAGTATTTCCATCCGGAGAGACTTTTAAATTATCTTCACTACATTTCAAAATTAAATATCTTACTTTCTACTCAACTACATTTTGCAAAATCAGTCGTTTCGTTTAATTTTTGAGCGGATAAAAACTTAACTCAAACACGCAGAAATCCACCAATCAGGATGGATACAGTTCAGCGTCTGTTCAACAACAAGCAGAACAATTTGAGAGAAATAAATGATAGAAGAAACTTCTGACCACAACACCTTTGACCTTATTTGTGGGATTTTTTTAAATGGTTAAAAATAAGGTTTTGGGCTTATGATCATTGTAATAGATATAAATCACTGTTTGAGTCAATAATATAATTCTATTAATAAATCAGTGTGCTGAGAGTCGATTAAGCAAAGAGTCTTGTGATAAAATTATAATAGGAACATTATAGTTATAATATCAAATACTTTTGCATTTTTATTCAAAAGTTTAAAGGGACACCTTTACATAGTAATATATTGGAGTAATATTTTATATCTCAACTTCTACACAAGTACATTGTTTTTGCACTTTGTAAATCACTGTGTACTGTACATTGCTAAATCTATACTTGTATAGCTGTAGCTGAAACTAGCTAGAAGCTAGAATTTTTGGAGTTTGGAAGGTTGAGCAAGAAAATGTACCTTTCAACATTTCAAACAATAATGGAGTTAAATTAGGAACTTGATCACAGCTGATTTGTTTAATTTCCTACATAGAAATGTAGCCCGATATTGTGAATTCTCTAAACAACCTGAACAATAATACGATTTCACACATTCCATAAATTGGAGTAAAATCAGTCTTAATGGTAAATACAATGCATTTGTAGGTAAAAAAAATATATTTAAAGAATTATTAATATAAATTTTAGCTAGCTGTTTGCGACTAGCAGCTAAACATTGCAAATGTTGTTTTAAGGCGATATATCAATTGAAACTTTAAAAAAAATGCATAATAACTAGTGTATGAACAGAAAATTTTGCTGCTAGTAATAGAAAGTAATATCTTCATTAAAATTAGGAGCTGATCTCTTTTTAGCCTCACTGCAAAAAAGATATCATGAATATTGTCAGCCTGTATTTCCTTGGATAAGATAACAACCAACCAAAAAACCATGACATTGATATTATTATGACATTACAGATTATTAAACTTGTTTCTAGGCTTTTTTTCCTCTAATTTTAAGCTTCAAATCTTGAAATCTCTGAAGAAACTAAATGGTCCAACAATAGCATTGCTTGAAATTTATTGAGAAGTCTAGAAAATTCAATGATCATATATTTATGTTATTGTAGAATGAATTATTTGTCACGTGTACATTACAGCATGCTGAAATTCATTCTTCGTATATCTGAGCATATTAGGAAACTTGGTTACGGCTTAAAACTTAAGTTGAACCACTGTAACTCAGGGACCATCTGTAGTTCTTATGAACTCTAAGTTATGTCATTTCTTTTTTGAATATTTATTACCAAGAATTTTGTGTAAAAATACATTACAAAAACAACTACAAATTCAATAATAATGTCTACCTTCATAAGTACATTAAATGCAAATGTAGTCAGTGAGAAAAGCTAAAAATTAATTCTTCTTATAAGTGCCTTATATAATATGTTAAACTAACTGTGAATTACCATATAGTCATTACATCACACACTGCAGGATAACCGCTACCCCACCCTTTAAAAGCCCCACTTCCTGACCAACCCCACACAGACTGAAGGCTAACATCAAAATGGATGTGTATTTTCTCATTTTTAATGCTTAGTACACTTACAGCAGTGGTGACACTGTAATTAGAGCTGGTGTGGGTCTCTGTAATCAACGATAAAATGTTAATGAGAGTCGTGACTGTGGCTAAATAACACAAGCTGAGAGTGCATTCTCGAAACAATCGGAGGTAAAAGTTAGTAAAATAAAAAAGTGATGAGGTTGCATTACGGTGACATTAGATAACACCTCTCCCTGGCACAGTTTGTCAATTAAAAACAACAGAACAGCAGAATCCAGAAGCGCCATTAAACTCATCTCTACTTTTCTCCTCTATATCTAATTCTGCATTTTTTCCCTTTTTTTTTCTGCTGAAGCCACTTTAACCTTTATGGTGATCCTATAATTTGGCCAAAATATGCAAAGCTGGAGCTATCCTGCTGCGTCCTGAGACAGTTTATAATTAATGTTGTAAGACTGCACAATTAATCATACTTTAATCATTTTCATAATTTTTCCCGCAGCAATTTATTAAATATAAGCAACTTCTGAATTCAGCTAAATTAATATTTGGTAAATGATAGAAATTGTTTTTCTGCTTTTGTTTATATATATATATATATAAAATTTGTGACCCCTTTATTCAAATACACATTACAAAGAAAAAAAAATACCACTGAAAAACTATATCCCTTTAGATTGCCTGGTTATTGGGATTCTGTGGTTGTTATATACAACACACTTAAAACACACATGGCTGTGGTTAATTATTAGTTCATTTGGTTGTCAGTATATACACACACATAAGTATTTATGGTTTTTATGGTTTTTGAGACACATACATGTTCCTTTTGAAACTAAATCAAAGGCACAAGAAACACAAGAATTGGACAGTGAATGAATGAAGACAGTTCTGTGGAGTCCATATTGGACATCTGGAAGCTTACATTTACATTTACATTTACATTTGCGGCATTTAGCAGACGCCCTTATCCAGAGCGACGTACAAAAGTGCTTTAAATCTCTAGTAGTGAATAAATCTACACTGGTACGCAAGAATACAAACTCAATATAATATATAAATAAAATATAAAATATAAATATAAATAAATGGCTTAATGGTTTGGGTTGTTTTGGAGCAGGAAAAGTTGGAGACTTCACATAAGTGAAAGGAATCCTGAACCATCTATCATTACACACTTCACCATTACACAATGCAATTCCATCTGGACTGTGGCTCATTAGAACCGTAGTCCAAACTCGTGTTATTATGTATTCCAGCAATTATATAAAAAACTGATCAAATTAATGAAAAAGTTAAAAAACTATTTAACAATAAAAATTAAACAAGTTGTGGCTTCCCCATCATTGCATGAGAAACTAAAAACAGCTTGGCCCAATAGCTGATAAGACTTTGGAAGGGGCTAAAGTAGGTGGTACCCTAGGGGTTAAGGCATTGGACTTTGAGTTTGGGGGCTGTGGGTTTGAGTCCTGTCTGTACCATACCAGGCCATGCCTTACCAGGCTCTTAAACCTCCTCTTAAGTTTTGGGTCAAGCCTGATGTGAAAGCATTATAAGTATGAACTGCAAATATCACTTGGGCATGAAAAACTACCCAGAGGATGATCCATCATGAGAGCAAATGGTCATAGCATGGAAGTTTACATCAGTCACATATATCCCAAAATCGGACAGAATCAGAAGTATACGAACATGTGGAATTTCCGCCCAGTATATTTCTGAATATGCGGAAAATTCGTGAAATTTACAGGCGTGTACTGGTCCTTATACATCTCTTTTCATGCAGTGTTTTAAATTTCTTTAGTAAGAAAGAGGAAATTTCTGAAGATTTCTACCAGACATCTAGTAAGGAACTCTGTCATAGATTGTACATACATGTACTCACATCAGCCGTGATCATGTGTACGTTTATCTTTGACCATGATGACAAATACTGTCTTAAATACGACGACTTAAGGACTTTAAAATTGGTTTTGGAGGCCACAGTTTGCCAAAGTGAAGGTTTTAAGCGTTCTATCCCGCTCTCTGTGTGTTTTGTTCTCTTCCAGATGATCCTTTTCTCAGCGTGTTGCATTTGCGGTCTGATTGGAGGAATCCTGAACTTTCAGTTTGTGCGAGCGCTGGTGAAGCGTCCTGACGCGGTACGTTCTCTGCACATGGCTGCAATGTCTCTGGCCTGCCTGGGGGTCAGCAGCTGCACCCTGTCCACATGGCTGACCTGCCGGCTGGCCAGCAGTGAGCAGCAACGCATGTTCCTGGAACGCGAGCACTCGCTGCATCACTCGCATGAGATGTCTGAGAAGGTAGAGGATGAACGGAGGAAAGGAGAGCACAGTCCGGGCGTTTCCCAGTGTTTCAGTGTAGGCTTGCGCTTGTTTCTTGAGTTCCTGTCTCACGCCTGGTGGTGATGAATCTCCCTGATCGTCTTCTTCCTCTTTTTTTTACAGGAAGTAATGGATAACTCCAGCAATGGCATCCCGCAAATCACATACAACGGCCGGGGCGCATCACCGTGACATGCTAGTGTGTGTGTGTCCCTTCGATGACTTTGAACTCTCTGTAGGAATGGCGCTACGGGGCTGATGGCCATCTGTAGGACATTTCCTGCACGCAGCAAGCCATCGGATACATTATGCTACTGTGGCAAGGGAGAGATCATCTCTGCAGACTGAGCACCAATCAGCATTCAGGGACAGGATGCTTCAGGAGGGTTCATTATTGAGTACAGAGCATTTTATCAGTGAGCACAGAATATGCATGCAACTTTTACTCCATTTCTCTCTCATATTATCCCTTTTTCTTCCTTTTATGCATTCCTCCTGCATCTCTACATTATCCCTACTGATTATGGGTTATGGGAATGATCTCGGAATCTGTCTCAAAAATTTGTCATGTACGGCATAATGAATGCTCGGACCTCGAATATACAAAATGCACAATGTATACAAAATGCTTGTATAAGAGATTAATTTATTGATTACGAGTATTTTTATATAGAGGCTTCATATAAAAATGAAATTAAACATGAAATGCACTTGTCTCGGATTGATTATGATAATCACACACACACACACACACACACACACACACACACACACACACACACACAGGGTTTTTTTCATCGAATGGTATTGCTGTAAAAGAAAATGCTATATATATGTTTAGTAATTTAATTTATTCCTCCTTAATATAAATACCTAAGATCAACTGTGCAAAGTAAAGCAGAGTGCGTTATAGAAAGGAAGAAACGAGTGCAGGAAGTGCGGAGTGTAGATTTATGGCAGAAGGGTATCTGCAAAAGGGAAAGGGAAAGTTTCTAAAATTGTAATCAGACCTGCTTGAAGATGCTGAAGATCAAAAGTGATGACGATGGACAGGATTAGAAACGAGTTTATTTGAGGGGCCGTGCAGGTAGATTGCAAAGAAGGAACATGGGGTATATCAGTAGAAGAATGCTGAGGATGAGAGGAAAAGAGGAAGGCCAGGTTTATGGAAGTGGTGAGGGAAGACATGCAGGTGGTTGGTTTAAAAGGGGCGGATGTAGAGGACTGAGTGATTTAGAGACGCATGATACGCTTTGGCGCCCCCTAACGGGAGCAGCTGGAATTAAAAAGAAGAAGAAGAAGAAAAAGGAGAAGTAGAAGAAGAAGAAAAAAAAGAAGAAGAAAAAGAGGAAGTTATACCAAATATCTTCTTTTTTTAGTTATTTATTGTACAAAAACTGGGGGGAATTTGATTTCCCTATTGAGCCCCAGATAAATGTCCCTAGAAAATCCGAACAATCATTTATTTCTATTATTTGGTCCGAATATAAACACAAACACTACAGTAAGTCTGGACTTTAGTGTAATCTGTATGTTTCTGGATGGTGAAAACTAGACCTTCCAGAGGAAACCCATGCAGGGAGAAGATCAAACCTGGAGCTGTTCCTGTGTTTCCAATGCTAAACCTCAAAATATTTTTGTATAAATATATTTCCTTTATCTTCTCATGTAATTAAGTGAGTAAAATATATACGGACACATTGGGCAGGGAAGAAAATATCACCGCCTCACTGTCCTTCCTTCCCCTGAACCGTTCACTCTTCACTTTACTACACAATGTTGATTTTAGCGTCTCACAAAAAGCTAAACACAACCCTACACACACATAATAAAACATTACCGTGCACACACATATCACTAGGGTGGCAGATTTCCAGGAATTTTCAAGACAACAAACTTTCCATGGGAATTAATGAGAATAAATTTAAATAAATTGGGAATTTACCAAATTGCAGGTTAGACAATAACATGGAACTCAAATGTAGTTTAAAACTACATTTCCTCCAAACCATAACACACATTTCTTGAATCTTGCACACAAAATGATGTAAAAAAAAAGAAAAGAAAATGTCAACAAAATTATGCGAACAATTAAATCAGTCAAATATGTAATAAAAAAATATATGTATGTTTTGCATCTTATGGCTTATGTCTGTATTTATATAAATTTCCCCAAATTCCTGATAAATTAACATAAATTCCTATAAATTCCTGGTAAGTTGTTTTATAACTAGGAATATTACAAAGATTCCCCCAGATTCCCATTAAAAAAAACCTACATTTCACACACTACAGATTGTTGCATCAGTTTTATATTCAATCAGTGTGTGTGTGTGTGTGTGTGTGTGTGTGTGTGTGTGTGTGTGTGTGTGTGTGTGTGTGTGTGTGTGTGTTTCATATACGGCAAAAACATTGACTCACACTTGGGAATTGCGTGTATATCTATCCGTGACACATACATTGCCTTTACACAGTTACCTGCCTGACCTTCAAAGGTGCCTCTGAGTCTGATCCTCTGACAGGGTCAATAGAACCATCTACACATTTCCCAGTCTAATCCTGGTCAAAGACATACAGTAGAAGGTACGTGAAAGATCCTAAAAGTGTTTATAAGCTACAACTAATAGATTGATGGTAAGACTCTTGTGAAAGCTCAATGGTTTGCAGCTGTATGAGACAGAAAATATGAGGACCATGATGGTGCTTCATCTGAAGGACTTAGTCTGTTTAATATAAATCATAGTCGTGATAATTAGCTGGAGCTTCCCTATGTAAAATTGTACTATAGAAAAGATTTTGCACTGTCAGATCTGGTGTTATTGACTATAAAATTCATCGATCAATAATTAATCAATACCTTTGGCTATGTTTAGAAAATTAATCAATGAATAAGTAATTAATTATTTTAGTGCTGTCAGAGCTGCTGTTATTAAAAATTAATTGATCAATATTTACCCAATAACCTTTTCCTATGTCTAGAAAATTAAAGGTCATCAGTAATCAATAACTTTTGCCTAATCAGTGAAAATGCTATTTTTTTTAAGTCTCGATTATATGCAGATTGCTACTACTACTCCTGTTCGCTAGGTGGCGACAAATACCTTTGGTTTTGTTTCGTTTTTTTGAGCACGAAGAAATAAACCACGTGTTTCCGACCTCGAGTTTAGGCAACATGGCGAACCTGGAGCAGTCAGAAGCTGAGCAGAACCGCAGTGTAACTGGTCAGGATAAGTCCTCCTTGGTGTTAAACCCAGCCGCGGGGCGCGATGCGCTGTCGGTCCCGTGTCTGATCCCGTCTTTCGCGGAGGCGCGTGAGCTCGTACCCACGCCGTACTCGTGTCTCGTGCTGCAAACGCACCGCAGACATGTTGTCCTGCCGCCCATGTACCTGCAGAAGAAGAGGACTGGCATCCAGCAGGAACTTAACGCTGAGCTGTTGAAGTTCTCCGAAAGGTACGTGATGGTCAATGTTTTTGGATGTCCCAGATTCTCGGTGTTCCAGTCTTTTCAGTGTTCCAGGCTTCAGTTTTCCAGATCTCAGACCCTTGTCCCAAACCCTGGACCTGCAGATCTCAGATCCTTGTCCCAAACCCTGGACCTGCAGATCTCAGATCCTTGTCCCAAACCCCGGACCTGCAGATCTCAGATCCTTGTCCCAAACCCCGGACCTGCAGATCTCAGATCCTTGTCCCGAACCCCGGACCTGCAGATCTCAGATCCTTGTCCCGAACCCCGGACCTGCAGATCTCAGATCCTTGTCCCGAACCCTGGACCTGCAGATCTCAGATCCGCGTCCCAAACCCTGGACCTGCAGATCTCAGATCCTTGTCCCAAACCCTGGACCTGCAGATCTCAGATCCTTGTCCCAAACCCTGGACCTGCAGATCTCAGATCCTTGTCCCAAACCTGGGACCTCCTCAAGACCTTCATATGGGATTTAAATCATTAGGTTTAAATCAGGATCTCAGAAACCCAGTAAAAAATACACAGACCCACTCAGTACAGTTTTATATCAGGAACATTGTTTAGATGCCTGCAGGAACAAACTTCTAGGCACTAAACTTTATACCTTCCAACTTTATTAGCTGCTTCGTGACCGTGTTTATTGTTTAAAGCGTTTAACAAATAAATTAAATTGATAAATGACTAAATTGTTTGTATTTAGTGAGGCACAGAGTATCGTGTCAGCAACATCCACATTGTCTCTCTTAATTACACTCTGAACCCGAGCTGTTTGTCTTTTCATTGTCCCGCAGTTTGAAAGGTGTCCCTCTGGCTTATGAAGACATCAAGATTATAGGACGTCATGGGGACATCTTTGACGACCAAGGCTACATTCACCTAAACATCGAAGCATCATTTGTGGTTTTCAAGCCAAAGAAGAGACAAACACTTGTGGTAAGTGTGTGTGTGTGTGTGTGTGTGTACTTGTCCTGCCTTTACTAGGTGGAACAGCAAGTTAAAACAAAGGCTCTTCAAGAGTGAAAGAACATCACGTGAGATCAGAAAGAGCTTCAACGAGCTCAACCCCTGGAACATGTTCCCCCGAAAAACTACACGTGCATAACGATCGTCCCAAGAACAATCCACACGATCTCACCCACCCTGCCATGTGGACTTCTTCCAGAAGATGATCAGCTCAAAGGTCAGCATTTTGACACCATTGCTGAGATCCGGCACAAAAGGCAGAAGGTGTCTGACACGCTTCGAACAGAAAACTTCCAGGACCCGTTCCAGAAGTGGCAGGAGCGCTGGAGAATTAGCTTCAGCTATCCTTCTGCTGTAAGGATCAAATGAGCTTCAGTCAGGTTGTGAGAAGAAAAATCCACACTCTTCTTTTAATATACACGATTTCAGCAAAAGTATTGGGACACCTGAATTTTCCAGCCGTTTGTGGTTCATCCCCAGATCGTTAGTCTTCAAGTCGGGGGCACACGAGATCTTCTGCTATAGAGCTCCAACCCTGTTGAGGCCTCCTCACCTTCTCAGCTACAGCAGTGCCTGATGTTACTACCACCCTTTTGTCTAAATGAGAACAAAATCTCTAGCACATCTAGTGGAACATCTTCCCAGAAGAGTGGAGGTTATTATAAGAGTAAATGGTCAGGTGTCCACAAACTGTTGTCTGTTTATTGTATTAAAGTGTGTGTGTGTGTGTGTGTGTGTGTGTGTGTGTGTGTTATGTAGGGTGTGATTAATAAAATCGGAGTGGGCCACGCGGGCTGCCTGGTGCACGGCTGCTTTAACGCCAGCGTGGTGAAGCCGACTCAGCTCACTTCAGAGCAGTGGAGAGACTCTGGTCTGAAGCTGGGAGAAAGCCTGACCTTCGAGGTGTTCCAGCTGGATGCCGATGTGGCCGGAGTTCTGCTCATCAGGGGACGACTGGAAAAATCCAGGTTCTTTTTAATATTTATAAATTGCGATTCAATTTTAGTGCTCGATCCACTTTAGTGTGTTCCATCATAACACTGGAAGAACGCGTCATTTTTCTCACCGATCAGAAAGAAATCAGTCACACCATGAAGTTATGGGAAAGAGTAGTGGAAGCCAGGATGAGAGAAGAGGTGACCATCTGTGAGCAGCAGTATGGCTTCATGCAGAGGAAGAGCACCACAGACACATCATTTGCTTTGGGAACGTTGATGGAGAAGTTTAGAGAAGGACAGAAGGAGTTGCATTGTGTGTGTGTGTGGATTTACGTACGACAGGGTGGAGAGAGGATTTGTGGTATTGTATGAGGAAGTCTGGTGTGTCAGAGAAGTATGTGAGGGTGGTGCGGGACATGTATGAGGACAGTGTGACAGCAGTGAAGTGTGCAGTAGGAACGACAGACTGGTTTAAGGTGGAGGTGAAACTGCACCTCCACTATGATATTTGCGGATGATATTGTGATTTGTGGTGAGTGTAGCGAGCAGGTTAAGAGGAGTCAGAGGTGGAGCTGGAGGTAGCAGAGCTATAGATGTTGAGGTTTTCATTGGGGGTAACGACGATGGACAGGATTAGAAATGAGTTTATTAGAGGGACAGCACATGTAGGACGTTTTGGAGACAAGGTGAGGGAGATGAGATTGAGATGGTTTGGACATGTGCAGAAGAGGGACATGGGGTATATCGGTAGAAGAATGCTGAGGATGGAGCCACCAGGAAGGAGGAAAAGAGGAAGACCAAGGAGGAGGTTTATGGATGTGGTGAAGGAAGACATGCAGGTAGATGGTGTGAAAGAGGCAGATGTAGAGAACAGAGGTGAAACCCACACTGTGTACAGTGACGCCTCATTACGTAAATTGTAAAAGCTTCTGCGCCAAATCCGTTTGTATTTAAAATGTAAATGCAGTTTTACTCTGATTAGACCTGAGCTGATACAAAAATCAGTCTAATCTTGAGATCTGAGCATTCCAGATGTTTTTAAATTTAATCTGAGATCTAATGTTAAGTGTTTGCTGTGTCCCATTCAGCTTCTGATCACATGTGTGAATGTATTTCAGGTTAAATGAGCTTCTCTCCTCCTTCGACACTACAGAAACGGGGCAAGATGAGACAATGGAAATGACCCCTGGAGTAGACTTGACTGAAGATCAATCTGAGATGTCTGAGGCTTTAAAACCCAGAAAGAAGAAGAAGAAAAAGGACAAAGAAAAGGACAACCAAGCTTTGGAGGAGGTCGAGACAGACGAGGCTGGGGGTTGTGAGGTTAACGGTAACGGAACGGAGGTCGATTCGGATCCCAGCAGCTGTTTAAAGGAGAAAAAGAAGAAGAAAAGGAAGAAGGAAAAAAAGGAATCGGACACTGAGCTGCCGTCTTTGAGAGTCGATCTCCCGGGCAGTGACTCGAGCGGATACCTCAGTGATAAAAGCAGTAAAAAGAGAAAGGCACAAGAGGATGGAGTCCAAGAGGACGCTAATGGTATTGCAGCTAAAAAGAAGAAAAAGATAAAATGATGCTTTTATACTGTAAACTTTTTCATTTTGTCTTAAAGTGCCTGAATGAAAAATAAAAAAATAAATATATATATATATTATATACAACCATGCAATAAAGAAAGGATGACCCTGCACCAGGATATTCACTTTTTTTAACCAATAGAGGGCAGTAGAGTTTTTTAGTGTTCCTTTTTAAGGAGTAAAGTGGATTTAAAGTGAAAATCCACCATAAATGTATTGAAGCAGAAAGAGAGATAACTAATTAAATTTGAACATCTATTAAAAAACTATCTATTTGTGTCAATAAACATCTCATTCCTATCAGAATAAAAAAATTGTTTATAAACAAAATCATAATGTTTGTTCATGTTATCAGTATGATGCTGCACAGTTTTAGTATTTTTGTTATATATGTATATATAAACTATGGTTTGGATCACAGAGACTGAAAATGCACAACATTTGATTCAATTCAACACAATTACAAATAAAAGTTTAATAAAAATTTTAGATGACAGACGATGAGAACTGGTTTAACTATTTTGCATTCAATGACGTATACAATGAACCGATGCTGAGATGTTTTGGAGGTTAAAACCATTCAGGTGAAATCAGTATAATATATTTTGATCAACATGAACAACTGATAATGTAGGAAACAGCAGACACTTGTACACAAACCATTAAACAAATTTACAAAAACTATCAAAGCAACAAGAAATGCTTTTATGATGAGCACACGTGATTAAAGGATTTGGAGGTTGAACTGAAGAAGAACTGAGAAACGCTCCAAAGCAACTATGAAAAAACTGCAGGAGCATGTTCTATATCTAGAGCATCACAGCGTGGGAATGTGGAGAAAATTAAATCGTGATAAAGAGAAAATTTGGTCTCTTTCTTGCTCATGCTAGAATCAGTCATCCAGTCCTATTCAATATGTACAATTCAAAAAGAAAAGGAAAATCATTTTAATAAGAAAAAGGAATTTAATCCTGGATTAAATGTATTTGCAATTTGTGTCAGGGTTTTGCTCAATGCCAAGAATGTACTTTTCAAGGACGCTTCTTTAATAGCTGAAAACAAGCCTGGAGAATGTACCCATAAATATTTAAGATGGATCGTGTACTTCTTATTGCATTTGCTCTGTCTGAGTTCACCATGTACCTCTGTCTAGTCATTTGTATTGTACAAATGCGTTTTGGATTTCCTGAATAACGTTCTCAATGTTTCCAAGGTCACAGGTTCAGATCAAACCTGTTGGTTCGTGGGACAATCAAATAAATATTAATTGCACGCCATGAAAAATCAATTTACTGATAACCAATGTGTCTATGAAATGCCAGACTCAACCAAAGAAAGAAAATTATATTCATATAGTTTTTCAGCTGGTTTTAATTTAATTCAATTACATTGTGCACCATTTTGGTATTGAAAGTTGCCAAAACTCTCAGAACTTCTAATCGATTCTTTTTGGAAAGTCAAGAAACTTTGTGAAGGAACTTAAGAACTTTGAGGGTGTAAAAGTAGGTGTCTAAGCAGGCGTGGGGGACCATATTGGTACAGAAGTTCACTCAGATACTCCGGCCTGAGACCGTTCAGTGCTTTATACATCAGTAGTAGTATTTTATAATTAAGAACTTCTAATCGATTCTGTCAAGAAACTTTGTGGAGGATCAAAAAAAAACCTTTGGGATTTGTACATTTTCTTGAGTACTGGAATGCAGCTTGGGTGTACTGAGCAACTTAAGAACTTTGAGGGTGTAAAAGTAGGTGTCTAAGCAGGCGTGGGGGACCATATTGGTACAGAAGTTCACTCAGATACTCCGGCCTGAGACCGTTCAGTGCTTTATACATCAGTAGTAGTATTTTATAATTAATGCGATATTTAAATGGGGAGAAGTGTGGACTGATTTAAACAAGGGTGATGTGCTCATATTTTCTAGATCTAGTAAGGACTCTTGCTGCTGCATTCTGGTCTAACTGAAGCTTATTTATGCATTTACTCGAACACCCAGACAGTAAAGCGTTACAGTAGTCTAATCTAGATCTAAACAGTGATGTAACATGAACCAGTTTTTTTGCATCCTGTAATGTTATCAGATTTCTAAAGACTTGGGTCAATAATCACACCAAGGTCTTTGACTGTTGTACACACTGACACGGAAAGACCATCCAGAGATGCTGCGTAATAAGAAAGATTATTTCTAGCTGCATGTGGTCCTAGTAAAAGAACTTCCGTCTTATCTGAGTTACTCAGAAGGAAGTTATCATGCATCCACTGTCTAATGACCTTTACACACTCCTCAACATTGTTAAGCTGATCTCTCTCATCTGGCTTTGCTGAAACATACAACTGTGTATCATCAGCATAGCAATGGAAGCTTATACCATGTTAACATATATTTCACCCAGAGGCAGCATATATAAAGAGAAAAGCAGTGGGCCTAAGACATATCCTTGTGGAACACCAAACTTTACCTCAGACCTCAAATAAGATCTAAGTCACTACAGAGCTGTTTAATTTATTCCAACGGCATTTTCTAATCTAGCAAGGAGGATATTATGATCATTGGTGTCAAAAGCTGCACTAAGGTCGAACAAAACAAGCAAAGAGACAAAACCCTTATCAGAGGTCAATAGTAGGTCATTTACCACCTTAACCAGCACTGTCTCTGTGCTATGATGAGGCCTAAATCCTAACTGAAAATGTTATTCCTCAGAAATGCTGTACTACAAACTTTTCTGGAATCTTGGAGATAAAGAAGAGGTTTTATATTGGTTGGACAGCTGACATGGGTCAAGGTCAGGATTTATAATTAAGGGGATAAAAACTGCCAGTTTGAAAGATTTAGTTACATAACCAGTGCCAATAGAAGCGGTTTTATTATATTTGAGAAAAGGTTCAATTACTTCTGGAATTATCTGTTTGAATAAACTTGTAGGTTAGGGATCGAGAACACAAGTTGATGATCTTGATAAGGAAAAAATTTAAGTCATTCTATTAAATAGGGGTAAAACTTGATTGTCTGTTATAATTATAGTGCTATTTACAGGATTACTTATTAAATAGTTTGGATTTAAATTAATTGTCTGGATTGTGGATTTCTGTCTGATGTTTATTATTTATTTACATTAATTTAACTTGTTTTCAGGTTTTTTTTTTTTTACTTTTTCAATAATTTTATTATTCAAAAAGTTCATGAAATCATGACTTATTATTAATTGTTTGCATGTTAGTGCAGTAATTCCCTGTTAATTTTTCTACAGTACTAAATAATATTCTAGGATTCTGCTTGTTATTTTCTATGAGGGTAGAGAAATATGCTGATCTAGAAGTTTCTGATCTAAGAGCTTCCCTATAATTTAGGAGACTCTTCTTTCATGCTGTTTGAAATACTGACAAAGTTTGCCGCCATTTACGTTCTAATTAATGTCGTCTGTTTTAAGGAGCGCGTACTGTATGATCATTATACAATAATGGAGCTGTCAGGAAGGAGGAGTAGAGGAAGGCCCAGGAGGAGGTTTAAGGATGTGGTGAGAAGACATGCAGGTAGTTGGTTTGAAAGAGGCAGATGTAGAGGACAGGGGGGTATGGAGACGGATGATCTGCTGTGGCGCCCCCTAATGGGAGAAGCCAAAAGAAGAAGAATTTTTGTTTCATGATGGCAAGAATCCAATGAGTTTACATTTAACTCTCTATTTTTTGCTTCCGTAGATATTCACTTCAGCAGTTTCAAATGGTTGTAAGGTTCGGCTGTGTACCTACGGAGATTTCAGAAGAACTGACTGCATTAATCCTGAAAAACAGGATTGAGACAGATATCTGAAATGTCCTGGTATAGGTCCTAGTCTGAGAGGGATTTCCCAGACAGGACCAAGCCAACACACGTGCTTTCATTCTTGTGCCAGTATTTCGTTTTAAAGGTATAAACTTTCTTATATTACGTGCACAGGAAACATAAAAGGGCCATTCCAAACCTCAGAAAGATTTCTCTGAAGAAAAAAGAATCCCAAGGCAAAACAACGTTATTGGCAGGTGCGCTGTCTGCTCCCCACTGTGGCTTCTGTTCTAAGGAAATATTCCCACCTCTGTGCAGTCTCCCAGCCCTGGACGTCAGCCTGCCTTCGTGTGGATGCGTTGGAGCGACGTCGTCCAAACCCTTTTTCCCTTTCATCGAAGGCCAATTGGAGGAGAAAATAGAGTGTCACAGGTGATGGAATACCTGCAAAAATAAAATAAATATAATACTACATATAATCGTACAATTTTATCTACTCCAGGAGTTGCTTGAAATTCTACTCTGATGATAGTTCTGCCTACAATCACAGCCTGAAATCCTTTTAACTGAAACAGAAATCCAGAGCAATCCAAAAATTACACCAAAAACTTGTATGGCAGGTGTACCACATCTACATCTAGTAATAAATGTGATATATTTGTTCATTTTGATAAACTAATTCTGATCCATGATTCACCATTGTGTGGAGGGTTAAACTCAAGAACCATGAAGATGCATTTTGACTGTAATTAATAAAAGTCTGCAACAATTTTGCAATCAAGCATCCATTATTGAACAGTTGATAACCTCAAAAATGATGTAACTTTAACAAATGGCAGAGGTGGGAGACTCGAGTCATATGACTTGACTCGAGTTAGATTCGAGTCACTATTTTCTGGACTTGAGACTTACTTGACTAGATCTCTGAAAAGACTCGACTTGACTTTAGACTTGCTCCTTGTGACTACTTGTGCCTATTTACTTGAAATGACTTGTGGAAAATATATATTTTTTTAATTATTGTGATTTTTTTTTATATATTTAAGAATGGACTATATATTTTCCAATAAGTCGGCGAACCCAATCCACTCTTGCGCATGCGTAAACCGCTAGAAGCTATCCGGAAGCCGCTTGCCGCCTGCCAAAACAGCAGATCCCTCCGCGGACAAGACAACATGTACACCGCAACAACACCGCACCACCCCTGAGGATAATAAAGTTCGGGTTTAGAGATTACGCGTACATGGCCAGTTTGATTTTTTTGCAAATGCAATTCACTGTAATTTGCCTTCACATTGGCACTATTTTAAACTGTCCAAACATCACAGTTTAACACTGAAGTGGTCAAGGGTTAAAGTTGTTATGGCCAAATACATAAATCTGGTTTGATGTACGGTAAATATCTCCATAAATACTGGGGCATGACCTGATAGTTTTATTTTTTTTTACATTATTAAAGATATTAGAAAATTAATGAAAGGCCCTAGAGTAACATGATCATAATAGTTTGTGGATAACTCTTAACAGAGAAACAATGTTGGGTTCATCACCTTTTAAAAACCACTGCCTCACTTGTACAGTAAGATTTCTTTTTTTCTGATATTGATATTCTACTTTGAGTATGCAACCCATTGTTTGGTGTCTGATGAGATGACAGAGTATATTTTACAATTATAGGTATTATTATTACTATATGTTGAGATGGGGACATGTGACTGTTCACTCCATGTTTACACAGATACATCAGGGTATTCATAGATAGAAATGATCCAGTTTAACAACTGTAGTTCTGACTCCTCCTGAGAAGGGAACATCAGCACATTCTACTGTCTAAAAAACTTACAATTAATTCTTGTTTACTCGTTCATTTAATGTATTTTTATTTTAGAGCATTTAAAGTGCTTCTTAACGATATTTTATTACACACAAGTTAATTTATTTATTTTTGTAACCCATCATCAAGCCTCTGTGTCTAAATAAGTAATAAAAGTCCCTGAGTTAAAAAAATGTGTCAAACAAATCTGTGTGCGACTTGGTATGACTTGATGACTAAGTTGCGACTTGACTTGACAAAGAGTATGACTTGACTTGACTTGACTTGACGCTTACAACAGAATGACTTGACTTGACGTTGACTTGCAATGTTAAGACTTGGACTTGACTTGAGACTTTCATTTGGTGACTTACTCCCATCTCTAATAAATGGATATTCGGCACCACCCAGATGAGGATGGATTCTCTTTTGTGTCTGGTTTCTCTCAAGGTTTCTCCCTCACACCATCTCATAGAGTTTTCCTTGCCACTGGCTCACTTTTTACGGGTTAACATATAGGGACTGATTTATGACTCTAAAATGTATATTTATTAAATATTAAATAAAGCTGCCTTGGGACAATGTCCACTGTTAAAAGTTCTATACAAATTGAATTGAATTGAATTGAATTGAATGGACAGGGATTTTTTAGATATTATAATTTTAGGACTTATGGAAGGAATCTTCAGTGTCAAAACCTTATAACAGCCAAAAGAGAACAAAAATTAATTTTTTTAAAGTTTATTAAGAAGAGTTTTCCAGTTCTTTTAATAAAATGACAAAATTTCATTTTGTTTTATTCAATTAACACGTAAAAATAAAAGAAGTGTTAGTATTATTATTATTAATATTATTAATATTATTATTGTTTTTATTTATCAATTAGAAGCATGATAAACAGACACTCCACAATATTAAAGGTAACCAATTGACTGAAAAAAAATTATGGTTCTTCTATAAATATTGAATTGCAGCCTTTTGCAATTTCCTGTGTTATGAGAGAAATGAAACCCTTGAGAGACACAGTGTTAAAGGCTCTAGTGACTGGCAACCGTAGGCCTGCTTCACACTGAGCCATGCCCTCTTACCACAGCATGCACATCTCAGTGTTTTATTCCTTCTAATCACATGAAATGTTTTCAATAAATCTCATCAACTCTGCATTTCAGTTCATTTCATTGTAATGATTTGTTTGGGCTTTGTGAAATCTACCTAGGATACAATATCTGAATGCCATATTCTTTTTGAACTTTTGCTGTCTAGCCAAGACAGGACAGGACAGGACAGGACAGGACAGGACAGGACAGTCAGAGGAAAAGTTTTTTTGTCCATGCAATCTATCTCAATAACAATGAAATGCTCTTACTATTTGGCAAATACTAAGGAAAATTTAAATATGGGCAATACCATTATTTATTTATAATATTTTATTTAATAAAAATGTGCAATACTACTTTTTTATTTATTTATTTATCTATCTATCTATCTATCTATCTATCTATCTATCTATCTATCTATCTATCTATTTATTTATTTATTCATTTATTTATTAAAATGTGCAGCTGAAAGCTTCTGTCACTAAAACAAATTCCTTTTTGAATGTAAATTTACTTGTCAATAAACATTCTGATTTCTGATTAATATTAGTCCAATTATTAAATAGTAAATCATTATTGTTATTAGGAACAATGCACTACGTTTTTGTCTTTGCTGCTATAAATGCCCCTTGAGTTTAATTTATTGCGGTTTTAATAAATAGCGGCGCCTAGTGTCAAAAAAAGGAGCTGCAATTTGTTCATCAAATTTGTTCATTATAATTTTTTTTTTATAAAAAAACCGCAACAGGATAAAGGTTAAATTCAGCTGCAACAGAAAGTTGCTTCAACTCAACTGATTGCCATCAGATCATCAAAACTGAGTTGTTGTTATATGAGGACACACAAACAAATAGCATTTTTGGTTCTCTGTTGCTCTGTGAAAGTGTATGACTCATGTGGGAAATTTTTATAACTTTGCTTTGGCCTTTTGTTCTGAGAAAACTACATGTTGTAAATCTGAGGATCAAGCTGATAACATCCATGCTTTCCTGCCAGTTTGAGTCTTCTCACGTATTACATATTTGGCTTCACAATTTTTATACTTTTTTTTTATAAAAGTACATGTGTGTATGTGTGTGTTCAAGTGAGATGGAAGGATAGACCAAACCTGGCTTTATTTCCATTCCAAGTCACTAGGGATTACTTGCAGACTGATACATTATATTTATCTTTTGCCCCTTTAAACACACACACACACACACACACACACACACACACACACAACACACACACAGACTGAGACGTTTTAACAAGTTCACACTTTTACCCGACGAGACCCAGAACCTTTGCTGGGAGGAGATTTTTCACCTTCTTGAGTTTTGTAGGACAGAGTCCATCTCAAATTGTTCCTGTCTTTGTTTTTCCACTACCTGGGAGCTGGAGGAGGCTGACGGCTTGGCGGGTTTATTGGGCCTCCAGCTCTGATAAGTGATCCTTCCACTTTTGCCATGATTCATGAAGCATTTTTGGGTTGATTTGAGAGCACGAGGTGGACAGGGTTAGGACTAAATGATGAACCGTGCCTCTCTGAGACATGAGTGTAATCCTCGCTTCCTTTTGTAACTCCCCATAGGAAGACGTTTGTCACATGTGACTTGTTCAGCTTAGGTTCGACCTGTAATAAGTAATATGTACAGTACATGTGTATGTGGAATGGGGGTCTTAATAGGAAAAAGTTTTTACTTTGCATAACAGTTGCTTATGCTACGTACAATTGCCTTTAACTACCTGCTGAAAGGGAGACCAAGGAAATCTCTACCGATGCAGTCATTTATTCTGTCCCGCTGACTCACTCTGTTCGAACAGCTTGTTTAATCATCATCTGATAGATTGTTAACAGTCCTTGGAAAAATGAAAAATGAGGATTAGAAGCACTTTTGGTTTCAGCTGCTAGCAACAAAACCTGCTAGTCATCACACAATGATGTTTAACATCATTGCATTTTTTATCTCCTGCAAATGACCACAGAGAAACACTAAACACATCACAAACATTGCAGTTAAAACATATTCAATGCCTTTCCAGCTGTTTTTCTTTAACAACTCCCATTTTTTTTGCCTACAAAACCTTTCAGAGCCTTGCATACATACTCACATCCTGTTTTGCTTGCAGCTAAAGGAGGTGGATATGCTTAATGATACTGTAAGATTTCCTAATGATCCTGCTGTCTGTCAGTCCATATACGGCTACAGGCACAGCATAAACCCAAATTCTCGAGAAATATATCTATTTTTATATGTAGACTAATTTAAAAAATGTCTATTTAAATCCTTTGTTCTACTTCATTCCCAAGCTATCAGAGATGAAAGTTGGAGATCTTTGCAACGCAGTGCCTTTCCCATAAATCCTTAAGAGCCAGTGCTCCTGCGGTGTAGCTCTCACACGCTGTGGTTCTTCACCTGGTGTGACTTGCTGACTCAGCGATCGGGCCGGCGTCCAGCAGAACCCACAGCTCCGTCCCCGAAGGCCTGAGATTCCACATCCAAACACATTACAGCCTATAATCCCAGCCAGATCACGCATCCCTCCATGGAGATGGCACTGTTTTGGATACGGCCCGTATTTAATTCCTCAGGGGAGGCTTTTTTTTATTTGGTGAAGTCCTAACAAAAACAGGCAATTAATAGATACCGAGTGCCAAGTGCCTTTAAAGATTTGGTTTTTCCCCCTTTGATGTTGGTTTACATAAAGAATCTGAATTCGTAGCGATGAGAGGAAATGACATCATCCCCTGCCTTGCTTGTTTATTTTTACCTTGTTTCCAAAGTGTTCAATTAGCAAAACGTGTACCTGTATGTTTTCCAGTGTTACTTAGATATTTAGTGAGGGTCTGATTAACGTTGAGTCTTAACCTGTGTTACGAGATCCTTCATTTTTTTTCCTTTTGTTCCTTTAAGTTTTTTTTACCATTTAAGTCACTCTTTTTACAACCTGGTTTTATTGTGCAGGAAAATAGGTTTTGGAAGGTGTGCCTGTAATTGGCAGCGTTTTTCCCACCTAAAAAGCGTGCTTTATTCACCGAAAGGGGAAGTAAACGATGTTTTATAAAGCAATTCCAGGATTATTGGGAGCTTTTACAAATGGCTGTATAAAACAAATACATGCAAAGGTAATGGGTCATATTTTAAGTCTAAATCATATGCAGATGGTGTATTATTATTATTATTATTATTATTATTATTATTATTATTATTATACAATACACATTTTGTGCACAGCATATAACAATTATATTTGTAATAAAAAGTAGTAGCTCAGTGGTTAGTGATTAAAATTTGGGGGTTCATCTCCTGGTATTGTCAAGCTCCCACTCTTGGGGTCTCCAGGGGCAATGTAACATCCCTGACCCTTAGCTTCCTAACATTGCTGGGAAATGCGATTTCAGATGCAAAATTTTAAGTGTGCTGTAAAGTACACGTGACAAGTATAAAGCACCTCAACAAAGTTCAAGCACCACATTTTATGGCGTTCTCCAGTGTCCAGTGGTGTATAATAACTCATTTTAGTGTATTATTTTCATCCCCCTTAATGTCCTTTACATCTATTAGATTTTTGCATTATAATCCTCCTGCCAAATAATGATATTTCCTTACTTATGCATTTTTAAATAAATTACCAGACTTATACGATAGGTGGTATTAAAAACTTCTGAGACTAGTTTTGTAACACGCCAACAGATGGCAGCACGAGGCTGCACGCACAGTCACAAGGAGCGCCGACTTTCATAAGTCAGTGTGCCAAAAGCCATTGTCCTGTGCACATTTGGGAGCTGTGCAACTTGTGCTAATTTAATACCGTGCGTTTCCACCTCTACGATTTAATCATGGACAGAAAGTCAGATCAAACAGAAAACCTTTGCATGAAACTGCTCAAATCTGCCACAGAAAAGTTTCTCGCTGGAAACAACATGATCTCATTTCCGCATTCACTTCGCCCTCTTCCCGAAGATGATGATCCAGCTCCAAGGTCACCCTTTTGACCCCATGACACCATCCAGCACGAATTCAACATGTTATTTTTCCATGTTGATGTATAACAGATAAAGTATCTTACAGTGCTGAGCCTTATATTTATCAAATGCAAAACAAAGAATTTCTGTAGATTGGAAGTAGTGCACGATAAAAAAAAATTGCTTGTGTTTATATTCAAATGTTATTCAAATTTTCACACAGTTTCAATAAATATAAATATTACAATGACTGTGTACGTATAAGTACATGGAGTAGGGTTGGCTCAATGGTTAATATGTTGGACTTCTAATCAGAAGGTCATGAGTTCAAATCCCACCAGCACAAAGCTGCCACTACTGGGCCCTTAAGCAAGGCCCTTAACCCTCAACTGATAGTTGTATAAAATTGTAAGTCGCTCTGGATAAAGGCATCGGCCAAATGCTGTAAATGTAAAGAATAAACGAGAGCAGCATGATATATGTAAACAGATGATTATTACTGTGGAATACAAAATGAATGTCTGCTGTGATGTATGGTTGTGTCTGTGTGGGATTCCTTCAGGTTCTCTGGTTACCTCATACCTCCCAAAGTGTGTGTGTAGATGGATCAGCTGTGTGAATTAGTGTGTGAATTGATCTGTAATGAACCGCCGTCTGCTAGTATTTCCTGAAGGGGATAGCTCATGATGGACTTCCGATCAGAAGTTTGTGAGTTCAGATCCCAGCACTACTAATCTGCCGCTGCTGGGCCCTTGAGCAAGGCCCTTAAACTTCAAATGCTCAGTGGTATAAATGAAATAACCCTAAATTGCTCCACAAAAGTGCATCTGCCAAATGCTATATATGTAAATGTAAAATATCCAGTAATCCCCCTGATTTCTAAAATATATTCAGGGAATATGTTAAAGGAATATGTTAAGTGAACATGTTATGGGAAATATGTCTAACACTGGTAAAGAGTTTACACCCAAATCTCGCTCTTGCTACAGTGAATAGTAAACATCTGTACCAATTAGAATAGAAATTAGAATATGCTCCCACTGAACATCCAACACTCAACACACTTGATACACTGGATTGGGAGGTGGTAGCTTAATGGTTAAGGCATTGGACTTTGGATCCAAATCCAACTCCCAGAGGCACCAAGCTGCCACTCCTGGGCCCCTTAACGAGGCTCTTAACCCCTGCTGCTTAGTTTTATTATCGAGATAATGTCATAAATGTAAATGTTTCGTCCCTATTATCTGTATTTCGTTTATTCAAAACCTGCTTGAGGAACATTTCTCATATGTGATTTCTCTTTTTAAACCAAATGAAGATGTTTTTGCTGAGTTTATGACTGGAGCGTCCTGCATCAAAATGACAAACAGCTCAGAGCACCTTCTCATACAGAAGCCATAAAATCTGTGATTTAAGATGAGTTCTCAATGGAGACTTGGAGCAGACACAATCTGTGGTCCTGTGGAACTTATTTAGAGTGCAGATTTGGCATTGTGGCCTTCTCTTTCTCTTTCTCTCTCTCTGTTTCTTCTTTCATGCTTTTTCCTGATTAGTTCACGCAAGTCATCCGTGCTATCCTGGCCCAAGTGCAGAGATGATCACATTAATTGGTTCTGGCTCTATTCACATATACTGTGTCAGACTTTCCAGACCGGACAGCCTTTGAACCAAACACATTAAAGGAAAACGGATTTATAGAGAAACGGCCGTCGGCTCTGACGTGGAGGTCCGGGCTTGCTAACGCGTCTCCTCCTACCTCGTAGACCCTAAACCCTTACACCCCCCCCTAATTAGTGATTTGTAAGCATTTCTGACTAGCCTTCTCGGAGCTCCCAGTGTTGGAAACCCATAAAAAATAGGAGGAGGGGGACTTAAGTGTTCTAACAGCCTGACCTGTATTTCTTCATCTTCAAAGCGTGTGCTGTATCTTAGCTTAAGAGCTGGAATTGAATTATATTAAAGGCCCCTGCATCAGGTTATTAACATCCATGAAATAGCTTCAGTGTTTTCAAAAGAGGAATTTAATGTGCTTTTGGCACCTCTGTGGTTTCTCTTTTTGTATTCTTTTGGACCAAACACACTTGTTTTTATATGTAATATCGACACGTTTGGCACACTTTACAACAAAGACCGTTGCATTCTTTAAATTAATCAGATTGAAAGCAAATCTTGACAGTCTTCACCCAGCCACCATTCCCATAGTGCCCATTCACATAAGGGTGTTAATGTGCTGTAAGCAGGTATGTGCGAACATCCTTTATAGTGAACGCTGTGCTACATGATGCCTCATAAATTTCACATGCACTCACGAGTATATATGGTGGTCACTCTGTGAGAGACGGTTTTCCAAAAACCAGTGCAACAAAATCCTCCGCTTTCCACGCTTACGATTATTGACAAAGGCATAGTTTTAAAACAGGTGTATTACAATATTAACTGATTGGATTGACAAAAAAACATCACTAAAGTCACTAAACATCAGTGAATTACTTACAGAAGAGAGTAGACAAACTTAGTATGTCTTCCTCAATCCTCGATGTATAAAATGTTTTTTTTTTCATTCTTCTTCAATAAGGAAATTCATAAGTGAGCAAAGACAGTATATGTGTACTAAATGTATATATCTCTCTAGAATAATACATGAGCAATGGATTTATTTGGATTTGATCATCCAACTGCTTTTTCCTACCACACAGCTCTCATAAGGTAGTTACATTAGAGGCACAAGAAGCCAGATTTTTTAACTCCTACTTATTTTACGTCACACTGAGAGTAAAGTTTTCTAGATTCTCTAGTAAAGTTCTCATAATCATAAGCATTTGCATCATCAACATTTGCATCAGTTATAACAATTTATTTCTATTTTATTATTAGTAGATGTATTATACTTTTATTTTTTTAAAAGTCACCAACAATTTGTGGCCAATACTAGACCGTTTCTCGAGCACGTTCTCTCAGCACTATTGCTGCTACGTGAATATGACATATAACAACGCTACCGAGACCGAGGCGTATCCTGAGAGTCGCATAGAATACAGATTAACATGGCAGAGGTAGAGCTGTAACTTTCTCTAGACACAACAAGAAAAAGAACGTCTGGTTTTATTTAATCTTTATTCCTTTTTGCACTACATTGCCCTGTTTGTAAAAGGGTTAGAAGTCAGAAGGCACTTAAGTCAATTGATAATTTGCTGCCAAAAACATAAAAGTGAACTAACTGTACTACATTGAATTGCATTTACATTTTTTCCCCATTGCATCGTATTGCATTAATTCGCATCATGCTGATCATAATGGGGGAATCATATTGTATTAATCATTATTGTGTGGTATTATTTTCTTATAAATTTGGCCTTTGTTGCGCAAAGAAATAAATTTTGTTCTTATGACATTTCTTTTAAATGCTGTGCCATTTTGGAATTTCTTTCTTAAATACCACACTTAATTTTTAATTATCGTGTGACCACCTGTGTGATGATTGATGAGATTCATCTGCTGGTGAAATACTGTTTATTACAATTGTATTTTATGTTTTCTTTGACACATTCTTTGGGGTGTATTTATTTTTTGCACCATGATCTTTAATTATTTTGTGATCATAGCTCTAATTTTACTTTTGGTACTGACTAATCTATTTTAAAACCAATGAGCCAGATTTGTAGTCAATTAGACAAATATCTTTTTTGTTGTATAGGATCCTGTATTTGAAAATTTTAAAGAGATATGGATGTTTTATTATGGGAAATCTGTCAGGGTGTACTTACTTTTGCTGGCCACTGAATGTCAACTGTAGAAATATGGTTAAGCATTTTGCATTTACAACCCAAATTTCAAAAAAGTTGGGACACTCGGTAAAATCTAAATATAAACAGAAGGCAATGGTTTGCAAATCTCATAAAAACATATTCCATTCACAATAAAACCAAAATATTTTAAACTGAGAATATATACTTTTTAAGGAAAAAATAGGATCATTATTAATTTAATGACTGAAACAAGTCTCAAATAGCTGGGACAGCACCATGTTTGCCAGTGTGAAGAACAACGTCTTCTCTATGTACACAAACTCGATTCCAAAATAGTTGGGAAACTGTACAAGTTGTGGATAAAAACAGAATGCAATGATGTAGAAGTGTAAAATTCAATATTTTATTCAGAATACAACATAGATGACATATCAAATGTTTAAACTAAGAAAATGTATAATTTTAAGGGAAAAATCAGTTGATTTTAAAATTTCATGGCATCAACACATCTCAAAAAAGTTGGGACAAGGCCATGTTTACCACTGTGTGGCGTCCCTTCTTTTTATAACAGTCTGCAAACGTCTGGGAACTGAAGAGACCAGTTTCTGAAGTTTCAGGGGAGCCCACATATGGTGTTCCATATGTGTTTAATACAGGATTCTAGCTACTCAACAGTTCTTGGTGTCCTTTGTTGTATTTTTCATTTCATGATGCAGCAAATGTTTTCATGTTAGCAGCATGCAGCGATTTCCATTACAGAATCATGAGGGCATAAAGATCACAGGCATCCAATATTGATTTTTTTTACCCTTGTCTCTTGTGCAAAGAGATTTCTCCAGACTTTTTGAAGATATTATGTATTATGTTGAGGAACATCATTTTTAAAGTTGTTCCACAATTTGTAGACACATGTTTTAACAGAGTCTGAGAGACTCTAAGATGCACAGTAATCATTTTACTGACCAGTCGTCAATTAACCTCATTAATTGCAACTGTTTAATTTTAATTACACGTCAATCACGTTTTTTTTCCGCAGACTTTTGTTTTCTATGTTCTATGCTTCTATCGTGAATACACTATGGGTTTATAAGATTCGCACATCATTGCATTATGTTTTTATTTATATTTTATTCAACGTCTCAACTTTTTTTGGAATTGGGGTTGTATTGTGTAATGCTGTTTCAAAATGTTTTGTGACATGTTTCTCAATTAGTGCAAACCACACAATTTTAAAATGATGAAACAGAGTTTTTTTATTTATTATTAAACATCACTTTTATTCGGTTGAAACTGTTTTCATGAAGGATGACATAATCACTTGTGGTCGTCGTAAAAATGTGACCGGCATACCATAATAGCCATGGTTTATGCAAACCATTGTTTTATTTTTTGCCACAAAAGAAAATGTGGTTATTTTTTACACGGGTAAAGAAACTCCACCAAGATCCACCACGATAAAAACTGATAACAACAAAAATGTACTTCTTGTTTGAGAAAAACTGAGACAGTTTGTTTTTTTAGTTAAGAAACTGGCTTTTATTTGGCTTGTTGATCTTTCTTCTCATCCAGTGAACTTTCATGCTGAAGTTTTTTCCTCCACAAGTCCCTTCTCTCTCTCTCTCTCTCTCTCTCTCTCTCTCTCTTTCTCAGAACAGTGTCTCTGAGCCAGCTCGGCTAGATTAATTAGGCTTTCTAATCTAACTGGAATTCAAAGGCTTTAAAGACGTCTAGACAAAGCTTAATTGTGTCAAGGGCCTGGAGAGCTTTGACGCTCAGGCTTTATTGTTTTTATTGCTACATAGTACTCTATAAAGGTGCTAAAATCTCTAAATACATCCTTAAAATCCCTAATCTAATAGAAGTGTCAATATTTTAAAAACAGGCCAAAGATAAACTGCAAGACAACCATGTCTGCACTACCTCTCTATACATTTCGAGAACACCTCATCTTTTCAGTATGCATTTGAGATGGAGCTCTGGAAGCTCCAAGGACCTGTCAGTGGAGGAGTAGAACATATAGCGGAAGATTTATCAACGTGTACGCACGTGTACATATGCGAATGTCAGCGTATGCAATCCCAGGCAGGCAACAGAAGCATTCCACTGCTCTCCAGGGTGCTGCGTCTCTCTCTCTCTCTCTCTCTCTCTCTCTCTCTCTCTCTCTCTCTCTCCACTCTGCTCCGGGTGATATATGTCAGGCCAAAGGGCTCTTCGGTCCTTAATTCATCAGATGATGTACTGCAGCAATGCAAAACACCCTGGAGAGGTCCTCCTGCACTACACTCTACACACCTACACGAACAGATGATGAGTTGGTGACACTTGCCGCTTTTTTTCGAGCTGAATGTTCTCGAGTTTGTATTATTATATAAACACATAAGAAAACCAGTGCTCTGGGCCTTTCTCTTTCTGGCTGTTGTTGTTCTGTCTTGTTGACAGACTTCATTAACACACCTCTTAGTGTTCTCCATTGTTGCCTGTAATGTAAACCACAGCCTGGGCTGGGCCGCTGAGAGACACACAGGGTCCTGAGAGAAATGAGCTCACACTAGGGTCAAGTGGAAAGCTTTAGAGGTGCAGCACAATCTTGGATATACCATCCTTTAAAATACTGCCACACTTTTATGTTTGTACTTTTCATCATATTGCGGTATCGGCGGTCCATGTGAACTGTTTGAATAAAATGTAAAATAAACTGACTCTGCAGTTGCCTCACACACGGAGTGTACATACGAAAGCACTTTATCCACAATAGCCTTAGCGGTCTTGTTTCATAAAAAATGTTGGACTTCTGAAAAAAAAAAAAAAAAAAAACGGAGCCACTGTCATTAAAGCGCACACTATATTTTATGTCAGTCTTGACTGAGAATTTTATCTGTGTGTTTTTCTACGGTGAAAAGTTGACCAAGCTGCAATTCAAGTCAAACTCTGGCAATTCATTGGCTCATTCTTTTTTTGATTTTACTTTTCATTTGTGGAGCTGTGGTTTTTCTTTTAGTGATATGATGAATTCTGTGGCTTTTCTCTCTGACAATACAGATTGAGTGTATGTTTGTTTAGGAGTTTAGTAATAGATGGTGATGTAAAGATTCTGTGGCTTCTCTGACTGATGTTCCTTTTAAGCGGTTGTATTTTTTTGTGTGTGTGTGTGTGTGTGTGTGTATACGTATGGGATTGTATTTGAAGAATGCATGAAGGACAGAGCTGTGGAATGACCCAGATCTGAGTATGCAGCCTGCACTGACCTCACAGCACCCAAAATTACAAGAGCAGACGCTCACAGAGAGGCCAGTGGTGCAGGTGCGCCCTTTTTGATGTTTTGTGTGTGTGTGTATATGTGTGTGTATGTGTGTGTATGTGTGAGTATGTGTGAGTAATGGCCACAGCAGATTTTTTGTAAAGTGAGTCGCTCCACCTTTTGTCCTTGTCTCTGTCACTAACCTTTACCCTTACCCCATCCATCTTAAGTATTATCACCTTATACACTGGCAGTTCTTTATAGCAGGTTGTATAAGAAAAGCAGACCCCCAACCATTGAAAAAAAAAAACTCACTGAAAAGAAAATGTTTTTTTTTTTCCAATCTAACCTCTAACGACAGCATGTTCTTCAACGGGGAGGAAAAAACCCTGTTTACGTAATGTATTTATAATAGATGTCTATATGTCAAATTTACATCCATGACTTCAAATTAATTTGATATGAGAGAAAGCTGTCTTAAAAATCTTCTATTATCTAGTTTTATTCCAAATTATTTACAGTTTCAGTTATGATGATGAGATCTTTATTATTATTATAACCCTAAGTTTTAAAATTTTAGACAGAAAATATTAAACAGAAATTTTAACATATTCTATATTTTTTTATGAAGAATTTGTGAAGTACAGTAAAGACAAATGCACAAAAATTATAAAACTTCAGAATTGTTTAGTAAAAATTATTTTTAGTACTTATTTAAACTGTATATGGCTGTACGGGTGGACTATTTCTTGGGGGGTTGAAAATTAGGATTATTCCTTTCATTTCAAATGTTTATCCTAATGTTTAATCATGTTTAAAAAAACAAAACAAGATACAATATAATCTATGCTAAAACAGTAACAGATAAATCAAAGTGGCTTTTTTAGGACTAGGGTCCTTTTACTAAGCCATCTTTCACCTTTAAGTGCAGTTTATATCACCTAAAATTGCAGCTCTTTCTCTTTCTTTTCCTCTTGCCCAAAATGCTGACCTTCCCACATAAAACCCTGTGTCAGCCCTCCTGAATTTATAGTGGAAAATATACCTTCGAATTTTTTTCTCTTGGACCTGTTTCTTAATATCTCGCAACTCATGGTGTAGTGCACGTAATGTGCTTTTACAAGCCAGGGGCTGGCTGTGGGTCAGCGGTAGGTCCTTCACCTGTACAGGAAGTAACGATTACTGCAGAGGAAACACTATTCTCCATAGACCAACCTCCTTAACTGAGATCCATCACCTGGTCAAAAGACGTCTAGACCACTTGACTACGACATGTGCTGTAGCTCTTGAAAGCACAGTAAACAGTAAACAGAAAAAAAAAACAGTCCCCAGACAGAGAGGCGGCATCATATCCTGCTGGTCTTACAGTGCGAATAAGCTCCAATTAAAAAGTTTATAGGACCAGTTGCCTGCATCCTATAAAAAAAGGTTGAACACCGAGCAATAAAGCTTTTACAGAAGTGACACTCATTTACCTGGAGTGCCAAAAGGTATGCACATCTGCAAATCCATTACATCTATTTTTGTTATTTCCCCTTAGAAATATTGTTATATGTATTGACTTATTTAACCTCTGGCTAACTGTCGTAAAGCATACCAGAAGCTTTCAAACTGCGGTGAGCCACCATTTAACACGGGCAATTTAAAATTCTAAAAAAACACCCTTCTCTTGCTGTTTGGTACTTTCCAATGTACAGCTGCCCAGCAGAAATGATCAATTGTGTCTGCTAAGTACCAAAAGCCCGTGTGAGCAAACCAAGGAACTCCTGACTCTAATCCTTGCCAGCCATGGCCTACAGAGGAGCTTGCAGCCTATATTGGCCCAGCTTCATAAATGCCTGCGTGCTGCATTTGGCCGACACAGAACCCTCCATGGTGAGACCTTGATATACATGGAAGCCAAACTACACTGTTAGAAAAAAGTACTTCAAGGGTTTTTTGTAACAGTCACAGCGTCTACGTGTAAGTTCTATATGAAAACTCTTCAAAGCGGCAAACCCATGATTCTATGGTATCTATCTCTCAAGAGGGATCTCTCTCTTGTAGGGGACAGCTTTTTTTCCAACAGTGCAGCCAAGTTGTGCACACAAAATCCAGCCCTACGTATCCAGTAGACCACAATAAAGCCTACCGAAAGTATCCCAGTCCTACACAGATCTTCTAGGCCAAAATTGTCTGAGTTGCACACTAACGTGGCCAAGTCCTATACATAGAAGCAAAGATGAAGGAACAAAATATAGCATGTCAGTCTAAAATGACCCAGTCCAGCAAATATAAGCCAGTCTAAAGAGATCCAGTCCAACACACATAAGTCAGATTGAACTAGTCAAGTTAACAAAGGCTAGTCTAAAGTGACCCAAGACAAAAACTAGCTACACACTGGACACAGAAGCTAGGCTAAAGTGACATAATCTGGCATACAAAAGCAAAGCAAAGCAGACCATCTTAAAAGTCCAGCATACAAAAACCAGGCTAAACTAACCAGTCCAAAAAAAAAGGGCAGACTAATATTGTCTAGTCCAACACATACTGTAAAGCCAGGCTAAACTAGCCAGTCCAGCACACAATCCAAGAAAATGTATCTTAGTCCAACATATAATCCTAGGTTTGACCTACTTTCTGACTCTCATTTACACAAGCAGCAGACAAAGCCACAACATTTTCCCTTAATATTTCAGGAGGCTGCCATGACCGGGTGGGTGGCAGGCAGTCAGGCCATCCATTACTGTTTCTTTTAGAACATAGACGCCTTGCTCGTTACTACATTACAGGACTGCTTTACTTGGACAGTGGGTAGGTGTGCAATACTGTTCTCTTTATCAATTGTTGGAAATAATATGGTGAATACAATTGCCACAAACATAATAAAATGATATCCTATGCAAGAACACAATGAGTGTATGAGAATAAGAGTTGAAGTGAATCAAAAGTCTGAACTGACATTGTGAGAATGATGCTTGAGTAAAAGGGCCAGTTACCACTTTCCAAATTTTTCATGCACAGGATTAGGTAGAGAGCCCTCCTCTGTGAAGGGGAGAGTCCACTGCAACAGGACAAAGCACATAGGGCCCTAGGCCTGCTCGAAATCCTTCTTATGTAAGAAGCCGGGGCCATAAAAGTGATGTGTTGCTTTACTTTATATCGAATGCCTACTCGTTAGCTCAGGGCAGCAATCTGACAACTGAAGTGTTCTTCATGGTTACAGTCTTGCACAGCAAATGTTCAATTAAAGTTTTATGTATTTGACTAGACTGTCCCCTTTCCAGGCCTTGGGATAAAATCTACAATGTTCCCGAGACCTTGCATTTGTACAATGTCTAAAGGAACGTATTGTTCTGGGATTGTGCCCATAGTCTCCAAGGCAAGTGTTTACGTGGCTGATGAGATCAGCTGGAGATTTTTGGTGGGAGATTTTTCAGGTTGGTAGGTTATGTGAGGCAGACCTCCTTTTCCAGCTCTTGATGATGTTATGAGTACAGGCATTACGTTAACAGGTATTACTTGCTCATGGTAGTCTGCTCAAGGTAGTTAGAACATACATTTTTATTTCCATTTGTCTTGAAAAGATCATGATCTGTGCTCTACCAGCGATTCTTAGTAGGTGGCACTTGTTAACGGTAAATATGGCTCTTTCTCTCGCTTTCTCTCTCTTTGACTTTTCCTAGGCTGGGTTCCTGAGAGCTCCCAGGCCCCGGCCTGCCTCACCGCAGACTGTGAACTGGAGTGGCCGTTGATAAATCACTCCATGTAAGGCCTTCACGATTAATTTCTGCCCGTCAGCAGTGAAGCTGCTGCGGCTTTGGGGGTTTATGTTGGCAGACAGGAGGAAAAGAAAGACATAGAATGAGTGAGTGAGAGAGAAGAGGAAAGGAATCGGGGGAGTCACTCTGAATATTTCGGAGGGTGGCGTGGCATTCCAAGAACAACATTTCCCGTCTGTGGGGTATGGCCACTGTTGCCTGACAGCCTGGCATTAATCTGGCCCACATGGAGCCAGATGTGAGGTTCCACAGCTGGGGAGGAGAGGAGAAATATCGCTCTGCTGTCTCTTTCCTTCTCTCTCTCAGCTTCTCTCAAAATATAGCTCCCTTGATTCTCTGACTCCGTGCATGCTCTTTTTTCACCTCCCATTTTTCTCCTCACAGTCCTTTGTTAGACAAAGACCCAGAGGACCATCAGGCATGGCCTGTCATTCTTTAAATGGTGAATCCTTAGAGAGAGGATGAAGAACATTAGTTAAAGATGAATGCCAAAAACGTGCAATGTCTGTGCCCACCCGGAGAATATCAAGGGATAAATTCAACAAACTATGTGTCAGGCCCCTAGGAGAAAGCATAGAAAAGCCAAGCATACATTAATTTAATGGGATCACCACATAAACATAAGGGGGACATTTTAGCTGGAACCACATGAAGACTGTTGATTTTAAGTGAATTGCATGTAGATATTGCAAAAGTGTCATTCCAATAAAATGACCAGGATACTGTAAGTAAATAGGAATTGAGGTTTAGCGGGACTGACAGTTCTCTGTGTGCTTTCTGAATGCTGGGATTTTACAAGCACTCAAGCGCTGTGCAATAAACTTCAATTTAGATTTAAAAAAACTGACAAAGAGAACCAAGGTGTGCATGCTAACGGCTTGATTTATCTCCTCAAACCCCTGCATGCACGTTGTAATTCTCCTCTTTTTATTTCAAAAACACTTGCACATTTAAATCTTTAGAAGTGTAGAAAATCCCAGCTCACAAATTGCATATCCACCATCAACTACGGCTCTTAAAAACCTAATTTCGTCTGTTTTATTGCATTTGATGGAGCACTTACGAATTTATACACGCTGGTCTTTTTCCTGACAGAATTAATGTTTAAATGGAATATTATTAAACGTCGAGGGCATTAGTCATTTTGGGAGTTTTAGGAGCATTTTGGAATAATACGTTTATTTATAGTTTGTTAACTAGCCACACAAATATATTTACACCTGCTTCAGTTTATTTTTCAGTGATGTAATACTTCCGGAACATTAGCACAAGGCAGTGTTGAGTTGCTCTGCAGGCTACATGAAGGCACATGGCTTCACAGGCTGACAGGTAATTGGAAATGCATGTTTTATAAAAGCTAGGGAAATGGACATCTGTTTGGGATTTTCTGCTGGCTTCTTGTTGAACAGATCCAGAAGAGTGCAGAAGTGCTAAAAAGACCTAACTAACCTCAGTCGGACAGTTTTTCACCACACAAATGCAATTTCTACTGTTTCCGTGATTCCCCCTTTTGTGAAACAGGACACCTTGCATCAGAGAAACAAAATGGCCACCAGGCTAGCAAATGGAGTGCTGGCCATGTATGTTCATAAAGACAGTGATGGGATTGTGCATGCTGGCTAACCATGACATCTGTTGCCCAGCTGTTCCACCTGCAGTCACTGTCCATTCAGTCACAGGTGGATCGCAAATGCGTAGCTGCACCACAGCAGCACAATAACATGTGCAGGTCAAATGGAGGATGAATCTATTATTTATTATTCTTTAATGAAGGAATCTGCATGGGATCATATTTGAGCTGGTTTTCTCAAACTAAATGGTAGGGCTACAAAAACCCCTATGATTACAGTAAATATGCTAAATAAATACCATCAAATCAGAGGTTGAATACCAAACATGAACATTATAGCCCACTATTATCACTGGCTATGGTGACCACTAAATGCACCATGCCTGTAATCTACATTCATCTATCCTGCAATTTAAAGATTAACTCTACAGTAGAAGTTTTTCATATAAATGCATCTGCAATTGTTGTGGTCAGCTATGCTTAATACCATGAATTACCTATTGGTATGATGTGGTTTTTGATGACCGACTATTTCTCCTATGTTGCAATGCAGACCAAAGCAATAAAACACCCCCCATCTTCTTGAATCGACTATTGTACTATTGTGCTGTTATAGATCAGAGGACGACGGGGTTTTATTATAGGAAACAAAATTCACAATACGAATTAAATAAATAAGACAGAAGGAAAATAATAGGAAGGCGAACATACTGTGGTTAGGTCTTCATGGAAAACGAAAAGGAGGCTCTCTAAAAATACGGACAGCCTGGAGTCATGGTGAGGTGGCCTGCTAAAGCAAACAAACTTAAACAGAGGCTGTAGGACCTCTGGGCTAAGAGTGGAGGAAACCCCCAGTGGAAGTGTCGGTGGGGGCGCAGAAGCCGAGTGGAGAGTTTGGGGGTTGATATTTTTGGGGAAGGGGGGGTGGCAAGTGGGGGTGAGGGGTGGCCGGGATCTCTCCGTCCATCTATCTGCGCTGTCCGCCCAGCTGTGCAAACACACACAGTGGGCTTTGGTGGGGAAGGAAAGGCTGGCCAATAAGCCTGAGACATGGAGGGAATGCATTGACCCACAACATTACTTTCTCTCTCTGGTTCCTCATAACTTCATTCCTCTGTCTCTAGAGAGCCAGGTTACTCCAGAACTGTTACAGAAAAAAAAGAAACTGTCCACACCTCCGCCTCCCTCTTTCGTCTTTCTCACTTGCTATCTTCCCACTCCTTTCGTTCTCACACTGCTTTTCCCTATTCAGCCATAATTCCTTCTTCCACTGCACTGTTCTTTTCTCTCTATCCTCATATTCCACCATTATCCCTCTCTCACAGGCTACAGCAAACCTCTCTGGCTCCAGAGGAGTGCGTACCTCTCTGCCTTAAAGCCATAACTTGTTAGTCATGCGAGGTTTGTTTGTGAGCAGGCGGCTGTGTGTAAAACAGAGACATTTCGGCTTTGTGCGTACATTATGTTCCTCTTTGAAAAACAACACTAGGTTGATGGGATCAGATATTGGACTGGTTTATTTTTCTTTGGCAAATGAAAAGTCTGTGACTCATTTCTGTGTTACAGCCATTTACCACCTCATTAGAATTAAACAAACGCCCCACCTCCATCACTGAACACACACCCATATTGTATGCTGAAAACGTGGAACATATCTGCGGTGCTTTAATGCTGTATTTCAGATCTGTTCAGACTTTTGCCAACCGTTGCTTCTACTGCGCTACATTTCGATAGGAAAAAGCTATTTATTATTATACGACTACACGCTGTTCCCAGGAGACAGAGCAAACCGTGACCCTCAGTTGTAGGGACGTTTGAATTATAAACGTCCATTCGTTGAAATTGGCATTTATATATAAAAAAAACATATGTATATAGCTATAAAATGTGTTTAAGGCCAAGTTGGTGAGTACAGTTGGTAGCTAAACCTAGCACCTAAAGCCATCTTGGAAAGTTCCTGGTGCTCAATAAGTATGCAGGAACATTTGGCACACTTTGTCCAAAGTAGACAGACTACTCCCTCAGTGTTTATTGGCCTTTTGGATGCCCAGACTGAAAGTTCAGTCTGATGGGGAGACTATCACTTCAAAGAAAAAGACACAGTCATAACTCAGGACGTTACTGGCATACCTTCACTGGCAATGTAAATTGAGCTTTGTACCAGCGTTCTAATAATCTTTTTCCAGGTTGCTCTCCATCAAATTTTCCATTAAAAGGCGTTTTACATTGTATGAGAAGTATTCGAAATCCCACAAACAATAGATTCGGCACAATATAAGTCAGAGTTTGTTCACACTGGTATCTTTATAACTACATTCCAGTTGCTGTTAGTAAAATATTTGCTCAGAGTAGAAACTCTAGTCTTTGTAGCACCCCAGGCTCTGTAAATGAAAGAAAAAACAAATGCTGGGGACCACCAACAGCCAGCCAATCATGACATGGTGGTGGTGGTGGGGTTTCTCATTAGCATTACGACATTTGAGCATGTCTTTGGAGGTAATACTATGCTGATAGGATGAACGTGTGTATCTTTTATACAGTTTGGGTTTCATTTGATCACTTTATCCTTAATGATCACTGACTTTCCTCTTTAGTACCACATACTCTGAGTCTGCTGGTAATTTGTTTATAAATGACTCCTGTACAGACTGCTATTTTTCGGATGAAGCAGTAAGTCCTCCTTTATTTCTGATATTTTTCAGAATCCTTTGGGTCTTTTATTTAATTATCTTCACTGGTTTTTGGCTTTTCGTCCTGTGCTAAAGCATATTCTAGAATAAAGACACAAAAAACATCATATTGGTTTTAACTTACTTATAAATTGCTTATTATTTCCGAAGAATTATACAATGTCTCATAACAGAAATTTTACACTTGGCTGCATTTCTATTGACCGAATCATGACGAAAATTCTACTATGGAATTCCCATTTGGAACTGGGTGGAATGAGGTAAATGTCAGGAAAATGATTTCCACATGTAACAAGCACAGGTTTAACAAGTTACAATTCTGGTTACAAAATCTAAAACCGAGGAGTCATAACCTAATCAGTCTACTGAGAGTAATGAGTAATGAGTGATCAGAGTGATGATCAACATCAGCCATATCAGACTCACCACATACATACATCAGTGAGAAATTAATCCAAGTATTTGAGTAAGTTATTTTAGAACGAGTGTATTTCTTTTCTACCAAGTTTTTTTATAAGGTTAGTTTAAAACCTGTAGACAAGTGCTCTTCTTTGATTGGATGATGATTTGATGGTACAGAATTAAACTGGACTTAATGTACAATGTAATGGACAATGTAATAGATTACACACTGTACATAGCTTGAGACGATTTTACAAATATTTAAGGCGAAATGACTTTCACTGCGTTTGTTTCACTGATCTTTACAGGCAGAAAGTAAAATGTAAACCAAGTTTCCATGCAATTTGGTCATTATTTTTAACATTTGAGAAACTTAAGACGTCAAAGTATTGACGGGAAAAGTACTCAAAACTCATTGTGCATGATGCGGTGTCACATGACCACATGATGCCAGTCATTTTGCACAAGTTATGTGTGACAACTCTAATAGATGAGAGTGCAACAATTAAAAAAATAAATACGGATTTTTCCCACAGTGCCACTAATCATGATTGCAAAAAGAGAGTATTTAAATAATATGTTTTTATTATATTTTATTCACCACCTTAAAAATGTACGAAATAAGAGTAAGGGTTTTTTCTTTCATGGAAACTATGAGTGCACTGTTTCATTTATATAAAGCATACAGTGAGTGTAATAGGAGGCCTAAATGCTTTAGCATAAACTTTGAAAGAACATAATGGCTGTGCCTGGGGGACATGTTGAAGCCCACCCACCCCATCCCTCACTGAATCAGCAAGGGCACAGGAAATTCCAGCACAGCTCTGAGAAGAAGCATAAGCCTTGGGGCTGTTGAGTCTCTCAGAGGTCTACACTGTGTACATTTATCTTCTGCATTATACAGTATATTTTATATTAGTGAAGTAAGATACTGATGTACTGTAGGTGAGGAGGCCTGGGGTGCAGTCAGCATTCACATTTATCTAAAGGGTGTTTAATAGGGTTGAGGTCAGAGGTTTATTGCAGGCCATTTTATATCTTCCACTCCAAAAAAAAAAAAAAGCTGAAGAATGGACAAAAGAAAAGTGCATGTCAATTCTCTAAAAATTTGCTGTGGTATTAAAAAACTCAACTTTGTGTCTGCCTGCATAACACCATCGTGGCATTATCAGCATAACTGCAAGTGTTTTATTACCACATTTTCCTGTTTTCCACACAGCCTCACAACAGACAGAAAAGTGCTTTATACTTGAAAATCACCTCAGGAACACAGAGGTTTAACAGCCTTACTCAAGGGCCACAGGATTGCAGGGCTAAAACCCCTAAACTTCTGAGCAGTAATCCAGACCCTTAACCACTGGGCTACCATTTTCCCAACAAGGTTGCCTTGGACCTCATTTCCCATCAGCCACACAGACAACAGCCAGATCACATGACCATGTCGCATGTTACTGCTTTTCTGATTGGGAGGAAAAAAATGCAAAACTTTAAATTGCTTGTTGTTGTTTTATTTACGCAGTTTATTATTATTATTATCATTTATGACCAACAGTTTACATTTTAAAAACAATTTGAAATAAAATGGCTGCTCGTTTGAATAATATATAAAATAATAGTTTATAAAAAATAATATAGAATAAATCAAATTAATGCAATGTTTTTTTTATTATTATATATGTGTGTGTGTGTGTGTGTGTGTGTGTGTGTGTGTGTGTGTGTGTGTGTGTGTGTGTTTTTAACATACCGTACTTTAACAAATGTCTACATTCCTTCCATCCTGCATTCATTCAGTCCTTCAAGATGCTAAATTGTCAGGATTTTTTCCTTTTAAGAGAAATTCTTGATGCTGGATATAAAACGCTAAAGAATCAAAAGTGTTACTTTGGATTCTTTCTAATGCAAGAGCAAAACAAAATAAATTTCCGGTATGGAGTGAGTAGCCACAGTGACACTGTGCTAACTCTAGTTTATTTTATTTTATTATACCCCTGGCATTGTTGTGTAGGTTTTCGAGTTTAATAATAACTAAAGAAATGCATTTAAAGTGTGCAGTCCGCCATTTAATACGTTGATGAAAGAGCACAGATTGTAACTAATGTTCCACCCATAAAAAGGATTGCATTAGTTATACGTGTGCACCGAACCAAAAGTCCTGTGCGTGTGTGAATACATATTTGCATGTATGTATATATATATATATCAGTTTTATTTAGAGTCTTGTGTAATGGATGGTTTATAAAAAATAAAAAAAAACTTTTGGCTACAGATCATTAATAGTTACTGCTTTATAGACAGACCATAAAATTACTGCAAGGGATTGTATCAGGAACACATCAAAACTAAGTGAGAAAGAGAAAGCGGTACGAACAGTGGGATGTTGAAAGACCATAAAACACACAAAGAGAGGGAGGTCGAGATATTTTATTTCTCATTTATTAGAGCTGAGAGGGAAGTCTACTGGTGGTGCAATGCATACAATCCAGAGGAAGTGGTTATAAAGTAAAACAGTAAGATGGCACCAGTACAAAAGCTTTAGATTTAGCTGGAGACTTCTCGGCTTATGTAATATATCTGAACAATCTGGAGATATAATTTGAGTCTTTTTATAAAAGTGCAAAGATGGGATTTTACTTTCAAATCTGATTATGATATAATAATAAGGCAATACCACTTACCAAATTAATATCATTCAGTTGTTGATCATATTGATTTTTACCCACAGTTTTTCAGCCTCTGGTTGGTCCCTACAGGGAAAAACTACTAAAGTCTGTTTAGCACCATTTAAAAGAAATGTGATCCAAGAAGAACTACTTTAAGTGCCACTTTCTTCGAGGGGAAATTGTTCCTAGAATACACATGTTAATTCAATGATAAATGTCAAAATTTTCAAGGGTTTAAGATTTTATCATGCCACTTCTTATTATCCTTAAATCACTTTTCGTTTATATTGCAAAAGTTTCATCATATGTCGTAAATAAACGATTGTGTGCCGTTCATGTATATATCAGCAGTAACCACTCTATCCTGGTTCATGCTGAAAGTTGGGAGGATAATGAAGAACTCCATTAAGATGAGGAAGCCCATGCAGATGGCAAACGAACATGCACAAAAATCTCACCAAAGTCTGAACTGGTTCTAGGGATCACTAGGGGCCGAGGGATTACTGAGGATATGTGAGAATTGAAAGTTATGCTACTCATTAATACAACCTTCTCTACATTTATCTATAGATAAATGCCACCAATCCAAATATGTCCTTCCATGACACTCTTAGTCATAATATAAACTTGACTTAAATCAGACAGTTTATTATACATATATGTCAGAATTATACAGATATTATGTCATGAGGAATGGTGAAAGTAGATCATCTATATACACCCCAATTCCAAAAAGTTGGGACACTGTGTAAAATGTCGATAAAAACAGAATGCAGTGATTTGCAAATCTTATAAACCCATATTTGATTCTTGATAGAACATAGAAAACATATCAAATGTTTTAACTGGGGAAATCTACCATATTAGGACAAAATAATGTCATTAGGAACTTGATAGCCGCAAAACGTTGGGATGGGGCAACAAAAGTCTGATAAAAGTTTGATCCAGAATTGGATCCCGACTCTAAAATTAAACAGCAAGAACATAGGCAGCGGTGACGACTACGGCAGGACGTGTCTTTATGGCAAGCACTGAACTTCTTCCCTCACACCCAAAAACAGTTCTTTGGATATTTTCTTCTCGAGCGAGTCCTGTGCAGTGCAGGGACGACTTCCGTAAACCGAATGAAACTCACTATGATTGCTGTGTGCACGCTCTTCCCATACGAGGAATTTCGCCCTAAATGACATCATACTCAAAATACAAAATACTTTACATATACGAAGCTGGAGTTTATTTGACACAGAAATACTCTATGTCCAAATCGTTTTTTTTTTTTGTGGAAACTTTGGCCATGTTTGCATGAGAATCTGACTCTTTAACAAAATGTCCCAGAATGCATGAAATAGCATTAGACACCAATATTTCCTTTTGGAATTTTACTTTAACTTTTAAAGCTTTTTTCTTTTTCACTTTTCTCTGTTCTGCTTTAAAATGGTTTTGATTGGCGCTTGGTGGTATCTACTTCGCACAAACAGTTACAGTTCAGAGTCAGTTCAACATTAAGCAGAATATATAAAGAGGAATAAATGACTGAAGAAACTCCAGACTCGAACTCAACAACAACCGTGTCCTTATTTGTGTGATTTTGTTTTTAAGTAGTTAAAAAAGTTTTTGGACTCAACCAGTAATCAACCAGTGTTTGAGTCATTAATATCATTCTATGAATAAATCGGTGTGCTGAAAGTCACATTAGAGTCTTTTCACATAAAACTGAATTGATTAAGCAAAGATTCTTTAAAAAAAAAAATGATAATAGGAACATTATAGCCCTAATAAATCGAAGTTCTTTGGAAACATAAGTACATTTAAAGGCAAATACTTTTGTTATTTTACTCAAATAAAAGTTTAAAGGCAGCACATTTAGTTTTAATGACTATTCTACATTAACTCATGTGCATGGTTTGTGTACTTCCTCCACCACTGATTTTGTATTTGTGGGGAAAGAGCCCTAATTTTGATGAACGAAACTGATGTTGAGCAGAACTGAACTTTCTGTTACTCTTGTTAGGAAATGTTACGTTACATTGACGGATTGTTAAACACTGTGATTTGAATGCAAATGTTTCTGAAGTTTGCCTAAATAGAAATGTTTGTCCAATATTGCTTTCACAATAACCTAATTTTGGCCATTTTTTTATGCAACTTGAAAAAAATGGTTTTCACTCCACATCTCAGTCCCTTGGGCGCAGCAATGATTGCGAAAGTTCTACAAAGGCCTGGAGCACTCAAGTCCAGTCCGCTCCCAGGCCTATCTCTCTTTCTCGCTTCGGCTCACTTCACTTCGATCTCTGCTCCGGGACGTTAATTTGCTGCCGTTCTCAGCATTCTTGCTCATCTCGGCCATGATCTTTTCACTTTGACCACAATTAGGGGCCTGTTTTGTTTTGTGTTCTGGTGAATCGCGTAATGGCTGCGTGTTTTTGTAAGCCTTTATCTGCAGATCTTGCACAACAAAGTGAGAGGAAATGGTCCTGAAGTCAGATGGTGGGGCAAAAAAGAGGGAGGTTAAGGAAATGGATGGCGATATTACTATGCAGAGATCAGACTTATCTGAGGACCGGTTCCAAAGGCCTCAGGCCAAACGTGCTAGATCTGGCCAGAACTATACTTTCAGCTTTCAGCTTTCTTTTTTTTTTTTTTTGAGATTGGAGTTGAATAACTTACTTTTTTTGTGTGTTTCTGTAATTTATATTCCCAAATTGATAAAAAAAAACAATCTTTTTTTCCTCTACTTCCTTCTTTCTATACCAGGGGTGGCCAATCAGTCAGAGACCGAGAGCCACATTTGTGACTGTGTTACCGCAAAGAGCCACATCATACACATGGGCACACATGAACATCACCCATCCCTTCCTCTTACACACACACACACACACACACACACACACACACACACACCTCTGCTCAGCCAGATTTATTGTAAATGTCACACAACAACATGATAATGACAGAAATTGACTCTGTCATTGGTGGACTTCTAAGACCACCGGACAGTCATTTTCAACAATGAACATTGTGTGCACTCTCTCACACACACACAAACTCTCAGTTCAACCCAGTCCACAAACAAAGAAATGTAATAATTTACAATAGCGTTTTTCTTTTACTATGCATGTTACTTAGTGGGACTTTTGGCATCCTTGCCTTGAACAATCCTCTTCGAATCTGCCTCGTATTCCGTTGTTGCCACTCGAAACAATTCTTTCACATGTGTGTCAGTCAGAACAGATCGATGCTTTGATTTCACGTGTTTCAGGGTAGAAAACTAAGACTTTGTTTGTTTTTTTATGTGCGTGTTCACTTCGCTCGAGTTCAATACGGTATTTTCGTCAAATGCGCATGTGCGTGAGATGAATATACCGCAGGGGGGGGGGCAATTAATTTTTACAAGGGGCCACATGAGAAACCTGAATTGTGTCAGAGGGCCACACCAACGATAATATTTTAGGGATGCACCGAAATGAAAATTCAATCCATAATTTTTTGTGTTATGCCTTTTGCCTTGGCACCATCACTGGAAAACTTTCCTGCCTTTTCAAAAACGTCCTCTACAGATGGAGTGCGCATGCTCGGATTTGACTTTACTTTTCTGCGCCGCGTTCTTCTCATATCTAGAATGGCAATCGAGTTGTTTGGATTTCAGGTGATAAATTAATCCCGACTTGGAGAAACTCTTTGCAGATACACCCCCTCTTGAAATTTCAGCATTGCATGTTTTGCACATCGCTCTCCTCACACTGCAGGCATGTTGCTCTCATCCAGATAACCGTGTGCTGCTGCGCTTTTTTATTGCGTCATTACGATTGTGTTTCTGCCGTGTTTTTTAGGTGATTTAGGTATTTCGGCCGAAAATTTTCGGTGCATCCCTGTAATTTATGATTGGCCTCACGCGGGTGTACAAAGGGCCGGATGTGGCCCGCGGGCCGTAGTTTGCCCAGGACTGATATACCGCAAAGTTTCCCAGTAGGGGCAAGCTCATTCAAGTCTTAAAAATACTGTATTGAACTCAAGCGAAGCAAACACGAACACAAACAAACAAACACAAACTTCGATATGAACGTAAGAGCCGCATGAAACCAGCCAAAGAGCCGCATGCGGGTTGGCCACCCCTGTTCTATACAAACCTGCAAAATAAGGTTTTATACATTGGTAAATGTGCCATGAGAGGACAGTCATTTTCATGAGTTTGAAAGGAATTCCACAATGTCTGATGCAAATCTACTGTAGAGTCCACCCGCAATGCACCTAGTTTAAAGCAAACCTGGATAATCAGTTCCAGAGACAATAGACAACATTGGTTTTAATGAAAGTATAGAAACTGTTTAAAAAAAATATGAATTTTAAAATAAGGTTAAAATTACACCAACTCAAGTTACATCATTTCCAACTGCAATGGATACAAAGAGATTACACCATTATTCCATCATATGTTTGATTTTCTAGTAGATTACTTCTTTTAAATAGACCTATTTTAATATAGTTGTAATGTAAATTAAATGGAAATGCCTTTGCACTTTCTTCCACATACAATTATATCTGTGTACTCCTTCATCTTGCATTTTCACTTGCTCTATTGTACTGTGTTGTGTTGTTTTTGCACAAACATCGTTCGCACACGCCTGCACACTGCTTACACACTTGTAGGTGTGCTTATGTGTTACTTCTGTGGTGTTTTACGTCTATGATGCCATTCAGTATGTAGCATTTCGGTCCTGAAGGAATGCTGTGTTTTCTGTCATTCAATAGACTTCAGGACAGAACATTTTATACTTTGCGGTTTCTTGGTAACAAGCCGTGTCCGAGGGTGGTGAAGGAACGACCGCTCATAACTGCTGTAAGGTGTTGACAGGAGTTTACTTCTCTCAGGTATAGATGTACTGTATCTTAGTTATAGATGTAATAGTTGGCATGTAATAAGTGGTAGCTCAGTGGTTAGGGCATTGGACTCCGGCTCGGAAGTTTAATGCCCAGCAACACTAAGATACCACTGCTGGGCCCTTGAGCAAGGCCCTTAACTCTCATCTGCTCAGTTGTTAATCTGCAGAATCTCTGATTAAGGGCGTCTGCCAAATGCCATAAAGGTTATTACAGTTTTATTTAGTTGCTTTGGAGCGTTTCTTAATATTTGCAAATCAGTAAGTGCATTACTCAAAACTATTTGTACAAACAGCACAATACATTGGATTTCTTGCAAAAGACTGTACTTATCTCAAAATCCTCAGTTCATCTCTCAAAAGTAAGTATTTGTGTCAATAAACATCTCATTCCTATCAATATAACAAGTCCCTTAGTCATTGTTCACAAACAAAATCATCAGAATGTTAACTCGTGTTATCAGTGTGACGCTGCACAGTTTCAGTATTTCTTGATATAAACTATGGTTTGGATCCCATAGACTGAAAATGCACAAAATTTGACTTCCTTCTGTTTGGTATTTATGAATTTCAGCAGCACAAATTTATTTATTTGATTGGATATTTGATTTATATTGATTGGAACCAACCCCAGCCATTAGGGTTGCACAAGCAACCTCTAAATCAATGCTGCAGCACTCATGAGCCTGGTTTTTGAAGCAGCTTCTGCACCTGACGCACAACACGAGGTCTCAATTTCTGCGAGGTCTGTGGAACCCGTCTTGAAAACCTCTGTATGACCCTGTCCACTGTTCTGCTACTCAGTTTCTTACACCTTCAGCATCTTTGTAGAGAAACGATTCTAATTCTCAAATCCTCAGAGAGTCTTTACCATGAGGTCCATGTTGAACATCTAGTGAGCAGTATGAGAGAATTGGACTCAAAGCACAATTTGTTTTACTGAACTTATACAATATACAAAAATCTGTATGGTCCTGACAAGCAGACAAAAACATGAACATCATGACATCACTTAGGGTGTACTCACTTTTGTTGCCAGTTATTAAGACAAATATATCTGTATGTTTTATAGGACAGTAAATCTGTACTGGTACATAAACTGGACTCTGACTCAAAAATATATCCAAGTTTTAGTTCTATAGTATTGTCAATTGAGAAGATACACCTAAATGGTTGCTGAAATGTGTTTTGTTATCTACTATATATAATACATGCTGTTTATATAAATACGTATTTATCTGCACTTGTCTGTTTGCACAATTGCTACTATTTGGACTTTTATAAGGTGCTAAACTGCATGTTGTTGCTGTGTACCTGTCCTTTGCAACAAAGTTGTATCTATCTATAATCTATATATTTGTTTTTTAGCTATTAAGTATTAATTTCAGTTCCTGACCAGTTCAGTTCCTCATAATGATATCCCTATTTCGGTGGAAAAACGTCTCCTAAAAGTGACCAGCATTTGTATTCTATATAACGCATTTTATTGTTGAAATTGGAATCTTGTCAAGTAATATCAAGACATATTATTATATCATATACCTCTGGTGATATGGACAATGTCAGGTCTAAGGTTATCATCATTCAGCCCTCTGTAATAGTAGAAAGACTTACTATACCTTCTGACCTTTTTAAAGGCTTATATAAAGCAGGATGTCAACTGCTTTACTGTAACTACAGTTTGCCTGTTGGCACTGTAGGCCATAAATGCTTACTCTGGGTGAACCGGGTCATTGTTTCTTTTGCTGCTCTTTTTTTCCTTTTATTTTATTTCTTATTTAAAATCAATATTTACCCAGGAGCAGCCCCCGGGGCTCAGGATCTTAGGATTACCTCATATTCTTCTTGTCCAGCTGTGCTTTCTCAGCGTCTCCATGACAACCATAGGAATGTGCACATCATGTTTATCCTCCTGCCAAAAAAAAAAAAAACAGACAAAGTCAGACAGACAAAGAAAAAGAGAGTAATGGCAAAGATGCTCTCATCTTCCTTATATGAAGTCTATGGAGAGTCAGTGGTCCAGAATTTTTTTGATGAACACAAAACGTTGATGATGTGACGCTGATTTACCAGTGGACTGTTTTATTACGGGGAATAAAACACTTTAAAATAATCAGAAAATCAACGTGGGTTAACAACATAATAATAAAATAATAATGAATGGCAGTGGTGGATAAAAACAAAGTGAGTGTAATTCTTTACTGTACTAAAGTAGCTTTTTGGTGTATTTGTACTTTACTGAAGTTTTTCCGTTTGGGAAGAGGTTTATTTTTTATTCATGGGGATAAAAATGTAACTGGTCAAACACGCTGCGAGCCACCAATCAGGGTTGAGCGCTCGCTCTGTTTAGAACTTGCTTTTATTGCCGCTTGGTGATACTTAGCATGAACATACAGTTCAACAGCAAGCAGAACATGTAGTTAAAAAGAAGGTTTTGGGCTCATGAATCTCATTCTATTAGTAGATTGGTGTACTATGAGTAACAATAGTCTTTTCACACAAATTGAAATAATTAAGCAGTGATAAAAATCATAATTGGAACAATAAATCCCTAACAAATCATAGTACTTTGGATACTTAAGTTCATTTGAAGGCAAATACTTTAGTATAGTACAGATTAAAGGGAAGACCTAATTGTATTTCTACTTTAACCAAGTACATTGTTTGTGTACTTCATCCACCACTGATGAATGGACATTCGATAAAAAAGGTTCTGTTTTGAGTCTGGTTCCTCTCAAAGTTTCTTCCTCATACATTCTCCTTGAGTTTTTCCATGCCACTGTCGCCACTGGTTTACTCATCAGGAATAAACGTATAGGCACTGAACTTATATATTTTAATTTTATAACTATTTTATCTTTGTTAATCTGTAAAAAAAAACAATTTCAAATACACTCTTGTGTACAGTTCTCTCTTTTGCACATTTTAGTGTGTAACATATTATACAGTAGGTTTACTGGTAAGCACTATTTTGTATTTTGTGTATTTGGACACTTTTTGTGGTGAGGTCACTTACTTTAATCCTGAGCTCTGTGTTCTGTTATGTAGCTCTACGTTGTTTTATGTAGCACCAGTGTTCTGGAGGAACGTGGTCTCATTTCACTGTGTACTGCGTCAGCTATATATGGTAGATATTAAAATCAAAGCTTTTTGACTTGACTTTTGGAGAATGTTCATTGGTAAAAGTGCTGAACTAAAATGAAATAACACCCTTGGCATTGATCATTTTCACTAACAGCTCCAAGTTCCAAAGAATTCAGTTCTAATACAATAACTATTTAATGACATCTCATTCTGTTTAATACCATATCATTAATTAGACCGATTAGAATTTACTTGTTATACAACACATTTATTCATTTAGTAAATTTTTGTAATGGATTTCAAGTCCCTGAACCTTTAAAAACTATAATTAATTTGAGTTAGATCAGACGCCACTTCTGCCAGTATTCACCTTCTTAACAATGAGAAGCAGGAATGTCATTGATATAATCACCATTTAATAATACTTTCAGTTCTTTCGTAAAGTGGTTGACCTGGCTGAGATCTTCATGTCAACATAACAGACCAGAAGGAAAAATTAGCTTCAAAAACTCTTTTTGATTTAAAAGAGGTTGCTTTTTTGGACATCCTGCACAAAAGCCATCATCTTACACCTTTCTGATTAGTCTTCATAAATATCTCCCGAACACACTGTCTGTTATCGGCTAAGATCTCCGCAAAGACTTACTACAGAGAGAAGAGATGGAATGAACTGCGCTCTTAAATCACCACACACTCAATCTGTCCTGAAGTGAACACATAGAGATACACACACACACACACACACACACACACACAGAGGAATCAGTACAGTGCATGACCAGGTGAACACTCCAAATGTGAGCAGTATTTCACAGAGTATAGTGGCAGGCTGTCTGAATAATAAATCCATATATATATAACTTCAGAAAAGTTTTTAATAGTTGTGAAAAGAAATGCTGTAAAATAAGAACAGAAGTGTTACTAGTTTATATTTATTAGTGAACAAAATGGAAAGTGAATGAACAGAAGAGAAATCCAAATCAAACCAATATTTTTTGCGACCACACTTTGCCTACAAAACGACATCAGATGTTCTTGGAATACTTGCACACAGATTTTGGATCTTAGCAGGTAGGTTATTCCAAACATCTTGGATAACTAACCACAGATCGTCTGTGGATGCTGCCTGCCTCAAATCTCTGTCTCTTTGTGTAATCCCAGAAAAACTTGATGATGTTGAGATCAGGACCTTGTGGTTCTCTACGCTGAAAATCGTTCTTAATGCCATTGGTTGTATGTTTGGGGTCGTTGTCCTGCTGCAGATTTGTGGCTATATTTTGGCAGTGTATTTCTCAGCATTCCTGACCAAATCTCCAACTCCATCTGCAGAAATGTGGCCCCAATATTGTCATAAACCTTGCCAGTGCTTTAACCATGCAGATAACTTCCTTTGGCGTTCAGCTGTTGTTGTTTTCACTGCTACAATTATTGATTTTTAAGTACACACTCATGTTGCATCGATAAAATCAATATTTTATTATAATTATAATGTATATACACTATATTTGTACAGTATATATAACTACATATAACTTACTCCATCATTAAGTCTATCACCTTGTTTTGAAATGATGCCAAACACCTACTGGGGAGGTGGTCGCTCAGTGGTTAAGGCAATGGGCTTTGGATCAGAAGATCACAGGTTCAAGTCCCACCACGACCAAGCTGCCACTGCTGGGCCCTTGAGCAAAGCCCTAAAACCCTCCCCTGCTCAGTTGTAAGTTGCTCTGGATAAGGGCATCTGTCCATATGGCACAAATGTACTGGTTTTCCTTATGTTAATAAAATATGTACATCAGTTATCTTTATTACAATATATGAACATTTTGTGCTTTATATTATGCTTTATTATTAACTATTACTGAAAGAAGCAGAAAAAAAAGTTATAGAAGAACTTAAGTACTTTACTGATCTACTGTCCTGGATTTAGTCTAATGCTTTTACTGACAGAATATTTCAAAGTGAATATCTTAATATCACAAGACACTACAGTAAAGAAAAGTTACATAGGAGTTATATAAATCATTTTTCAGATTTCAGACCTAGTTCTAACCTTATCTAATCTAAGACCTAGAACTAACCGTATCCAATCAAACCATGTAACCATAGTACCTAGTAATAACTTTAATATGTTGGTTGTGTAAGTTGTGTAAGTACCACATCCTCTTAAACCTAGAAACCTAATAGAACGTTTAAGCTCTGCTCACTTGACACCATCATTGGCTAAAAGAAAGGTGGAACATTTTGTACTATGGATATTAAGTTATTATAGAATTATCATATGCAATCAACTTCTTTAATAAACCTTATAAACCACACTTAATAGTATAAAGGTAATATTTTGAAACATATTTAAAAGTTTGAAGGAGAAAAGTATATGTTTGGAATTTTCACTGAAGTAATAATTGCTGGAAATGTTGGCTTTGGTGGTTGTAAAGTCATAGAGAAAGAAATCCCAATAGACCAGGAAGTATTATTAGGCCAAAGATTACAGGAATTAAAAACCTACATTTAACAGTGACTCAATGAAACACTCTTTTCAGAATATTTTTAAAGACTAGGTAGATAATATTTACATTAAAAAACATTTTTCTTAACTCAGAAACACCAGTGGGAGCTTTACCATGGGAACAGGAAACTATTTGCACTAATTTGCAAAAGAAAGGCCACTCAAGTATAGTGAATGTTGGGGAATGTTATATTTGGTCTCTAACATTGGCCATTTAAGTAGCAGAAGTCTCATTACTTAGCCTCAGAGTGCACTGGGAAACAGAGCAAACACGACTGAGTGACCCTTTGTCAAGAGGCTCTTCTATTTAGGCCGCACCATTAAGGACTGTAGAGCACAAAGTGAGATCAAATGGACGAATCACTAGGCTATGGCAGGACTGCTGGACCTTACTCTTTTTCTCTCATCCTTAAACTGGGCTTAGATTGAATTGCAAGACACATGAAGACATGAAAATGGAGCTGAATGAGCAGACTTATTAAATCAGCAGGGATTGGGCCCTTTGGATTTTTGCCAAAACGGAACTGACCTCAACGCTCTGACAGGATTATGCTTTAACAGAAAGGTGAATTACAGGCGTCGTTGCATGGTGTCCACGCGTCCTGGACCATCAGGCGTCATATCACATCAAGATTAAAAGCACTGACCTTTTCACTCTTAAGGAGAGTCTCTTAATCTGCTGATATGGTGATATAAAAGGCAAAGTCAGAAGTCGAGATGTAGCCCTTTTCCCTGGACTGTTCTGAGACATGGACACGCAAAGGCCTTTTCACGAGCAGACTATGTTCCACTTCGCCAGCGATGTGAACGCTGAAGTGCCCCCGCGGTCCTTCTTTGGAGGTGCGGGATGCCTCGGCGCATCACCGACTTACCACGTGGAGTATCATGAAGCAGGCGAGGACCTCCCCCAGGCCGCGGACGGGTTCGACTGCACAGGTGAGAGCGACGCCCGCAAAGCCCCGAGGCGGAAGCGCGTGATTACGAACGTGCAGCGGCGAGCAGCCAACATCCGCGAGCGCAGAAGGATGTTCAGCCTGAACGAAGCTTTCGATGAACTCCGGCGCAAAGTGCCGACCTTCGCCTACGAGAAGAGACTGTCGAGGATCGAAACGCTGCGCCTGGCCATCGTCTACATCTCCTTCATGACGGAGTTACTGGAGAAATAAGTGGGATTTAACTAACGGGACTTTATTAATAATAATAATAATAATAATAATAATAATAATAATAATAATAATTATCATCATCATCATCATCATCATCATAACTCTATACTCGTTTTACAGATTAGAAAGAATAAATAATAATGGATAAATATAAAATCTTGTAACACATGATAAAGATTAGAATTGAATATTAAAACTGGGACTGAAGTGTTTGTATTTTTTTTATTCAGAGTTAGTTTCAATATACTTTCTACATTATCAGATTTATAATAATAATAGGGAAGATTTTGTGTGCAAACGATTTACTGTGAAGTAGCTAAGTTAAATAAAACATTCTGACCATAAAATATTGATTTTATAGAAAATAATATGGGAGGTATAGGATGATGCTCAAGGTTTCAGTATCATTATTGGAACATCAGAAATAAATAGACCAAGTAAAAGGAGTATTGATGATCAATTTTCCTATCACCACCATCACTACCACCACTACTATTATTATTATTATTATTGTTGTTGTTGTTGTTGTTGTTGTTGTTGTTGTTGTGGTTGTTGTTGTGTTGTTGTTATTTATAACTACAAATATCTCCATCTGATAAATAACGTGAACTTTCAGTGCTTTCAGTACATGTGTGTAGGTGTAGATGTGTAGGTGTGAGTCCTGTTTCAGGACCTTGGACAGAGCTCAGGTAGATCCACCTGTAGCTTAAAGCTCATACACTCTGCTGTGGTGTTCAGTTTTGCCTTTTTGTAAACTACTTGTGATCTTGATGAAAGAAGTAATAAATCATTCAGATGAATATTTGATCATGTTCTGCTTGTTCAAATATGTTCATAATCGTTGCTCTGCAGTGGTTTGAGTGTTGTAATGCATGTGTATAATGAATGTTTTCAGTCAGTGACTTGAGTTTAGGTGCAGGCCAAACACTAATCTATAGAGAGCCTCGTGGAGACCCTCAGGATTGCAGGATTGGGAACCACTGGTATGAATGTATTGATTGACTTCATTGCGCCCCCCAGTGGCAACTTTGAAAGTTGTGAAAAAACGAGCTGAAAGATTAAACCTTTATCTCTGTGTGTGTGTGTGTGTGTGTGTGTGTGTGTGTGTGTGCGTGCGTGCGTGCGTGCGTGCGTGCGTGCGCGCTTGTCTGCGTGTGTGCAAGCAGTTCAGGCATTTATGTCTTGATCCGACTTGTTTGTATTATCGAGTAAGAGAGAGAGGAGACGTCTTTATGGATAGACTTTCTTCCTGAGACCATGTGACAGATAGGGGCACTTTAGACTGTGTGTTTTCTTTGGATTGACATCTCGTTTAGTTTAATGTTTGCTTTGTGTTTTTGGCCGCACACTTGATGCGTCGTGTGCTCCAAGCTGCCAATGTGGGCGGTGTGTGTGTGTGTGTGTGTGTGTGTGTGTGTGTGTGGAAACCCGAGTCTGACTTGGCCTTTTAAATCCTGAGCCCTCGCTGCTCTCAGTCCCAGTGGGCTGAATGCTAACACAGGCATGCACATTTCAAGACTGCACTGAACATGTTAAGATAAACACTGAGGTCTATGTAAGCAGTCCAGGCTCACTCTGTTCTCTATACAAAGACAAATCAAATAATATCCTAATTAGAGAAGGACATTTTGACATACTCAGATGCAGCAAATTACCCTAGACAATACCTTCACTGTGGAATACTGTAATACTTTATATTACTAACAAATACATGACAGTATGACAGTTTCCATAACTGCATGGAATCCTGAACTATATGGCTATTTTTATTCAAACTGCTGAAAAAAACATGACCTGGTTCTGGTGGATTAGGCTTGGCCAGGTTTACACTGAGTAAATGAGAAGCCTGTGATTGCACTGGGAACGCTCATCAGTCTGGCAACCTTTTTGGAATGATGAGCGTCCACACCTAGAACCGACCAAATCCAAAGAAAAGGGGGAAATAAACAAGCCGATCATGAAAAAAAAGTAGAACCTTCAAATCAATTCATTTATGGGCACGTCAGCAAATGACACTTCTGGACTGTTCCACACCTCCATCACATTCAGTATTGTTATGCAGAATACCTTAAGTCAATGAAATCAATTAAACTGCGCGTATTTCCCAAAACCTTGTGACTCCATACCCTATACATCTGATGTAAACAAATAAATAACGATAGTAATTGCGCTCATGCGCTCTACAGCCCATACATTAGCCATTAATCTTAGGTGCTACGTTCAAAATTGAGCCAAATAATCTTCTACTTGTTCTTAAAAGCTTATTATTACCAACAGCAGTCAATAAAACTTCTCGGCTCCTGAGATCTCCACCTTAAGGTAAACATAATTAACTCCAATTATTAACCGTTTTTAATGTTTATGTTTCCTAGAAAACCCAGGAAGATGCTTCACTGGAACCTTGTTGCAAAATCTCTTGACCCTTGAACACAACTTTCAGTAATTTTTCTTGTGCAACCTCGTTTTTTTTTCAGGGTGTGGATTTGCCCTGTTTATTTAGTGTGACGTGAAATGGGGAATTTTATAAAATCTATCCTTTGACTGTATGAATAATAAGTATGAATAATAACCTCCATGTGAAGCGTCCAATCTCGTTTAGATGGGTAGCATGTTTTTAATGGTGCACGAGTTAACTCTGTTACAGAAGGTCCAGATACTTGTATAACTGATTTTTTTTGAAGTATCAGCTCAGCCTCTCCTACTCCTGCGTCGCTTTCACTCTGAGCCAATCCCGAGCCTCGCCATAAAATGTGCGCCTTTCCGGCTATAAGAGCGCTCCAAACTTTCTCCTGAGCTTTGAGCGACACCTCGGTGGCGCGCGAGGCCAGCGCGATTGCGCGACACATCCAAGGCGAATTTCCAGCAAGAAGCGAGCCGAAGTGTGATGTTCGAGGAAGAGGCGATGCACGACGAGTCCAGTTCCCCGGAATCCCCGGTGGACAGTCTTGGTAACAGCGAAGAGGAGCTCGACAATCAGCAGAAGCGCGGAGGAAGGAAAAGGAGGGGAGCGGCCAGAAGCGGAGAGGATTCGGACAGCCCGACCCCGGGGTCTGGGAAGCGAGGCAAAAAGTGCGCCGGGAGCCCGCAGTCGTTCGAGGACCTGCAGACGCAGCGCGTCATGGCGAACGTGCGGGAACGGCAGCGCACGCAGTCCCTTAACGAGGCGTTCGCCTCCTTGCGCAAGATCATCCCCACCCTGCCATCGGACAAACTGAGCAAAATACAGACTCTCAAGCTCGCCGCGCGTTATATCGACTTCCTTTGCCAGGTGCTGCAAAGCGACGAGCTGGACTCCAAAATGGCGAGCTGCAGTTATGTGGCGCACGAGCGGCTCAGCTACGCGTTCTCCGTGTGGAGGATGGAGGGCGCATGGTCCATGTCAACATCGCACTAACGCGCACGGACCTGTGCCACGGATCTTTCCTAAAATGACGGTATGCACTGACCCTTTGTGCACAAATATCTTGCATCCATAACATGATGTTTTTTTTGTTTTGTTTTTTTTTAAACCCAAAGCTTGGTGTGAGATCAACAGGCCTTTTACGCATCCTCAAAATAAATATTTTCTGCTTGTCATTTTTAAATTGTAATAAATCTCTTGCTACTTATTGCAGATTTGTAGCTGCGAGCAGCAGAAGGACTGCAGGAGAGGAGAAAATCCCGTGCACAACAGAAAGGACCAAAAAGGAAACTAAAAGTCAGAAGGCCCGGATTTATTGGCGAACAGAGCAGATTTTTTTGGAGACCCGGTTTGGACCGGCGGCCTCGTCGCGAGCACTTACCGACAATATTTGAGGAATTTGCCTTCGAGATCCGTGCTTGTAAAATGTGTTTTTTGGAGACTTTGTGTAGGGCTTCATGCATGCATTCCGAGCACACAAGCCTTGACATCTTATACCAAGCCACAGAGACTGCAGCAGAGCAGCAGCAGGAGCAAGCAGGCGCTTCATTTCGCTCTGACAGCGTGGAGCCACGAACATGAATGTCGTCGTATTTATTTCGTCAAAGAAATAATAGGCTCATATCTGTATATATTCTTTTCTCATCTGGTCAATGAAAAAAAATGTTATTTATTTATTGATACTTTTTTTTCTGATGCATAACAGATCCGGTGTCTACATGCATTTGATTGTTTGATGTTTGTAAATATGCGTTTTATTTTTCTGCAATAAAACTGGTTTGGATATAAATTTATTCCGGTCTGATTTTACCATGATTAAAACTAATTTTTAAACTTTCTTTATAGATTTGTATCTATAGTGCACGAGCGATGGGAAAACGAAAAAGATAAAGCTCAAATATGCATGTCTGCACCATATATAAATTTAAAGGATTTATTTTAGAGATTGCAGTATTTTTGAAACTTGTATACATGATTTATCTGTGTGTCACGTGATCTCCTGTCAGGGTCCAATCTTAATCCCAATAGTACTAATACTCTGATTTTATTCAGTATTAATTACAGGTATTTGGTGCAAAATAATTCTAATGCTATGCTGGAATGCAATAAATAGTATTATTTATTTTAATAAAGCAAATCTTTTAAAGGTAAATGTAATATAAAATCTTCAAAACATTAGTAATTTTTCCCCAAAAATAAATAATAATAATAGTTTGTGTTTACAAAATACAGGCGCACATAATAGTCTCTTGATTGTTACTAAATCCTTAATTTTTGGCTCTGCAGGTGTGTTTTTAAGAATGAAGAGTAAAGTATGAGAGCATCCATGATTACACGCATAATGCTGCTTTGTAATGTGATACAGTATGGTGATGGGGTGGGGGG
>MU551628.1:2583722-2593134 GCA_024362625.1 Silurus asotus
AACATATACTACATGAATTAGATAATATTAAATGATATAACATATTATTACAATTGTTCGGTGTTTATAGAGAAAAAAAAAAACAATAATTAAGTTTTTATTGAAGAGCGCTTTTAGCAATGGACATTGCCCCGCCGCAATATTAAATATAAAAGGTGATAAAATATTAATCACAGTTTAGAAAAAAGCTTATTCCAACCCTTAAAAGCTTTGAAGGGTTGGAATCAATGGGATCATTTTCAGAGCAATGTTTCATTATTATTTATTTCCTCTCCATCACCAGTTAACAGGTGTTCCAGAATCTGGTCATTACTGCTAAACCTATCTTCTCTAAACTAAACACTAAACACACCCTATGGACATTTGCTCAATTTATAATAATTAGAAACAAATAAAACGATATATAAAAAAATACAAAAAATATTTTTGAAAAATATATAAATAACTTAATAAGTCACGTGTTTGTGCTGAAGCAGAACAGGCTGGAACGCAATACATTTTCCAGTATTCCAAATACATATTTATTTTCCAGATACATTCTTCCAGAGACCATTTTATACACGTGCTTAATGCTTTCGATCTCTGGGACAGAGACGTTTTTAGATACACACCAACAAAAAAAAAAAAAAGAAGAAGAAGAAGAATGTTGCTTTCTCCTTGGCTGTAACAACATTTGGGGTAAAATGTGAATTCGGATGGATATTAATGTTTAATTTACTGTGTCATTACAACCACTGATTTATTTCATTATCATTTTCTTTACAGTTGTGATCTTTTTTTTGTGTGTGTGTGCGCGTGCGCGCGCGCGTGCTTGTGCGTGTGCTCCGTATTTAGCTATACAGGCAATACAGCTGTCTCAACTTCTTTTTCTTTTTTTTTACATCAGATGAGTTTGTCTTTATTTTAAAGCTGTTGAAAATAAACACAAATAAAAATAGATAATGCAGTATTGTTGAGGATTAATCGATTATCTCCTACAAGTACTGCATTTATGTTTGCTATGGAAATCAAACATCAAAAATGTGAAGAATTACATATAAAAAAGAAACTGTGAACCAACTGGATAGCCTCTAAATATCATCAGTTCAGGTTTACTCCATAGTTTCTAAAGAAAAATTAATCAGTAATCATTCTGCCATTATTCTTTACACCATATGCATTTTTAATGTAAGTTCATTTAAATCCGATGTAAATGTAGGATCTATATCTATCTATTATGCACTGATACGCTGTGAATGTTTCTGAGTATTAGGTCATTCCACTGTGATGTGAGACACATCTTATATTTTGCTCCTATGGGACCTTTTTGTTTTATTTTCAGCTTTTCAATATACTCGGATAGTTGGCTGTCTTGCTGGCTGTAGTGTGGTGGTCTGCAATGTGTTAGCCTATCTGGATTGGGGTCCTTTGAAGTATCGTTCCTCTTAGGGAAAACGTGAAGCACGGAGCTGATGTGATGCATCGGGCCTTTGTGCCTGAAACAGTACGGAAACCTGGATTCATGTGTGATTTCATTTGAGCGGAGGCCTTTTCATCTCTGATTTACTGGGTTCTGTCGTTTGGGTTGTAAATGGAACCACATGGGTCCTTCACATCAGCCCTGACTTTCTGCTTGGAAGAAAGCAGAAAAAAATGGTTTTGTTTTTATGAAATGGATTCCAATCTTGTCTAAACTATCTGGATAGCTGAGAGCCTAGATCAGACTAGATCGCCGGTTTAAAATCCTGGTGTGTGTGTGTGTGTGTGTGTGTGTGTGTGTGTGTGTGTGTGTGTGTGTTCAGCTCCGAGGCATGTGGGTCTTTTCCATACGTGATAATATTCACTGGAGTGAGCTTGTTTATGGACTGGAGAATCCCAAAAAATCTGTTTGTATAAATAGCATTAAATATTGATGAGAAAATGAAGATTCTTCTCTTTCAATAGTAGTCTAAGACACTAAAGCCTTGACAATGCAATAAAAGATTGAATACAATTCCCATCTCCTGCTGAAAATATGAAAGATCCTGGATAATAATTCCCATTGTTTTAGTGATCAAATCACCTGGACTAAAAGACACCAGGAATAAAACAACACTTTTTGAGATTACATTAAAATCTCCAGTAATTTCCAGTTTCATGAGCAAACAAAGAAACAAACAGTTTAGTGTCTTTTTCACAAGGAGGGCAGGATTCAAACAAGCAGGATGTGAAGGTAATACAGAGTTCTGTAATCCTGAAAATATTGACGTAATCAAAAATCAATGCAATCTGAAGCTGGCGGGTTGAGCAAGGGGGCTGAGATTAGATTATACACACACACACACCACTTACACACATAACAATAAAATCCAGACTGCAGTCAGGACACACGTTTGCAGTCTCCGTTACCACATTGTCCAGCTTTTAATACTTAAACCACACTGACCAGAAATCCACAACATTACCATTTATTAGAATTTAGCTATATATATTCATATATCATATATATGTCAAATAAGCAGATCCTGCGGAAGCCATTCTCCAATGGGTGAATGTATGTGTAGGAGTATTTTATATGCACTGTGCTAGGAATTGGGGTAGCAGGTAGTGTTGCTGCTCCCGGTTCTTCATTTATGAGCTTTCTTCAGGGTTTCCAAATATTCAAAAAATCCAATATCTCATTTCCCACATTTTTTAAAAAATATAATTGAAAACAATTGAACAGTCAAATTAAATCACCTACTAATGATAGAATTAATGAACAAATAAACACAATTAGATCTCATTTCCATTTGATTATCATATTTTCTATAACTACATGCTGAAGTAAGAACAATGGCATGTACATATTTAAGTCAAGCACTCTCAAATCTCTACTTCATCCATGCCCTATTTTCATATATCACAACAGCTACAATGCATTTTCTATGTATTTCTAAGACATTTTTTGTCCGCAATCTAGGTTGTAAAGAGTACCTGAAGTATCTGAATGGAACAGTACTTGATATTGAACGTAGGCTCAAAAATGCACTTGTTCTTGACACCAAGTCACATATTAGTAAGAAGCCAAAAACAGTAGGTTTGTGAGGTTCTACCTCCTTTAACACAAATCTAATTGTACATCTCGACACTGCATTAAACGAGATCAACAAAACAGCCTCTTCAACATGCCAGAAAGAAATAAAGATTAAACAAAAAAAGAGACCCTAAAGCAATGAAGCAGTATAAATAAAACAGTAAAGTCAAAAGGCAATCTTTCAAAAAGGGGTCTCTATTTTACAAATAAAATTACACTCTTGTGTCACAAAGTAGAAGAAACATTAGTATCCATTAGTATAGCTCTTAGTCTCAGAGAGGAGCAACATTTTTATTCAACTTTAACAAAATCAAAGTTTACGTTTTTGGAATTTATTCAAGATCTTTCTGGAATGAAAATGAGGCCAGCGGTGCTAAAAAATGGCTCACAGGGAGCAGTTGAGAATAGAGTTGAGTAGAGAGTAAAAGTTGCTTATGTCTTTTAAACTTAGTAAAACTAGAAAGTAGGCAAAATATTTTCTTAAGTACAGTAACTACATTTTACTCAAATACTTCATTTAGTTTTATTTAGTTTTAAACAATTTGTCTATTTGGGAATGGTGAATGAAAGTGACATTTCCAACATGTGTGTTTTTCATAGTTAGTGAAAGAATCTTTGACCCTCCTGAGACACTTGTCCACTGAGTCAGAATGCCGTATAAAAATGATTTCACCAGTAGGAAGGAGTGCACCAGGCAGTCCCCGGGGCCCGAGCTGTATAATTGGCCGACTTGCAATTTTTTGTGAAAATAAACAGGCAATCATAATGCAGTGCTTAGTGTAAACAATGGCATAGCACGCACTTGTGCGTGATCAAAGGCACAAATTGTGTTGCTTTTTGTTCGTTTCTGTGCTGTGTTTATTTGCATTTGCCGGTTCTCCTCTAAATAACGACTGGATCTCTGGAGGCATAAACAGAAAGTCAAGTGGAAAAGTTGTCTGAGCCAGGAGAACAAACTTCAGCCAGCCATGCAAAAGCACGTCTGTGTGGCGGCACAGTTCACTCACTATTGAGTTGGAGGGGGAGAGAGAAAGAGAGAGAGAGAGAGAGAGAGAGAGAGAGAGAGAATGAAAGACAGAGAAACAGAGAGGCATAGAGAAAGAATAAAAGAGAAAGTGACAGATATAATTTTGCAGAGAATGCATAAGACAGGAGAGAGATAAGATGAGGGGATGAGTGAAAAAAAGTACAAAAAGATAGAAGAGAGAGAGAGAGAGAGAGAGAGAGAGAGAGAAAGAGGGAGGGAGGGAGGGAGAGAGAGAGAGAGGGAGAGAACAACAGAATAAAAGAATGAAAAAAGATAATAGGAGAGAAGTATGAACCCAGAGAGAGACAAAAAAGAAATGAGAAAAAGCTGTTGAGAAAGAATAAGAGAGTAAAAGAAAGAAGGAAGAAGAAAGAAATAGAGAGAGAGAGAGAGAGAGAGAGAGAGAGAGAGAGAGAGAGAGAGTATGAAAGTATGTGTCATAATGTGGAAGAAAATTTATGAGACATGATGCGAGATGAGTGAAAAATTTACAATGAGAACGAGGGGAGAATGACGGAGATAGAGAAAGAGTTAAGAACAGAAATAAAGAGTGATAAAGAGATAATAAGAGAAGGGAAAGGGCTCAGAGGAAGACAAACAGAAAGAGCTGATGAGGGAGGATTAAAGTAAAAGATAAAAAAAATGAGTGAATCAGAGAGAATTAGAAAGAATAAGTGAGTAAAAGAATGGAGGAGAGAGAGAGAGAGAGAGAGAGAGAGAGAGAGAGAGAGAGAGAGAGAGAGTGGATGGAATGAGAGATGAGTTGTGCAGTAAGATGTATGGGTATGTTTTTTGTCTCTGCATCTCTTGGATGTGATTGCAGGTTGGAGCAGTGATTTATGTCTCAGTGCCCCGTAATTCTCTAAACGAATGGAATGCAGCAGAGGTCAGGAATAACTTTTGGAAAGTTGGAGAAGTTTAATATCCTCATCAAGGTTGGGCTTTAAATGATTCAATAATTGGGTGTGTGGGATCGCAACTTTGCTTGTGTTGCATTATTTGACAAACACACCAGTCTTTTTATAAAGTTGAAAAATCCATACAGACAAAAACACGATACACGTTTTTTACACTTATTCTTACCTCTGAACATGAAGAGTCTAAAGATTCATGAAGTTACTGTGGAGATTTAAACTGATGAACCCTTGACGATGGATTTGGACTGTAATTAATATAGTTTACTACAATGGCTCAGGGTTGCAATCACAATGAACAATTATGCCTTTAAATGTCCATCAATAATGTGACTGTAATGAATAGACATTTGGTGATGAGGATGAGGATCGGATCTTCATTCTGAGTCTGGTTCCTCTCAAGGTTTCTTTCTTATATCATCTGAAAGAGTTTTTTTCCCTCACCACCATCACCACTGGCTAACTTATTAGAAATACACTTTTCAGGACTGATAAGGATCCTTTAGGATTGAGAATCAAATTCATTGTGTGTGTCAACACACTTGGCCAATAAACCTGATTCTGATGATTCTGATGATGATTCTGATTGTTGATAGGTTGAACGTAGCATAGGGATGTGCTATCTTATGACAAAGACATTGAACTTTTGATTCAAAGGTCACGTGTTCAAATCCCAGCCACACCAAAGCTTCCACTCTTGGGCCCCTGAGCAAGGCCCTTAACCCCAAACCTGCTCAGTGAGATAAATGTAGGTCACTCTGTATAAGTGCATCTGCCAAATGCCTTAAATGTAAATGTAATGTAAATATAGCATGCTCTATATATGATTAAATCCGTCATTTATCTCCACAACGTACACTGTCCGAAAAGCTTGTCCAAACCTGACCATCACACACATAAACTTATTGAGTGCACTATAATAATAACTTTTCTTCTGAGAAACGGATTATTCAGGTGCAAAAGTATTACTGAAATCAGGTACTGATGTTGCATATGGAAGGCTGGGTTTTCAGTTCAGCCTATGAACCCAGGGTTCATCCATTGGTTCCCGTTTTCAGTGTTTCAAGATTCAATATTCAAGATTTATATTAGTTTTAAATATAGTTATATACAAATAAAACTTGCAGTGAGATTTAAACCTGATCAGCTACTCATTAAATTGTGCAATAAATAAAAGGAGCTATAAATTAAAAAAAAACAATTAAAATATTAGATTAATATATTTTAATATTAGATTAATATATTAATATATTAGATAAAGTGGTATTAAAAATAATACAAATGTATTTAAATGTTCAAAAGGGACAAAGACGAGGTTTTGTGTTCCAGTTCAACCCAAAGGTGTTCAGTAGGGTTGAGGAGGTCGAGGTTTTGTGAAGGACACCTGAGTTCTTCCAATCCAATCTTAACACACCATCGAACTTGTTTTGTGCTCAAAAAACACAGAGCCTCTAAGTTGAAGGCAGATAGTGATGTTGCAACACACAGAAGCATTCTAGACCATTTTGTTCTTCCAAATTTGTGGGAACAGTTTGGGAAAAAAGCACATGTGGGGGTGTGATAATCAATATTCCACAAACCTCAGGAAATAAAGCATATTTAAAACTGTACTTAAAGATATTCTTTGTTCTTTATCAACAGAATCTCTTTGTAATTTATATATAATGACCAATTGTTTTTCTATAAACAAAAACGTATAGAGAAAATTGTGTTTATATGAAAGTCACTTATTATCGAAGATGCTGAAGTGTTTAAACACTATTGCATTTTGTCAAAAGCTTTCATGCATTTCTCAGTGAAAGGTATTTTCAAAATGAAGATAAATCGACTTTTTCGACATGGCAGACGCATTCGTGGCTGGTGTGACATGCCATAAAGTAAACACACAAATGCTTTACTGTCACCCTCATTACACGTGAACCTCACCAAACCTTTGGGAACGGGATCAGTCTCGCTTCAGCATTGGCAGTTTGGATTCAACTCAACGTTAGAGGCATTTTGTAAGACCCTCATGTGTTTCATCTTAACTTCTTTCATTGTTAGAATGCAATTGTTTTAGTTCTGGATTTCTTATGAAGTAGTTTACATTAATTATTTATTAATGGAATTCAGCAATGACCCTTAGAAGTGATTTTCAAGGAAACGCGATTTCTGGTTTTTCTCATTGCAAACATGTTGAAAGTCTTGTCCGTGGTAATTGGTGAATCATGACAGATGTGGTGGATGGAGATGCTGGAATGTTCTTTTAAAGGAATGATTTGCAAATCAACAATTGAATCAATATGTTATTTTCAGTAGTTCAGAAGATGATGAAATTCACTATCTTTTGTTGAAAACTGTTTCCCAAAATGTTTGTGTTGGTTCTAACTAGTCAAGCTGACCTTCTGCTATGACTCATCTGCATTACAGTCTGAAGCTTCGAGGCACTATTATTTCTATGTTCAATTCAATTCATTTTTATTTGTAATGAACAATGAACATTGTCTCAAAGCAGCTTTACACAGATAATGATAAAGTGTAAGTTTGTTCCTGATGAGTGAGCCGGTGGCGACTGTGGCCAGGAAAAACTCCCCGAGATGGCAAAAGCAAGAAACCTTGGGAGGAAACAAACTCAAGAGGGAACCCATCATCATCTGGGTTGCACCGAATGTCCATGTATTGCAGATATACGATGTTGCTGGATACAGTGATGGTGATCAGTAGCAAACTGTAGTCCTGAGTCAATGTAGCAGTCCAAATCTATTCTGTTCACATTAACATGTCTGATCTGAACGTTGCTGCTAATCATGATTGGAAAAAAGCTTTTGCTGTGACAATGCCAACGTCTGGGACATCCAAGCTAGACAACTTCTAACTTTGAAAATACAGCACTAACCAGCAAAGTCTCATAACTTTATATAAATGTATATAATGCCTTTAAAGCATAAGGTTTCCTTTATGTACTGGTTTACATTTATATCGTGTTCCTTCTTTGTGTAAACCCTAGCAATGTCCAAGACAGCGATGCATCCAGGACAGACCCATTGTTTTAGGACGTCCAGCTCTTCCACTGCTCCTCTGTGTTAGGTCACATTCGCCAACATTACAAAATCTGCAGGCAACACCTCTGTTCAGCTACACTGCAGGTTCTGTGAGGGGGTTTGTTAATGCAGAGTGCTGCTTAATGCATCTTTGTCAGGACCTCCTGGAGGGGATCCGTGGGGGGTAAATCCAGGCCTCCATATCCCAGGGGGTAATTAGCTTTCAGTGACACCTCTAAACAATCTTTTAGCCCCCTTACCTCCTGGACAGACCTTGAGCCTTAATTAAGTTTCCTTAGCTAGTGGCTCACTTGACAGTTATCCTGCACAGTACACATAAATCCATGTGCAGGATTTTTATAAATACACAGAATTGTGAGGCTCACCTCATGGCTCTTGAGCTGGTGGGTATGTTTGAATGGGTGTGTGAGTCTGTGTGAGTCTCTGTGTATGTGCGTGCATATATATATATATATATAAGAAAGGTTTTGTACAATCCATGTGGGAATGTGTGTGTATGAGTGTTGGCAGCTGTGCATGCACATAAAGCCAGTGTGCCTCAGGGGAGAAATACAAAAACGAAGAAAAAGCTAAAACTCAACAAAAGTTTCAGTTCTTTGAAAGTTCTTTGATATAATGGATGTGCAAGAGAATAAATAATGGTTACCACTGTAAACTCCGCACCCACTCATACCCAATTGGGAATATCACAGGAAACAGCACTCAGCTTTAATATGAGGAGAAATGTTACAACAACTGACTTATATTTTGCTTTTAATATGAAAGTTAGTATACAGGCCCAGTCTTATTAAACACAGTGACACAAATTTAAGCCACAATCAAGCATTTTCCCACAGATGATTGCTTGTCTCAAAACAGGGCTAAATTTGTCGTGGGTGTACAAATTTTCTTTCAGGTTTGTCGTAAAATGTAATATTTCCTGTTCAGTTATACAACTCTGGTTCATTGTATCCCCTCCACACTCGTTTGCGAACTGTAGCACCGTCTGCAACAGTGATTTTTTGGCAAAACTCATTCTCTAGGCCAGTCGAGGACTGGAAACTACCAAGCGCTGATCTCCCTGAGGCTCTTCAGTCCTGAGAAAAACGAAAAAGATTTCATGATGATGGCTGATAGAGCAACTTTCGTGTCAGTGTTAAAGAAAAAAGTACTCCAGGCCTAAATCCAAATCTAGGGCATGTGTAGTATTGTAGTATTTGAATGATCAATGCACGGGATAGTTTTCACATTGGTAAATACTGAATCATTAAATAAACGGTTTAAAAGTTATTATTATATGATTGAAATTCAAGAAACTTTTGAAGACTAAACATTTTTAAGATGAATCTCACAAGAAAAAGACAGAAAAGTCCTAACAAAGCTGTTCTAAAGTGTTCCATTTGATGTGATAGAGGGG
>MU551628.1:2600304-2663749 GCA_024362625.1 Silurus asotus
AAGAGAGTGTGTGTGTGTGTGTGTGTGTGTGTGTGTGTGTGTGAGTGGGGGGGGTAGTTTTAAGACAGATGGAGGAGTGACAGGTAGGGGGAGCAGTGATAAGTAGGGAGAGTGAAGCACCTGTTTTAGCACTGAATGAATAATGTTGGGAGTTTGACAGATCAGTCCCTCACAATCTCTCTCTCTCTCTCTCTCTCTCTCTCTCTCTCTCTCTCTTTCAAAATGTTTGCGTTTCTTCTCACTCCCCTCATTGTCAGGAAGAGGCTCAGGCTACCGCAGACTGAACACAGAGCCAAAGCATTGAGATCTCTAACATTCTTCACTCTTACTTCTTCACTTCATTTCCAACACTGACTCTGGTGTAGTGCAGTCGTGCTGATATAAAATATATCTCTGCTCTGCTTTGTGTGTTCCAGCACACCTGGAGACTCATGTTTACTGATTTATAAATAAATCACCAGATGAATAAATCAGAATTTTGTAAATGAACTGAAGGCTGAATGGGCAGTTGCTCAGACCAGAGAGTCGGGAGATTATTTATTGTTCTTGCATTGATGGTGGATATGATTAGGATATTAATTACAATTACAAATTCTAAATGGAATCTATGAATTGTAATTTATGTGATGTTTATGCCGTTAGCAGCATGTACATCGTTTGTGCCTTCCCACCAAAAAACTGAGATAGAAAGGTATCACATTTCCTCAACCCCAGAGACAGAATTTAAAACCAATCTTGAAACTAAAGTAAAAAAAAAAAAATGTCAAAATTTCCTGAAAATATTTTTTGTGAAGACTTACATCTCAAGTCTGGATGGAAAAATCCTGAGGTGGAAATGATCCTAAAGTCCCTAAGTTCCCTCCAAAATGGTCCTGCCAAGGAAACATGCTGAAAGTCCCAAAGTTCTTAAAAAAAAAAAAGCCCCTGTATTGGAATCCAATATAAAGTTTCTGAAAATGTTCCTGCCTGAAGACATGAGCGATTCCTGGAAAAAAAAAAAAAATCTCGGCTGGAAATTATTTCTAAACTCTTGAGTTCCTGAAAATCTCCCTGTTCTGGGTTCTTTTAACAATTCCTGCACTGGAAACAGGCTGAATTTTTTTTTTTAAACTTATCTAGTAGAACTTTTGAAAAATAAGGGTGGTTTATTTATTTATTTATTTTTCTTCACAATTAAAAATCTATCTCTATCTATCTATCTATCTATCTATCTATCTATCTATCTATCTATCTATCTATCTATCTATCTATCTAATATATTTTGGTATATTGTAGTATTTAGATTGTGTTATTTTGTTTATGTAACCGTTTTTTTGAAGCAGATTCAACTGTGTATTTTTTCACACTTATGTATAATAATTATGACGTTGTTCTTTCTAATCACTTGGACTGGCTGAAACAGTGATTTTGAAAGATCACCATCTTCATTAACACACTTGACTACATATACTAATACACTACCTTATCTTCAGCAGCAGTGTAGGGGATCTTTGTAGTCACACCAAATCAGAGCTAATGTTAGCTAGCAAAATAAAAAAAAATGTTTCTCACCGACTTTACCGTCATCAATATATAAACTTGATGAAAGATTTATTTTCCCAAAGTAATTGTTTAATCACTTGGAATGTTTTGTTTATTTGTTTATTTATTTGAGCATATTTATAACCCAAAGTAACACAAGTCATCTGTGTAATCATTAACAATATTCTTAAATAAATAGTGCAATAGTGGGAATTTCGAAAAAATCGGACAAACATAAGTATTTGAAAGCAAGACTTCATTGTGAAGACACAAAGCATAAAGAAAACTGCTCAATAGTAACCCAGAGATACAGTGTTTATAGTACAGTTATTGAATGAGGAATCTGTGCAATTGTTTCCATGTGTCTTTTCAGGGTGTTGTTCGGAATACATTACAGAGTATTCTGCCCAATACTGGAACGAGATGCTTCCAATCCTGACACACAGCTTCCTGAAAGTCATACCTTCCTAAAAGGATTGTACATTGTGTATTTTTAAATGTCCCAGCCTTTAGGAGAGAAAAAAAATGTATGGAATTTGGTAGACACCCAGAGTGACTTACTACTGATGTTTAAGGGCCTTGCTCAAGGGCCCAGCAGGAGCAACTTGGTAGTGCTGCGATTTGATCTCGTAAAGATGATTATGGCACTTACACCCTTGAACAGAGCAACATACAATATCTCATTCATACAACTGAGAAGCGATTAAGGGCCTTGCTTGAGAGCCCAGCTTATGAGATTTGAACTTTCTGATCAGCAGTCCAACATCGTAACCACTGAGCTACTTCTTCCATATTTTCTGACAATAAGCAATGTTAACAGGGTTATCAAAATGGAATTGAGTTAAATTGAACTGACTTGACTTGACTTGACTTGACTTGACTTGACTTGACTTGAATTGAATTGAATTGAATTGAATTGAATTGAATTGACTTGACTTGACTTGAATTCAATTCAATTCAATTCAATTCAATTCAATTCAATTGCAATATATTGAATTGCAATAAAGTTTTTTCATCTTCCTAACCAAGTTGTATGAAGAACCTCTTTTAAATTCGGGTCTGACATTTACACATGCAGACACTTTATTTTTGGAATATGTGTCACATGATCCGTATGCGTGAGTGATTTATTTTGAATTATTTTCATTTCCACAGATGATTACATGCTAATCAATTGATCTCAGATGATGTATGTACTCGAGTTCCAATGTGTATTTTTACATTTGGAATGTTGAAAATCACTTTCATGTTTTATTTTTGTTATTTTTTTTTACCTATTGTTCTTAGAAGAATTCGCACCTTTGAAATGCATGTGTTTTTTACTTCCACATGGAAACTGTGTTTCCTTAGATCCTTAGATAGGGTGTAGATTTCCTCATTGAAGTTGGGGGTCAGGGGACGTAGACTTGGAAGAATGAATGCAAAGCATGTTGTGTAAAGTGAACGAAGCAGACAATCTGTTGCCAATTTTAGCCGGTCCTGATATAAGCAGAGCAAAACTAAGCAATTTGACTTGCCTCCCAGAACTGACGTACAACACACACTCTGTGGGGGCTTTTTGAAGGTTGAGAGTTGATGACAGTTGCTGTTAAGAGATGTGCTTCTCTTCTTTCAAGGCTTTCCTGGGCCCAGTAGAGCCAGGACTTGTAAAGAGTCCAGCTCAAAGCTCCAAACTCATTCTTCAGCCTCTGATACGAATCAGATCCATGGGCTATATTTAGAACAAGGATTTATGAGAGAAACAGAGATTAAAGCAAAGAGTTTTTTTTTCCCTTTAAAAGAAAAACCCTTATGGAAGAATGACAAACATTTGCACGTGTGTTGGAGTAATATGTGAACACATGGATAATAGGTGAATTTTTTTTCAAACTCGTTGTGCCGTTGCACGTGTAATAATCACTCTTGGGGAAAATGAATTATTAATTCGAGAAACTTACATGAAAAATTAAACCATAAACTGCATGTGAATTTTTTTTTTTCAAGATATATAAAAAAGGTTATAAATATTTTAAAAATCATCTGAAAAATAATAATTTACTTCAGTGATACTGTATTCGTACTTGTTTTTGGTATTATTAATATTGGTATTATTATTATTATTATTATTTCTATTATTATTATTATTATTTTTATTTATATTATTAATATTGTTATAAGGAAAAAAAAAAATGTAACCCGTGAAAATGAATGAATGAGTAAAAAAAAAACCTGAAAATCAATAATTTATGCGAAATACAAACACATTTTGTGGAAAATGTTGAAGACTTTAAAGCTTACGTGGATCATGTGATTATTCACATGTGAAGGCCACGTGACTTCTTGTAGAGCATGCAAGCTTGTAGTGCGTAATATATTTTTTGAGTCCACGTTTATTCCGGTTTCCGATGTGAATCAGGTGGCTGGGCGGGGGTTTCCAGCAGCCGTGGTGAATAATCAGGAGCAGGCCTTCTGTAGCGAATAAACACCACACAGCACTCGGTTCCAGAAATACTGCTTTTAGTAAACACTATGACTTGACGTCCAATGTTTTTTTTCAGCAGGGAAGAGTTGATAATGTGGCTTTTTTCTTTCCCCTGTTGCTTTAGCGTGGAGAGTGTTTCCATTTCTGCTCTGGTACCCCCCCCCTGGGTCTCTCGTATCCACATGAAACAAACCCAGATCCTGCAGGATTATAGTGAAAATGCCAAAAGAAATAAGCAGGACAAAAAACACACACAGCGTCCTACAGTCCTGCCACCTCTCTGCTCAACCCCCAACTTTACCAAGATATAAACTCCTACCCAAGTCTGACTCAAGCGCTGAGCTGCTCCTGGAAAATAATATTTATTCTTCATCTGTTCTGTTCAGTTCTGTCCTGTGCCTTTGCTTTGTTCTTTTGAAAGACAAGTGGTACATCTAAAAATACCATGTAATTTGTGCTTTTTAACAACAGCAAGGAGTATTAATATTATGTGGAGATCTTTATAGCCCAATGTTGAGAATCTCTCAAATGTAAAAGATTTGGAGCGTTCTCAGATCAGACGTGAATTTCTTAAAACTACTTGTTCAACTGCCACATCATGCCCTCACTTGTGCACTTGTATCTGCTGTTTCCTACATTATCGGGTGTTTATGTTCATGTTGATCAAAATATATTATACTGGTTTCACCTGAATGGTTTTAACCCCCAAAACATCTCAGCACCAGTTCATTGTATGTCATTGAATGCAAAATGGTTAAACCAGTCATCATCATCTGTCATCTAAAATTTATATTAACATTTTTTGGTCAAAGTGTTACAAATATTAAAGACAATTCAAAAAAATGCTCCAAAGCAAGTGGGAAAAACTGTAATATCGGAGGCATTTCCTGTTTATTTAGTAAATATGGAGGAATTCTCCAGTGTCAGGATTTTGTTATATTTAGAAAGATTTCTACCCGTAAAGAGTTTTCAGGAAAGTGTGTGTTTGTGCCTCATATATTGTCTTTTTTTGTGTCTTATTTCATCCTAATTTTAGTGTATAGCTATAAATGTAACTATAAATGCTTGAAAAGGTTGTTGGCCATTATATTTTATATCTAGTGTAATGTACTTATTTACAGGCGATAATAAACTAACAGCCAAGATGGACACAGAATTTGCCACGCCATGTTGAATGCACACAGGCAATGGTTTCAACCAAACCTAAAAATTCATTAAAAGCACGGGTTCTGTTTTATATTTTTTGTAAAAAAAACAACTAAAAAAAAAACAAACATGGCTGCCATCAGGAAATAAATGAAATCTGAACATGTCTTGATGACAAGTTAGTTCTTAATGAAAGTCTGACAAAGTATAAGATGACCAAATAAAGATAAAAAGTAATGCAGTTAAATTGAACCATTATGTTTTTTTCCCCATAACACAATACAAGACAATAAAATATTGTCTCCTCAGAGAAACTTGACTCTACACACAACTATGATATAGTGAATATCTTATAGATGCACTTTTTCTGTCGGGAAAAAAAAAAACCCTCATCTCTGTACATTTTTTTCTTTCATGCTCCATACGTCTTGAAGGAATTTCAGTCCTTAATTTATTTCCTTGCTCAGCTGGAGTCAGCCAGGTTTACATTTCTGTTTTGGCACACAAGCTTTAATTAACCAGTTCATCATGCAGGTCCTGAAGCTGTCCTGAAATCTTGCTCTTCTCTACCTCATTTCTTTTCCTTCCATTGTTCAGGTCATTTATCTCTTTCTGTTTAGGAACACAGTGAATTTCAGGGCTGCTTCGGTTACAGAGATAAGAGCAGATGAATTATTTCAGCTTGCAGAAAAGAGACAAATGTGTTGAAATTGGGGCTGTCAAAACGAGCGGGTTATAATGCGTTATTAACTGTTAAGTAACTCGATTTATTAATAAATAACAATTCATCCAGCCCACATTTCTGACCACTTTTATTCCAAATATAGATAAATAAATAAAAATTAAAACCTACGTTTTAAACATTTATTCTTTCTTCACTATAAATTTAATAGTTAAATATAATATTTATTCATTTACTATAAATAAATAATAAACTGAAGTATAAGCGGAAAGTTGTTCAATGCGTTGCCTTACACATTAGACTTAAGTCATGGTTTGTAGGGTTTATTTTTGTTATTGCACTTTCATTTTTCAAGGTTTTCCTTCAATTAAAAATAGATTTGTCTCCTTGTCCTTTATTAACTATACTAGAATCCCCTACCCCACCCCCCTCTGTTAGAAAATTAACTCAGTAAATTTAAAACAACGTACTTTTTATTTACTTTTATTGACGTTTAGACCGGTATCTTTACTTGTACTTAAGTACAATGTCATTAAAGTAACAGTACTTTTACCTGAGTAGAATATTTAATTACTCTTTCCACATCTGTTGAAATCTCAGGATAGTAAGTAAGTAGTATATAGTAAGTAGGCAATAACAAAATTCTAATATGATCTATTTCTTAAATGATTCCAAGATGAAATTCAAACACAAAAAGCACTTCCCGGGTGGACATTTTAATCAGCTACGACTATCAGATATACTGTACTGAATCTCAGTTACACAAATGTTTTAAATCGGGGTTTTTTTTTTGTTGTTGCTGTTCTTTTGCCTCATGTTGGTATCTTCATCTCAGAGAACAAATATCAGAAAGCTCCCATAATTCATTTCTAATTAGTCCCTGATAAATTTGGCATGAACTCAAGCCTTTGTGCCTGTAGAGCCAGACTCTTCACCATCAACATCATTGATTTCTAGACACAGGCTTTTTACAAAACCACAAAATTGTCCTGTCTACCCCAGCCACAACTGAAGTTCTGAAACTTAATCTAGCACATGTTGGGGGAAAAAAAAAAAAGAAAAAAAAAAGGGAAAGGCTTTCCGCTAATCAAACGCTAGACTGCAAAAGCAACCAAAGCCGTCCTGTCCCGCTCAGTACCTTGATGAGAAAACTGTCGGAGTGCTGGAGGAAGAGCTGCATTTTAATACCTCCTTCTCTGCTCCAGCACACAGAAGGGATTTGTTCTGCAGGGTTCGATTCACGGCTGTGTGTGAAAGCAGAGCTGGAACGTTTGACCTGTGTTAGTGGGAGGGAAATCAATGCGCTGATTAGAAGAGCGGGTCGGATTTCTGATTAAAACCAAAACGTGTACAAAACGGAACATTTCGGGGAGATTCTCGGAATTCCACCGAGTAACACACTATCACTAAGCTTCCTAATATAACGGATATAAACAGCTCCGAGTATTTTAATGAAAAAAACGCCTCTGTTCAATGGTTTAAAATACACAGTGGGATTTTTTTGTTGTTGAAAACACGATAATTGGGTAGATTTAGACCTTTTCTGCTGTGAATAAGCCATCCTGTGAAAGTTCTTATGAACACACAATGCATTGCATTAACCTTAGGAATTGCAGAACTGAGATTTTTAAAACAAAATGTATGATTGTGATTTATAAATGTCAGTTCTGCACCTTTACATGGTTCACAACTCCTCTTCCAAAAAAAGTTGGGACACTGTCTAAAAGGTTAATAAAAACAGAATGCAATGATTTGCAAATCTTATAAACCCATATTTTATTCACACTTAAACATAGAAAATGTTAAAACTGGTGAAATTGTAAAGAACATTTTTATGCAACATGTCTAAAAACATTTAGGTTGAGGCAACAAAAGTCTGGAAAAGATCAATGTTAATAAAATCAAACATTTGTGACTGAAGAGGTTAATTGGCATGAGTTGGCATCAGTAAGATGATTGGGTATAAACAGCAGAGTCTCTCAGAAATAAAAATGCATTTAAAATGGTCCAAAACCATGGCCATTAATACGAGGTTAATCAATGATTTGCTGTTTTACAGTTTCTATCAGTTGCTTTTAAGCGTTTCTCAAATAATAAAACTTTTTGTACAAACACCACATTACATTGGATTTCTTGCACAAGCCTGCACTTTTCTCAAAATCCTCAGTCCATTCAAAAGTAAGTATTTGTGTCAATGAACATCTCATTACCATCAGAATGAAAAGTCCCTTGGAAACAAGCGGAAGTTCTGTGTTTCTGTGCTCTGTCTATATTCACTCTCCAATAAAAAATTGAGAGCTCCTCTCAATTTTTGAGCTCCTTGTCATCGCAAACGTTAAAGATGGACGCATCCCTCACGGGGTGGGAAACAGTCATGAGTGGCCACTCCGCCCAAGGTCGGTGGGACAAGTGACATCTCTCATGGCAAATAAACTGCCTTGTACATCAACCACAAGGGGGGTCTCTGGTCTCGCCCCCTGTTCTGGCACAGCAGATCCTCCTGTGGTCCCAGGGAAAACGCCTATTGTTGCAAGCAGTTTACATTCCAGGCTGGTTGAATTGGAGAGCAGACACCCTTTCGAGGAGGGAATGGAGTCTCCACCCAGAGGTGGTGGAGCAGATATGGCAGAGATATTAAAGAGCCCAGGTGGATCTGTTTGCGACTCAGGAGACTTCACATTGTTCCCTCTGGTTCTCTCTGTCTCTCACCCAGCCCTGGGGCTGAACGCAATGTTAAAGACATGGCAGAGGCTACGTCTGTACGCCTCTTCCCCTATTGTGCTGCTCCTGGGAGTTCTGGAGAGAATTTGCCATGAAGATGCTCATCTCCTTCTGGTGGCACCTTGTTGGCTGGGGAGACTGTGGTTCATGGACCTCCTTGGGAAATTTCTCCCGGGAGGGATCTCCTCTCACAGGCAGGGGGAACCCTGGTTTACCCCCGCCCAGAGTTATGAAAGATGTGACTGTGGCCCAAAGGGGGAGTAGTTCCTAGCATCTGGTCTCTCTACTGAGGTAGTGGAGACCATCCTCCATTTCACATATTCTCTCTACAAGGAGGTTGTATGCCACTAGATGGCATGATCTGAGCACCACCAGTTGGACCCAGTCAACTGCCCGGTTGGGTCAGTTCTGGGGTTATTGTAGGAACAGTTTGCCACAGGATTGGCTCCGTCAACCATAAAGGTTTACGTGTCTGCTATCGCGACGTATTGTACCCCACCTACGGGGCAGCCGCTGGGGAAACACCCCCTAGTGACACGTTTCCTGAGGCCCGGGATACGACCCAGAGCACTTGTGTTGGACTTGCCGTTGTACTGGCGACTCTATCTGAGCTCGCCAGTACAAAAACGGGGGTATGTGCCTAAGGTCCCTGCAGCTTCTTTAGGACCTGTCGTTCTGCAGGCATCCTGCTCTCTTTCTTTCCTAGCCCCCAACCAGGAAAAGCAAAATCAAATCAGTGTAAGCACTGGACACATACCTCCACAAGACTAGTCGGAGCAGCTTTTTGTCTGCTATGGCCCTCATAGGAAAGGTTTTCTGGCCAATAAGCAGATGCTCAACAGATGGATTGTGGATGCCATGTCTTCATGTTATGAGTCCTCTGGTCTTCCCACTCCCTTTGAAGTCATGTTTTAATCCACCCGGGGTATGGCGGCCTCTACAGCCTGGTCTGCTGAAGTTTCTGTCCAGGACATTTGCAACACTGCAGGCTGGCCCACCCCGCTGACCTTTGTCAGGTTCTATGACCTTGACATCAGAGCCACTCCCGGCTACTCTGTCCTGCATGCCAATTGTGCTCAGACACACTAGACAGGGACTGGCCAGTATGGCATAATAGGACACTCATTTCCAAAGCGTTTTGACGTGGCTCAAGTTCCTGAAAAGGCACGTCACTAGGTTACGTATGTAACCCTAGTTCCTTGAGGGAATGAGAGCTGCGTCAATGGGCCATACTCCGTGCATCCCTGCAGCACTTACCTTGTCCTTTTTCAGGAGCTAATGTCACTACCATTGCTCACCCATTTTGTAGCTTACTGGTTTATGCAACATCGCCCTTTGATGACGTCATGACTTGCCTATTGGCCGGATTTTACACGTGATTGAGACCGTGAACAACGCGAGGCGTTCCCTAAGCGTTTTCACGCAGCTTTTGTTCCCTCAGGGAACTAGGGTTAAATAGGTAACCAAGTGATGATTTTGAGTAATAAATAAAATATGATCAGACTCATTTTAACAGTCCATCCTTTTAATGCAATGTGACAGTTATATATTGTGATGAATATACAATATCGTGATATGATATTTTGGTTATACACTATGAACAAAACTTTGTGGACACCTGATCATAATATTGGTATGTGCTTCTTTCTAAACATTTCACATTTAGTCCTCATTTTCTCATATTATTACTTCCACTCTTCTGGGAAGATGTTCCACTGGCTTTTGGAGTGTGCTTGTGGAGATTTATGCTCATTCGACCATATGGGTGTTAGTAAAGTCAGGTTCTGATGTAGGTAAGTGTTCAAATTAATTAATTAAGAGTTATTGTCCTAGATCTCTCTGTCCTAGTCTCCATTGTCAGACCTCGTAACAGTCAAAGGTGACGTGAAAATATATGTTTTTAGGACAAGTTGCGTTTTTTTGGTGTTATATTTTAAGGCATTTGAGGGGACTACTATTTATACCTAAAATTACATAATAAAATGTACATTTCTTGTCAGATTGTTGTGTTTTTTTCTTTTATTTTTGTATTTTATAGAGACAATATGTTACAGTTTTTCTCAGTTGCTTTGAAGCATTTCTTAGATCAAAAATGAAATTTTTGAAACTACTCGTTTAACCTCCACATCATGTCGTCGCTTGTGCACAACTGTAATAAAAGCAATTTTGGTACATTAATTTAATTTATCGTGTATGGTCCCCTGGTGGTCTAGTGGTTAAGATGCAGCGCTCTTGCCGCTGCGACCCGGGTTCGATCCCTGGTAACCAGCCTCTCCTAGAGCCGGTCCCAAGCCCGGATAAATTGGGGAGGGTTGTGTTAGGAAGGGCATCCAGCGTAAAACGTGCGGAGGATCCACTGTGGTGACCCCTAACGGGAGAAGCTGAAAGAAAGTTTTTAATTTATTGTGTACAAATGTCTGCAGTTTCCTACATTATCAATTGTTTATGTTCATATTGATCAAAATATATTATTCTGGTTTCACCTGAATTGTTTTAACCCCTGAAAACATCTCAGCATCAGTTCATTGCATAAGTTGATTGAATGGAAAATGGGTAAACCAGTTGTCATAATTTGTGAAGATCACAGTTCTATTTATCTTTTTTTTGTAAATGTGTCTTGAATTGATGAATTGTGCAGATGAATCTGGAATGTCACTAATGAAGGTGACAGAGCGAAACATAGAATTGGATTAAAATGGATGAACAACCAGGAACAACCAGGAAAGAAATAGACACTATTACAGTACAGTAAAAGTGTGAATCCTTTCAGGTCTCTTGCAATCAACATTTTACATACAGTAATGTGTACATTTGTGTTGTTTAAATTCATAGTACAGAAGACAGAAGTACAGAAGACATTCATTAATTTTCAATAATTGTAACCCAAACCGTAGTTTACATCAGGAAACACTGAAACCATGCGCCGTCATACTGACATCATGCCTGAACATTTTTGTTGTGAAAATGACAAAAGGTGATGAGGAGGTGAACTGAGGATTTTGAGAAAAGTGCAGATTTTTGCATTATTTGGTACGTCTCCTTATTATTATTATTATTATTATTATTATTATTATTTATTATACCGTAAAATTAATCAGGTTTGGACAAAATCTCATCAAATCTATTTGAGTTTCATCTGGTCATTTCATTTGTTGGTCAAAGGTACATCATAAACCTATCAGCTCAAATAATTATGCTTTTCCTCAACTTATAATTTCATTTGAACGATCATTATCATCATCATCATCATCATCATCCTCATCATCATCGTTGCCTTAAATGACTCCTCTGACCCAAAAGGAACTAAAGGTTAAGCTCATCCTGTCCATAAACACCGATCAACTCCCTGAAGCCATGTCCCCTATGTCCAACAGCTCAGGCCAGCCTGACCCCAAGCTCACAGCAGCTGCCCCCTCACTGACCAACTGCACAACCTCTAGGTGTGTGTGTGTGTGTGTGTGTGTGTGTGTGTGTGTGTGTGTGTGTGTAGGGGTGGAAAAAGAGGATGAAGGGGACTGAGTAATGCCTTACAGATGTGTAAGGATGGAAGCCTATCCGCACAGATAAAGCTGAAAAGAAAGACTTTCATGGTAAGAACTAGTTATGGACATTAGCCATCGTTTCAGTGGGTCACCAAGGTGCATGAAGATTAGCAATCTCAGCATATCAGAGAGGAAGAAAGAAAAAAATTTAGATAATTCTTCTTTCAAAACTTGCTTAGGGATATTTATGTTAAATATTGGGTTAAGTATAACCTTTTTAGCCTCACTGTTCTGCAAAATACTTTTTTTTCTTCCCCCCTTATTTAAAGTCAGCCCCTCACTAAGGGAAACACATGAAAGGATTAAAAAGGGAAAAGCAGTGTAGATTCTCAAAGATATGCCCATAATTAGATTCACTTCAGTTTTTTGGACTTATTATTAAATTAGAGTGCTTACTTTTTCGCATTCAAGTCTTCTTCAATAACAAAAATGTGCATATATATCAGATTAAATCGAACCTTGTATCTTTCCACAAAGAAAAAGAATAGAAATGTTTCAGACGCACGGATACACGATGCATTCACTTGGATTGTTTTTGCTTTATTTAAAAATGCGATACGGGTTTGTTTTCCCCAATTTCATCGCCTCTGGAAAACTGGTTTAAACTAAACAGGATTGTGACCTAGATGATCTCACTGTTGCAGTAGGATTGAATAAGACGCACACCCTAAAGTCCACTTTAATCGATAATGAAAAAAGATTCTTCAGCAAACGTTGGAGAATTATCACGCAGTGGTACAGTGAGTTAAACCTGAGCCAGAGGTTTCATCACTTTAACTCTGAGAGACGGCTTTTTATTTTCAGGTTGCATTCGGATCGCATGCCATCTTATTATATATGTTTAACCTGGGGACATTATTAGGACTTAAAAATGCCCCAGACCTGGACCAAACTCTAAACCGTATGATAAAGATGAAGACCAGAACCCCTGGAGCTGAAGACATGGAGTCAGACATTTTTATAGCTTTGACCTTTAAAAAAAAATATATATAAATATATGATACCATGAGTTTAAGACTTCAGCTGGAGCACTGTATGGGACAATTTTCGGTCAGGAGGATTCATTTCTGATTATTGCTAATGAGACATATTGCTAAAGTGGCATCTCCGTACAGTAGTTTGTGTTTCAGTTCACCAGAACCAGACGAAAACTGGACCACCTGGAGTTCAGAAGGTTTTTTGAAGCTTGACAGTTTTTATGTCTGGTCTCAATCTTTTAAGTTTCTTCAAGGGTTTGTTGGATAGTTCAATCTTTATGGTTTCCAAGACCTGAGGGTGCTAGAGAAAGCCCTTTTCTCTGCAAGAGTATGCAGTATAAAATCAGGACTGTATAGAATACGAACCCTGAGAAGTCTGTCATGTTGTATAGCTAAAGTCTAGATAAATATTAAGTTTGCTTGGATTTGGTGAGCAATCTACCCAAATGAAGACTCAAATTCTTGGCAAGGACTGGAACATGGTGACACCTCAAGGTTAGAGAAGTTAATATAGTCTCCAAAGTTTTATACTATATGGACGAAAAGATTTGGACACCTGACTTTACCAGGCATATGTGGTTTGTTCCCAAAGTTGGAGGTGCAAACTTGTATAGGATGTTCTTTGGATGCAGTAGCATGAAACTTTCTCTTCACATGAACTAGCAAACCTGCTCCAGCATAACAATGATCCTGTGCACAAATCCGGCTCTATGAAGATATACTTTCCATGGGTTGGAGTGTAAGATCTCTTGCTATAGAGCTTTGAACTCAACTCAACTGAACAATGAATGTGAACGATGACTTCACTCGATTTTTCATCACCTCGCCCACATCAGTACCTGACTTTACTAACACCCTTGTGGCTGAATGAGCACAAACTCTAGTGGAACATCTTTCCAGAAGAGTGGAGGTTTATAAAATAGCAAATGAGGACAAAATGTGAAATGGATTGTAACAATGAATGAGTTCTGAAGGGAAAACTGGAAGATCTGAGTATGAAGGAAAAACATAATTTAAGTTTGTGATAATTGATGGACTTTTGTCATAAAACTAAAAGAGTTGTCAGTTTATTTTACTAAAGTAGAACAGTAGCTACTTAGTATTTCATAGTTAATGATAAAGAAATTACAAATAATGTATAAAAAATGTAATGGAAATTAAATACATTTAATATAACAACTTCAGTGCTGTGAATTTGCCACAGTATCTGATTTAAAACTATTTATTATGGTAACATGTTATACATTTTTATTTATCATTTGAAGAATCACATTTATTCAGGTTATAATTACATTTATTCTTGTGGAAAGTCCAAGAAACAATTCAGCCAGATTCAGTTCCCTGAGAGACTTATTTACTTTCTCATTGGACAGAAACATGCAGCTTGTCATGATACTGAAAAACTGCAAAGCCCTCTGTCCTAAAGACTTCACTCTACAGGGAAATGTAATGTCACAGACAAAGACTTTCCAAGAATTGGAAACTATTGTGAAAGAGGCTGCTGTAGAAAGTCGGTCAACACCTGACCAATCAGAATCAAGCGTTATAAAGCTGTGTGTTATAACTCTACTTACCAACACGTTTCAGTCAAAATAAAAAAAATTATGCAGCTATCACAAATGATTGTATTTCTCAGTCACAGCATAAAAAAGAAATCAAGATTGCATGTATGCACAAAATTTGATTAAAAAATATCCCTATTATTTATTAAACTGCAATTCTGAAGTGCGTTAGTAAATATAGTTTAGCGGTACAAACCTGGTGTTTTTGACCTGTACATTTACGGCCCAAAAATGAACAAATACATGCATTTGGTATAACATTGAAATAATAAAATTCTAACATACTAATATCAATGATTTTATATTTATAATTGATAACAAGACATTCATATAATTAATATTAAAAGACAATATTATTTATTTTATTTTAACCCTAATGTACATTTGACATTTGACATTTGCTAAAACCAAATTTGGCATCACCTTATAAATAAAAAAAAAAATGATAAAAAAAAAAAAAACATTAAAAGCATCAACATATAAATTCAATAGTTTAAAAAAGTTATTTACTATAGAATACAGTCTAATATAAAAAAATTACTAATAAAGTTATATACATTATGTAAATGGCAGAAGTTGCATAGGCCCTTTTTGCTTCTAGTTGCAACATATAATATTGGATTTATTAAAATTGTATTTAAATAAATTTTAATGAAATGTAAACCTGATCAAGTGAACAGGAAATATAATATTAATAAAAAATTATTTGTATTATTATTTATTTTTATAAAATGTAATATTATAATAAAAAAGTATTATTATTTACATTATAATCATTTTTTAATAGTAATATATATGACTTTTTCAGATGCAATATATATGATTGATTATGCGTAGTTTTCTTGTACACAACTTAATAAGAATATTGAATTTTGGAATTTTTTTGTTTAATTTTATGATGTGTGCAAATATGGTGTGCAAATGTCCAAAGTGTATAATATATAAATATTTAATATTAATATTATTATTATTATAAATAAATAATAATATGTATAAAATCATTAATATTTGAATGTTGAATTGTTTATTATAACAGTGTAATCCCGAACGCATGTACTCGTTTAATTTGTGAGTGAGTTGGTTGAATTTACAGCGGACTTCATTTAGCATCTCTTTTGATGATTATTGCTAAGCAGTCATTTTCATGCTATACATCCACTCAGACCCAGTGAGCTCAGACGGATCCAGTAAAACTGTCACCAGAAAGGCAGTAATAAATGTTTTCACGTTTTTGGATAAGGAGTTATGCGCAGCTGGCTCAGTGCTCTGCCCCAATGCGATCCAGGTCTTTAAGGTTCTCACCTCCAGCCCTGCCAATACTCATCATGTTGGAGATAAAGCAGTTCTCTTTGAACTCCTTTAGATAGAAGAGCTACACTCCCACCTCCTCAACTGCCCCTCCTTGAACCTCGGGCTTTATCTGCTTTCAGTGAAGAAGGAGGCTTGAACCCTTTAAGAAGGTATTGAGATAACAGTATGGACAATGTGAGCCATCATCCTGACACTTCAATAAACCGGGGCTGTTCTAAGCCCATTCATCTCACTATAAATGAGGTGTGTGTGTGTGTGTGTGTGTGTGAGTGTAGGATGGCTTTGTAAAATTCCTTCTGAGTACACTAAGCAGCTCAGTTATCGCACATTTTTTTGCCATTCCCCCCCATTTATTCATGATCTATAAATATTTGGAGCATGTCGGATATTTTTATTGTGCATGGCTTGTCTGTGTCAAGGCCTTTAAATCTGATAATAAAATTTCATAGGGACTTCAAAAAAATCGCACGTTTCATTTCGCATGTGGCTGCCGTGGTCATATTTCGATCACTCCATTTGAAATCCTGCTCACGTGTTCTTACGTCATCTTCGGTATAACTCAATTTTCCCCATCACCGTTAAAAGCAATATAACGGAAACAAAGCTATGTTTTATGGTCTCTTGCCCGCCCTGAGCCACTTTGGCCGCGGGAACAATCGGACGGCACCGTGCGAGCGTGTCTTTGGCCGGGTCTCAGGATAACATCAGCACGTGGCCTTCGGGAACTGGGCAGGAGACGGAGCTCAGAAATAAATAGCTCGGGTTGAAGTCATCAGCCGACCAGCTCCCAGTCAGAGGTGGTCCTTTTCTTACATTCACGCTCTAAGTCTTTCCTCGGCCGGGCCTGCCAACGCTGTCCCACGCCACCTGTGCAGTAACCATGCACGGAAAGAAAAACAACCACGAGCCATTACTGCTTCATACTCGAACGCCTGCTCACACTGGAGTTTTTTTTTTTTTCTCTTAGCACTGGGACATTGAAAAAAAGGATAATAAACTAGATTCCTCACACTGTCCCACGTGTACAGTAAGTCACATCATAGCATTTCATCATTTAAACATCTGAAGGCCGCTAATAGCTGCCAGAGCGTAACCTCCGTGATGACAGGTGGGTGTAAAGTGTAACAGTGTTTGACACAAATCTGACTTTCCTTCATTCAGATATCTCACCCAGTTCTAATTGACTTACTAATGGAGACCTTTGATCGAAAAGATTATAAGCGAATGGCGGATTTAATATTTATACAACATACGTACCTCAGGGCTTTTCCAATCATCAAATACGACAAAGACTTGGTCTTTCATATTTCTATCCCAAAACCACCATATTCTTTTATATCCTGCATGATGTCATCTGAACAACGCTTCCAGTGCACCTCGTTTCAAATGACGGTTTACACATTTAGCTATTTCTTTAACTCCTGTCGTATTCGTGTCAAAGCCGGTTGAATATGGTCCTCACACTCACTCACACACACACATACAGGACGAGTCTTTTTTTTCTCTGTTCGGCAGCCCCGGTCCAGATTTCACACGTTACTCAACGCAAATATATTATCTTTGTACACCCCTGCAGCTGAGCTCAGGCCAAAAGAATGTAGGGTTTTTTTCTTGGGTGTCAGTAAAAAAGAGAAGAATAATAAACTCGGCCTTAATTGGAACGGACCTCGATGTCACCTCAGTGTCAGAGCATTAATAGGGATCGATGTTTTATTTGTTTAACATCCTGGCATCGGCGTATTTTAAGACCGATCGGGGGGTTAGTGCTATGCAGACATAAATTGGATACAGTCAGTCTGTCATGATTATGTGCCCTGTAGGGGAGACGTTCTCCCTCGCAAAGTCTGAATGTTTATAGACCGTATCTCTCTATACTCGTTAAGACCATAACTCTCGAGCTACACCCCGACTCCCATTGACTACACGTGGAAGCGTGTGGTTAACGGGAAACAGTGACGTGGTGGAGTGATGCAGGAATTCAACTAGGTGCTGAGCATGCAACAGGTGCGTTACAGGTTTCACAGCCAGTTGGGTGTCCACTACACAGCCCATGGATACTGTTTGAGACCTGAGGGTTTAGACCTATTTTGTCATTTATAATTTCATAATTGGCTTCAGCTCTCCTTACTGACGTGACGTCACCCTGCTCCCGCCTGAAGTAAAAGTAAAAGTCTCCTCAGATGGACTTGAGTAAAGTACAGATATGCAAAAAAAAAAAACTTAAATACAACACTGGACATTATGCACCGTATTGCACTAATAGTTTGCACTTCTTGTGGTATTTTTAATATATTTTCCTAAACTGTACTTCAGAAAAAGCTCACATGGCACAGGAAGTTTACAGTGTTACCCACAAGTCACATTTTCCGATTCCAACAATGCTACATTGCTAGAAAGGGAAAATTCTAACTGTGACTGCCAGGGCTGGGTCTGCAGAGACCCTTTCACGGTTTCGGCTTTTAAGCGTCGGTTTCTGTGCTATGCTTTTGCTTTCACAGCTGCTAAAGTGTGGTCCAGGTGGACCCCCTGCCTCGGCTATCAACTGTGCAAACGAGAAACCCCTCGGAGGCTGAAGGTGCATACCATAAGCCAAAGAGAGAAGAGAATCCAAAACTTGCTAATTGAGGTGGGGATAATTCCCTGCTCCCACTGTCTAATTGAGGTAAGGATAATCCTTCGGTTGGGAAGTGCTTCCAGAGCTCTATACGCCCGCCGATCTCCTTCGTTTTAACAAAACCCATGGGTTTCTCGGCTAAATGTGGATGTGCAGTGTTAAAGAGAGGGCTGACCGCATTATTTTTCGAAGCGTAAAAAAGAGCAATGTGGCAGTAAATGGATCATATCAGACCACCAACTTACTACAGAAACACAAAGAGTAGTAATGTGTAATCCAAGAGAAGTAGTTTCATAGGTTTGGACCAGAAAAAAAGGGGCTGTTTGAAAAAAATGTGACTGTTTTAAATATTATACGGAAAAAATCATGAGCGTTTTATTATAAGGTTCTGTTTTAAAATTATAAAATAGTTAAATAAACATAAATCCCATTATTTTTGTAGTGATTTTTTTAGGAAAATGCAGGGGGAAGTGGTAGCTCTGTGGTTAAGGCATTGGCCTTTGGAGCTGAAGGTCATGAGTTCAAATCCCAGCTACACCAAGCTGCCACTTCTGTGCTAATGAGGGGCATTTAAGCCCATAGATGTTCATTTGTATGAATGAAGTAAAAAATGTAATTGGATAAGGAGATCTGTCAAATGTAAAATGCTAAAGTTTAGTCCTCAGTACATGAATAACTTTTGGTTTATAAGGATCTATCTTCCGGCCAATCAACATCTAGAATTAACATTGGATCACAGCCTTGTCCAATCGACATCCATGTTCTATTGACACACTCAGAATGGGCAACAATTATCTTTTATTTTTAACATGAGCTGGTTTTACAAAAGTTAAATCAACAGTAGCACTGTATGGCAAAAGTTTGTGGACACCTGACCATAAGATTTATTTTTGAACATCTAAATCCACATTGATCCACACTGTTATAATAAGCTCCACTCTTCTCGGAAGACGTTCAGCATGAAATATCGCATGAGATCTTCCACTCTATCCCATTTAAAGCATATCTTCATGGACTTGGCTTTATGCACAGGGGCAGGTTTGGGTCTCCTAGGTTAAGTACCTCCAAATTTGTGCTAACAATACAGGGAGTGCAGAATTATTAGGCAAGTTGTATTTTTGAGGATTAATTTTATTTGAGGATTTAATTTGAACAACAACCATGTTCTCAATGAACACAAAAAACTCACTAATATCAAAGCTGAATATTTTTGGAAGTAGTTTTTAGTTTTAGCTATTTTAGGGGGATATCTGTGTGTGCAGGTGATTTAATTATAATTAGGCATAATTAGGCACTATTACTGTGCATAATTATTAGGCAACTTAACAAAAAACAAATATATATACCCATTTCAATTATTTATTTTTACCAGTGAAACCAATATAACATCTCAACATTCACAAATATCCATTTCTGACATTCAAAAACCAAACAAAAACAAATCAGTGACCAATATAGCCACCTTTCTTTGCAAGGACACTCAAAAGCCTGCCATCCATGGATTCTGTCAGTGTTTTGATCTGTTCACCATCAACATTGCATGCAGCAGCAACCACAGCCTCCCAGACACTGTTCAGAGAGGTGTACTGTTTTCCCTCCTTGTAAATCGCACATTTGATGATGGACCACAGGTTCTCAATGGGGTTCAGATCAGGTGAACAAGGAGGCCATATCATTAGATTTTCTTCTTTTATACCCTTTCTTGCCAGCCACGCTGTGGAGTACTTGGACGTGTGTGATGGAGCATTGTCCTGCATGAAAATCATGTTTTTCTTGAAGGATGCAGACTTCTTCCTGTACCACTGCTTGAAGAAGGTGTCTTCCAGAAACTGGCAGTAGGACTGGGAGTTCAGCTTGACTCCATCCTCAACCCAAAAAGGCCCCACAAGCTCATCTTTGATGATACCAGCCCAAACCAGTACTCCACCTCCACCTTGCTGGCGTCTGAGTCGGACTGGAGCTCTCTGCCCTTTACCAATCCAGCCACGGGCCCATCCATCTGGCCCATCAAGACTCACTCTCATTTCATCAGTCCATAAAACCTTAGAAAAATCAGTCTTGAGATATTTCTTGGCCCAGTCTTGACATTTCAGCTTGTGTGTCTTGTTCAGTGGTGGTCGACTTTCTGCCTTTCTTACCTTGGCCATGTCTCTGAGTATTGCACACCTTGTGCTTTTGGGCACTCCAGTGATGTTGCAGCTCTGAAATATGGCCAAACTGGTGGCAAGTGGCATCTTGGCAGCTGCACGCTTGACTTTTCTCAGTTCACGGGCAGTTATTTTGCACCTTGGTTTTTCCACACGCTTCTTGCGACCCTGTTGACTATTTTGAATGAAACGCTTGATTGTTCGATGATCACGCTTCAGAAGCTTGGCTATTTTAAGACTGCTGCATCCCTCTGCAATATATCTCACTATTTTTGACTTTTCTGAGCCTGTCAAGTCCTTCTTTTGACCCATTTTGCCAAAGGAAAGGAAGTTGCCTAATTATTATGCACACCTGATATAGGGTGTTGATGTCATTAGACCACACCCCTTCTCATTACAGAGATGCACATCACCTAATATGCTTAATTGGTAGTAGGCTTTCCAGCCTATACAGCTTGGAGTAAGACAACATGCATAACGAGGATGATGTGGTCAAAATACTCATTTGCCTAATAATTCTGCACTCCCTGTAGAGCTGAAAAGTCAAGTGTCCCAAAACCTTTGTCCCAAGGCTTATGTATAGTATGACGTTAGCTTTTTATTGATACAGACATGAGGTTCTTTTGTAAGCAGGAAGTAAAAATAGGTGTTTTTAGGTGTCTTTCTGGTGTATTTCAGGTATTAAAAAAAAAAAAAAAAAAACTTCTGAAGAGCATCGATGCCCATAGTGTAGTAACTTTTTAGTGATCAATTATATATATATGAATGCAAAAAAAAAATGACACTGAATTGGGTTTATGTTGAACTAACCTTTAAGAGCATGTCCTGTTGCGCTGTTACAGCACATTTTACTAGCATTTCTAGCCGGAATGTTAATAACACGTCTGTCCTGTGTCTCAGAAAGACGCGTATAATACAAAAAAATAAACGTAATAAATAATGACAGTATCTGTTTGAAGTTGCAGGACGGAGCAATGTTTTTGTTTAAGCTTGCAATACACAAAGGGCTCTCAATCACATATCAGATGGCTTCCGTGCTCTGTGATCTAGCAATCGTATATCTGCGTCAGGGACGTTCTGGCCTTCACAGTCGGGGAGATGCCAGAGCTGAGCTAAGCCCCAGTTCAAAGAGTTAACCTGATCCCTGAGCCCTGGCAAAAAAAAGCACAGGGGGTTAAAGTAACGTTCGACAGTGAGACTGGGGTTGTGGGAAAAGTGTCCGAAACAGCAAAGGGGAAAAGAAATGAGGTCAAGCCTAAAGCCAGATCCAGAGCTGGGCCTGACAGGCTCGCTCCCGGGCGTTTATTTTAATAAAATCACGCAAAAAATGAGAGCTGAGCGAGGATCAGGGATCACAGGGAAAAACAAAACCTTTCAGAAAGGTGCTTCTGGAAGAAAAATAGCTGATCCTGAATCAGAGCTATACTCTATATTAGGTGTTTATGTGACCTAACACCTTAGAACGCCAATTTATACCCACTTACACCCAGCAATAATGGTATAATCTGGGATTGGCGTGGATTACGAGTTAAGATCTAGAAACAGCTTTCATTTAATAACATTTCATTATACATTTCAATCAGAACAAATACACAATTTTACAACCTGAAGCTACGCTCTGTTTTATTGTTCAAATCCGAAATGAAATATCTTTTCTGTCTGATTCATCCCTACCTCTGGATGGAGTTCTCTTCAATTGAAGACCACTCTGTGTGACGATGGTTCCACACGAACAACCCAAAGATCCATTGAGTTTCTTGAGCAACTTAAGAACTTTGAGGATGGATGTGAACTGGAATTAATAGCACCAGTCTGTACAATGAGGACATGGGCTCCCTTTTGAGTCTGATTCCTCTCAAGGTCCTTTTCCTTTAATAACTCAACTTTTAAAATCCTATTTCCTGGAGATAAATGATTAATTTGGAAAATGTGGACATATTTAGAACTTTTCTTTTTAATGTTTAAACTTGCCATCTCTGGAAAAAAGACTGAATAAATGCTTTTCTCATGTAGCCTTTGTGAGCCCTCTTGTCTAATTGTCACATGTTCATTTCATTTCCTGTCACTAAACACAAACAAAGTAATATTTGTAATAAAATTTTGGTTTAAAACCATCAAAGCCATTTTTTTTTTATTATTATTATTTTTTTTATTATTCCAAGAAGTCGGACCAGATGCTCGTTCCTCATATGTTCCTCACATGTACACACCAGTCAACAGATGGATGAGATTGAATTAAACTACACAGAATATTAATCATAAAGATAACAATTCATGTAAAATGTACAATCGAAAGAGTCCCAGTGTTCCGATGAACAAACTGCACGATTTGTAAAAGGTAAGAAAGAACGCTCGAATGAAGTTGCGGGATTGGGGTATCACTTTGAAGGTGGCATGTTTAACAGCACAAGGGACTTAATTAAGTTTAGCAATAATGGTGACAAGCTGGAAAAAAAAATTGAGAAAAAAAAAACGTCCCAGTTTTTATATGTACATTTACAAAAAAACAGAAAAAAGAAAAAATGGAAAAGCTCGCTATCAGGTGGATTTCACATAGATGCTGAAAAGAATGTTGGAGGTCATGGCTTTTCTATATTATGCACAACAATATACACATGAAAGAGAGAACACAACAGCACGAATCATTGGCAGACTGTATTGTCAGTATCACTTCTCAAAGAAACAGAGAGAGAGAGGGAGGGAGAGAGAGAGATCACAGTAAGATGGCACAAACCAACACATTTCTGTAGGTTCAATTAAAAATTAGAGACCATTAAAAACTCCAGACAAATTTGCTGGAACTCTTTCAGGTGAACAGAACTGGTAGGCTGCGAACGCAAGGACGTTTTGCTATCCGTCGTAACCTCACCTTCAGGGCGTTACCATACGGGGACGAGGAGAAATCTTTACTCTAAGAGCCAGTAAGATCTTTGCCGATGCTTTCATCGAACTTTTTTTATGTCCGCAAATAGAAGAAATGTGTCTTCCATCATTGCTTCCATCATCCACATGGATATGGGCGTCCACCATAGAGCCTATGTGCTATAGCAATGATCACATTTGAGATCTGTGATTTCTAGGGGTGACCCCAAATAACCGAAGATTCGATGCTTTGATGGAAGGAACCTGATACCATTCTCACAAATCTTCACAGAGCCGTTATGAAATGAGGATCACGCCATTTTGAATTATTATTGGGTTCTTCCAGTACGTTAATATACACCATATTATAATACTAATGCTGTAGATAAGCTTTTAATAATTAGGTTTAATTACGTGCCGACACGTGAAATGCAAATCCTGTCTGCAGTGTTGCCTTTTTGCATTTCCGTATTATTCTTTTAGGTTTATTGATCCAAAATGTTTAATTTGTATACATTTTCTTTGATATCTTTGTGTGATGTTGCTGTACATCGTGGGTTTAAAATGTTATGAGGAATCGTTTTTTACGAATGTTGATCCATTTCGCCTTTGATTTCACTTGACAGACGGTTTAAGTCGCTTTATTACAAAGTTGTTTCCGCGTGATGCGTGTGGAAGAAAACAAGTTGACATGACAATTCTGATTCGACTTTGTATATCCTTAGTCAGGGACACCCTCAGTGATTTCCCTTAAAGCCGAAAACCTCCTTTCAGAGAAAATAATCGGAACGCAATTTGTCATTTTTTGATATATTTTTCTCCATAATGTACTGCATAAAAAAGCCAACATGGCTTTAAGTGTTACCATAATTCACATGCAAATGCTGTTCATTTACACACAGCAATGCAAGAAGTTACGCTCAATACAACGTAGAAAGATCAAACAGAACTTTGTTTGATGTGTTGATCTGCACATCAAACAAATCGGCAGATAGGAGAAACCTTTATGGATATTAGGAAAGATGGAATTAATAAAGAGCTAATTCTCTCAGCTCATAATCTATAGTCTTCATATGCACAAACGTTACGTCAAAACTCATTACTCAAAAAAAAGTATCGTCACAAATCGATAGAAAAATCTTCGTTTTAGCTACTTTTAAGCATGATAGGGGGTGTGGTCTCTTCCAGATTGACTCCGCCCCACATCCACAGAGTCTTATGAGGTCTCACTGAATCGTAAGAACGTAGGATCTTACAAACTCACCAGATCTTAAAATCAGTATGATAGTTTGGCAAATGTGTGTATCAGCAATTGTATGTTTCGGACAGATATGGAAACGTCCTTGCGATTGTAGCCTTAACGTTTCGTTCCCAACATTCGCAGATATTTTTCCCAAAAAAAAAATGAAATTCCCAAAATAACTTCTTTCTTACAGTTAATTACGGGATAGATCTACATGTGGACTTTGTTCGTTTTAGATTTTGTCCATATTTTCCATCATAATACATTTCAGTGCTGGAATATTTGCGTATAAAATGAAAATGGCCGCATTGAAAAAATTCCGGATAGAGAAACCGACAATAATAAACCATTGACAATAATGCTGTCATGATGCCTGGCTAAAAATTGACACTCGAATCCAAAATAATTCACACTGTGATTTCTGTCGATGTTAGACTGCTAGAGCTGATCCTCACGATCTGTCGCACTGCTGATCATACCTTTCATACATTTCTCAACATCACAAGATCCAAGAAGAAGGCGATGAGAAACGTGAGGCAAAGAGTATGGGAAAAGCTCTGGATTCATTCTCTTGAACTCCTGCATACTGTCTTCATTTTTTCTTCTCATCTTTTCCTTTCGCTCAAAATCTCTAGTGTAACCGTTCTCTCGTTATATCCTTCTGTCTGACTCGCTCTATCGTCCTTTCTCTTTCTCAAACGTCCGTCTCGGTCATGCTCTCGACGTTCTGTTCAGACTTGACCTCGCTCATCGTCTCCTCTTCTCTTTCATTTCTCTCATCCTTTCTTCCTGGCGCACCTCTGTCCTGCCCCCCTTCCTCCATCCTGCTCTCAGGGTCCAGCGGCTCTTCTTTTACCCTGATCACACTGGTCTGGGCGCTGGGGGTCTCGCTCTGGATGCTGCTCTCTAATTGAATGCTGCTGCAGCTGCTGCTGTGGCTACGGATAACTCCAGCAGGGGGCAGCGTGAGCTCCTGGCCTCTAGCTTCCTCGTCCTCTTCAAGGTATGCGGTGGGGTTCCTCAGCTGCTCAATGGACTGCGACAGCATCTACACAGAGGACACAAAGTGTTTATTACAGGAATCGAATTCCAGACCACTATATAAGTGGGATATTTCACAAAACATAGAAAGACAAAATAAGATTATTTCATCATAAGCAAAATGTTTATAGACGCCTGACCATAAGATTATGTGCTTCTTTATGAATTGAGTCCCTATTTGCAGCTATAATAACCTCCAATATAAAATATAATAAAATAAAAACTTGTAATAACGCAAATGGGGACTAAATTTAAAATGGGATGTACAGACATACATAATGAATGTTTTATAAATATATATAAAATACATCTGATTGGAAGGCAAAATTTTTTTGAACATGTTCCTGGAGTAAATGAGACGTGAGAATTCAGCCAAAAAAATAAATTAAACGTGCATAGTATAAGAGTGTTGCCAGCTTTTCTTTCAGGCCTTCAGGAAATGAAAATGAGGTACCAGGCTAGAAAGTCAAGGGGGGGGGACAAAAGGGGGAGGGAGAAAAAAGGGAAAAAAAAGGGAAGAAGGAAACTGAGAATAAACCTGATGAGTATAAAAAGAGAGAAAAAGACAAATAGATGACAGAATCGACGTATACTATATGTATAAAAGAAGAAATGCCTCAAGAAGTGTAAATAATTCAGGGCAAGAGGAAGCCATGAGAAGAAACGAGACTGAGGAGACATCAAGAGAGGACTTGAAGGTGAGAAAGTGAAAAGGGGGAACAAAAATTAAGGACAAAAAGAAAGAGAAGAAAGTGAGGAAGAGAAAGGAAGAAAGGATCGGCCCTGTTAGCGTGGCCCCAGTGTAAACATCCTGCCAGGATTTATCCACTTCCTGTCTCGTTTGGGCAGCAGCGTGGGGGCCTTTAATCCACCATCCCTTTAAGAGCCCTGAGCCCTTATAAAAAAAGTCCATGAGGAGCCACTGATTCGGAGGCCTCGTTAACTTACCTTCAGTAATCGTGAACACACACGAACACACACAGACACACACACACACAATTTGGGAAAACTTCCAGAAACCAGGCGTTCTGAAGCGAGGTTCCTAGTTCGCATTGACGCTGTAACTAATCAATTAAATATCAATAGTGAATGAATTTGTGCCACAATTTCCTTTCATTATTTGAACCGTGTGAGGAAAATCTCAGAAACAAAATGCGTGCAACGGATAGATGGTTAGCTAAAATGTTGTCTGTAAAGTTTGCACTGTTCAGTATGAAAAGCTTTACCTCAGGGGTTCTCTTTTCACTAAAAAGTTCCTCTAAATACCATCCAGTCAAAAAGACCTAAAAGATCCCATAAAAATGATAACTAACAGCTAACTAGCAGTTCTCGTTAGCTAGTTAGCTGCATATTGGATACCGATATTAGCCAACACTAGCTAGCTAGCTATGTCTAGTCACTGTTAACTAGCCAAGATTGACTCAGTACCTTGGATTAGAGAGCTGATGTCTACCTGATTATTATTTGCTCTTTCACAAGAAATGTAGCCATGAAGTCATTTATCTGTAATCTGTACATTTCACACATTTGGCAGAATGTATCATAAAGAAATTGGAAATAAAATACAGTTACGAGTGTTCCGATGGGAATAATTATAATTCCTTTTTACACTGCGAAAACTCATCTAGTCTTTAATTCTTTAATTATTTCTAGTCATTAAAATAGTATTAATCTTATTTTAAGAATAAAACACAATGCAAGAGCAGATTATGTGTGTAAGATTATTATGATTGGTTTAAGATTATTTATCTTTTTTCTTACTTAGTAAAGTTTACCTTCTTAAAGTTTATTTCTTACCAAGTGTAATTATCTTACTGCACTGGCAGATCATTTGACTTGTTTCTAGTTTGCATCTTAAATCATGCATTTATTTCTTATATTTAGACTTTTTTTTTATAGTTTATTAAAGAATGGCACATTGCATAATTACTATTATTATGTCTTATTAAAACTGCATGAAACAGATGTACATTATCAGCTGGGTATGTGTGCTATGTTCACCACCCACACAAATATTTTGGAAGGTTCAAATACCCTTGAAATGCCACCACCACCACCACCGCCACCACCGCTACCCACTAGCTCTGCATCTGCTGCTTCTCAGAAAGAAATGCTTCAGTGGGAGGGTTGAAAAATTCCTGCACTGGGAAAGCACCTGTAGGCGTTTACCCGGGTCTACCACGTTATCCAACATTTAAATCTGCCTTCAAATCCTACACTAGTGATGTTTAATCCTTTATTTGCAATGCAAATCACATAACAAAATGTGATATATACCAGGCTCTCGTTTTGTTTTCCTTTCACAGCCATTTCACAATGGTAAGCCACAGGCATGCAGCGTTATAAAATGTCCCAGGGTGACTCACGGTGTCCCTCCAGACTGTCACACTCTGGTCATGACGAGCTACAGTACTGCAGCGTTACTGCTTTTTCCAGACCTCACACGCTGCCAGGGCTCGATCGGAAATGCCGCTGGTCGAAGCGCCTCACGTTTTGCTCACGCCCAATACAAGGATGTGAACGTTTTCAGACTTTTTGGTGCAGATGAGCAACATTTGCGAAACAATTGAAATTTAAAGTGTGGACGTGATTCTTTTTCTTTTTTTTGTATTCGTAGCCTGAAAGACTTTGGCCTGAGTGAAACACCAGCGTTTGAGCCAAATGAGGTACCTGGTTGATGTGAACCTGCTGGTGGTATTGCTTCTGTTTCTCCACGAAGTTGTGGTGCTGCTGCTGGAGGACGAGTTGGGCCAACGTGCTCTGGGGAAGCGGCGCCGACTGGGTTCGGTTCAGAGGCCGGTGCCGAGGCTGCCTGGGGCGAGAGCCTCCGCCCGAATGCTCCTTGTTCACCAGGGGAGACTGGGGTAGAACCGAGCCACTGCCTGAGAGCAGATAAAGAGGAACAGAGGAAAAGACAATGAGAATTCTGTACAAACCATAAACGCAGTGTAACCCTACATTTAAAAACTGACCAGACGAGAGCATCTTCTGCTGTCTGGTCTGCTCTTTCAGTAACAGGTGCTGCAGCAGAGCCTGATGGCTGGTGTTCACCTTCGGCTCTCGTGAGGCGACTGACACGGAGTTCGCCTCACCTGCTCGCTCCTTCACCGATGAAGCAGGCTGCAGGACAACCAACAGAAAGAAAGTGTTTAGACATTCGAAGTTAGAGACATACCGAGCCCCTGAATAAATAATGAGGGTTTATTGAAACGACCAGAAAAACGAACAAAACAATCAATTGAACAATTCATGAATTTATTTATATTTATAACAATCATGCATAGACTTACACTACGCTATACTCTATATGTTCTATAGCCATATGTGGTTGGAGGTTCACAATTTGCACAAACATGCACAAAGCCAGCTCCATAAAGATATGCTTTACATGGGTTGGAGTGGAGGATCTCCTGCTATAGAGCTCTGACCTCAACCCTTTGCTATGAATGTGAAGGCTGACTGCACCCAAAGCCTCCTCACCTCACCTACATAAGTACCTGACTGAGAAGGAATCTTACACAAATCTCCACAAGCACACTCCAAATCTAGTGGAACATCTTCTCAGAAGAGTGGAGGTTATTATAACAGGAAATGGGAACTAAATATGGAATGGGATGTTCAAAAAAGTATGCTGTTCTTATACCGAGTACCCCGAAAAAATAAGTACTGATCATGAGGAACGTTTCAGATGCAGCATCATGGATAATACGTAAACGTTCCCGCTGCCACAAATTGATTAGTTATGGTTATTATAAATTATGCTGCCTCTAGAACATGCTCTTATTTCAAGTTTCAAGGTTTTTTTGTCATAAATACAGATGTCATTCACATGTCGTCAATTTGTAGGTAGAAAAAGGAAATGTATCTACGTATTAAATTAATTATATGAATATTTACATATATTACATATTAGCATGAGGTATTTAATTAACAAATATGGAAGACAGAGGATAACTGGTAGAATCTATAGCTTACAGTAGGTGTGTACAAATGCAAAAGATACGTAGTGTGCAAATAAGGTGCAATAGTATTGAGTGCAGAATTAAGAATTGCGCAGTCCCAGTGTGTTAACAGATTATGCAATTATGTCGTGGTCCATGTTGAGACTGTATTACAGTTCATTAATGATTCTCTGGTACCACCTGCCTGATGGCATTTTTTTTAAGAGGCTGGGTGACTGGGATTATTTGTGATTCTGCCAAATGGACAGAAAAATCAGGTACTGTTCACAAGGAAACAATGTTATGTCGAGATCACGAAAAAACAAGAAAGAAAGAAAAAAATTGTAGGACGTCCGTAATAGACTACGGTATAATGGTAAATTAATATGGCTGAAAGAGTGTGTTACATTTTTGACAATTATTTAACCGTTTGTTGGTTAATCCCATTTGAAACCTATTTCTGATAGGTGTCTATACACCATTATTCTTTCTATATCTCTGTACTGCATGTTATTTCCTGTCAGCAGGTCATGAGTCAAATATGTAACTTGTCCACTTGTGCTTGAGGAATTCAGTCTCTTCATAACAAAAACATCCAGAATCACGTGAGCTCTGAAATCCTGCTGCTGAACCGCGTTACGTTTGGTAAGAAAGAAAAAAAGTCTCGAACTCAAGCATAAAACAAGTTCAAAGCATTCATGTGTGCACACTGGTTGCATAACAAGTGGCTAACCTGAAATCTAAAACCTGGCAGTGCATATTTATGAGGGGCAGTTTCCTTACGGTTTTATCAGGCTGTGATGAATGAGGCGATAAAGAGCGCTCTCTGAAACCCAAAACTCACTCTCCCTATTTACGCACAAAGTTCGAAAGCCTCTGGGTCAGAGGGCAAAACCCCCCGTAGCTGTGCTAGCATGAAGTTAAAGCAAAGGCTTTAAAAAAAAAAAGGGGGAGAAAAAAACAGTCAAAAACTAGCACCATGTCTCTTTTTTCTCTGTTATTCTCTCTTTTTTCTTCTATCATTCTAAATTAAAAGACTCTACAGTCTGTTTTCTCAGCGGTCCTGTTGACTATGCAACAAAAACAGCCACATGACTGTACGTTTCTCTGCGATGAGAATGATTCTGGACGTATTCTTATCTGTCCCAGAAGGAGAATTCCTCTTACGGCATTTCTTGCTTTCTCCAGAAATAGAATGGAGCCTGATGGCTCGCTTACTCCTAAAAATACTGCTTCGGATACCTCGTCTTCTTCTATTCATATCTGTTCCTGTGCAGAGTGAGCTCTGGCTCCTGTTTCTGGGCATGTTATGAATTTTATTGCGTTATGACAATTATGGACATGGAAGTATTAAGCGGTGCAGGTTTCATTCTCTCACACCGATTGTCAGACGTTGCCTGGTTATAGTGGGGAACCAATTAATGAAGTAAATTTAATTCGTTATTGTACTTAAGTATCTTTTCCTTGCATTTTTACTTCACTGAAGTATTTCCATATAGGGAGACTTTTCCTTTAACTTCACTTTTCATTACATGTACATAAAACCTCATATAATACTACACGCTTGTGCATTCCTCACATTGGGTGAGATTACAGAGAGTAGCAGGATCATATATTTAAAATATTAGGGACGTGTATCTCCAAAAATGAAGCCGCTGCGATGCATAGCTAACGATACGATCCATTAAAGATTCATATGCGGCAGCTACCGATGGGATTCGAATCAACACAGTGCGATTCCATGCAATACGATACGGAAAAGATATGAGGCAATGCAATTCAATATGTTACGGATGGCTTTTATTTCTATATTTCTGACAGACAGCAAATCATCAATTTACTTAAGTGCCTTCTGAATTCTTTCACAAACATGCCAATGTAGTGCAAAAACAAAGAAAAAGATGAAAAAAAAACAGATGTTCTTTTCCTGTTGTGTCTGCAGAAAGTTACAGCTCTACCTCTGCCATGTTAATCTGTATTCTATGTGACTCTCAGGACACGTCTCGGTCTCCGTAGTTATACGCCATTTTCAGGTAGCAGCAGCGGTGCTGAGAAAATGCGCTTGAGAAACAATTTAGCGACAAGAAATCGATCTAAATACATAAAAGCTTTCTTTCGGCTTCTCCCATTAGGGGTCGCCACAGCGGATCATCCGTATTCATGATCCACATGTTGGCACATGTTTTTACGCTGGATGCTGGATGCCCTTCCTAACGCATTTATTCGAGCTTGGGACCGGCACTAAGAGTGCACTGGCTTGTGCAACCCTAATGGCTGGGGTTGGTTCCCTGACCGGGGATCGAACCCGGGCCGCAGCGGTGAGAGCGCCGCATCCTAACCACTAGACCACCAGGGAACCTTACATATGTTTAAAACAATGCAACATGATTCAAATGCCAACTTGTACTTTTATGCACTGATGTGAATTATACTAATAAGTGTATTCCATATTCTATGACAAAGAGGCTCTTACAACATCTCAATGTCACGGCCTATGCAGCCAATATCCGATAAACACTGCTAATCATTAGCAAGATGTTTAACTACAACCACACATTAGTTCAAATCCCAAACTGTTGATCCGCAATGAGACTCTGTTTATTTGCTTTCATCCCATTCTCTTTATTAAAGAGGTGTAAAAATAACTCACACTGATTTGTGAAGGGCCAGAGTGGAGTCCTAAGGTGAGGTTCGGAAGGGAAGGTGACGTGTAAAGGTTCAGCAGAGCAAGAGATCCGTCTGCCTTCAGAATTCCACCCTGTGGCAAATACTTCTGCAACAGAAAGAGAGAGAAATATATATGGTTATACAAATAAGTAGGAATATTTAGGACTGGTTGGTTTAAGGGGTCAAGCAGCTCTAAGACCTTCAATTCTTTCAAGAAAAATTAAATAAATAAATTTTTGACTTTTAGTTCACACAATTGTTTTATTTTTTGTATGCAAAAATACTGATTATTTTTTAGCTCAGACTGTAACTTATCATATACAGTCATGTTGTGGTCGAACATCGACATCGTTTTTTTTCTGCCATCGACTCTTTGACAGCTTATACACAGTACAGACCAAAGGTTTGGACACACCTTCTCATTCAAAGAGTTTTCTTTATTTTCATGACTATGAAAATTGTAGAGTCACACTGAAGGCTTTAAGGGCTATTTGACCAAGATGGAGAGTGATGTGGTGCTGCGCCAGATGACCTGGCCTCCACAGTCACCGGACCTGAACCCAATCGAGATGGTTTAGGGGTGAGCTGGACCGCAGAGTGAAGGCAAAAGGGCCAACAAGTGCCAAGCATCTCTCGGGGAACTCCTTCAAGACTGTTGGAAGACCATTTCAGGTGACTACCTCTTTTGGTCTGTACTGTATATATACACACACACACACAGGGTTGGCCAGTATTTATGATACATGGATTTCAAGTATGTATTTCGAATATATAATAGGTACAGTATTTAAAAGGGTTGATGAAAATGGCTTCATATTTTGTATCAAAATACTTTTGTATTTTTGCAGTTTTAAAATACTATAAAATACATTGTAAGAAGTTCTACATGATGACATCATAAAAATGAGGCCTCTGATTGGTGCCTGCTCGGTCGTTTGCCCAGACTTGTTGAAGTCAGAACAGAAAAATGTATCCGTATGAAAGTGTTCATAGCTAGAAAATTTGCAGGCTGTCAGCTTATAAATAGGTTTGAATGATCGATAAATAAAGTTTTGATTGCTGAATATTTTACCCTAATTAAAGTAGCTGTTAAGTAGGATCATGATTTTGCATTGCATTGCATAAATGACTGCCTGACACACAATACATTATTATATTTATGATTAACAAACAAATGATCAATTAGTTCATTGATTAAAGTAATTAGTTAGAAACCAGTTGCTATGAATGCAGGTGCTATCAGTCATCTTCTTATGAATGACTTGTTTGTCATTGAAACACCAAGTAACTAAATAAGGATACAATTGTGAGTCTTTTGCACAATTTCAAACATTAAACTGTTAATTACTTTAAAACTGGTTGCATGTGTCAGATTTATTGTGTGTGTTTTTTTGACCAGAGAAAAGCTGCTGCTATCAGACATTAGTCGGTGCGATGGTGTAGAAACAGATCAATGGAAGGTTTGTGAAGAAATGTCATGCTCCCTTATAAAAGGACCTTTTAGTATTTTTAAAATACAAAAATACAGTAGTTAATTTTGATACACGGCGTGGCTGCTATAATTTGTAGTTTATTTTGATACACTTAATGTATTTGGTATTTTATTTTAAAATACATTTTAAAGTATCTTTGCCCAACCTTATGTGTGTGTGTGTATGTGTGTGTGTGTGTGTGTGTGTGTGTGTGTTTGGGATAATTCTAGAGTTTCACACCTTTCCATAAAGGAACTTTTCCTATCATGGCCTCCCTGGAAACGCTATATGCGTGATAGATTTAGACCGTGCAGTCAGACGACCTGTTCAAAATTAGCCTGTTTGTCCAGACTATGTCTCCTTCTCTTCAAGTGTGTGTGTGTGAGTGTGTGTGTGTGTGTGTGTGTGTGTGTGTGTGTGTTTGTGGATGGGTGATATATTCAAACTTTATGAAGAGAGTCACGAGGATTCACTAAAAGTCCAGAACAGGAACACGCTTGCTGTTTTACTGTTGCTTTTTTATACAATTTAAAGGCAAATTAAGAAGTTGTATAAAAATTCATAGAAAAAAAAGATCCTTCTGTCATTTTTGGTTTGAAAGAGGCAGATGTAGAGGACAAACTGATATGGAGAAGGATGATCCACTGTGCAGCCGAAAGAAGAAGAAGATAAAGTCATTTATTTGCATTTTTTACAGATGCCATACAGTATGTATCCACAATGGTGCGTTATGGGTATTCTGAACATGCTAGGATGAATCATTTAGGAACATAACGTGCATTTTAGAATTTCACGAGCACATTGTCTTTAGTGTGTCATCAAAAAAACGGCACACATAAATAATGCGCTGTATTGTGAATTGCGTCCCGTTTAGGCGTAGTATTAGGACACTGGACTTTTCCAGCCATATGTAGATCTGCACACAATTGTATAGGAATCTTTATATGAGGTGGCATGACATTTTTCCCTTTAATAACAATGAAGACCCAAACCTGTTCCAGCATGACAATGCCCCTGTGCACAAAGCCAGCTCCATGAAGATATACATTGGAAGTTATGGAAGATCTCCTGCTTTAGAGCTCCAACGCTATTGAACACCTTTTGGGATGAATGTAAATGTTTAATGCACCCCAAGCCTCCTCTCCTCACCAACATCAGTACCTGACTTTACTAACACCTTTGTAGCTGAATAAATCCCCACAAAATCTAGTGGAACATCTTCCCGGAAGAGTGGAGGTTATTTTACATTTAAAAGCATTTGGCAGACGCCCATATCTAGAGTGACTTACAACAGAGCAGTGCAGGTTTAAGTGCCTTGATCAATGGCCCGGCAATTACAGTTTGGTGGTGGTGGGATCTGAACCTGCAACCTTCCGATCCAAAGTCTAATTATAACAGCAAATGGAGACTAAATGTGGAATGCATTGTTCAAAAAAGAAGCATATACTGTATCAATCTAATGCTCAGGTGTCCGCAAAATTTTGTATACAGGGAGTGCAGAATTATTGACAGAAGTTATACAGAAGTTGTATTTTTGAGGATTAATTTTATTTGAGGATTTAATTTGAACAACAACCATGTTCTCAATGAACACAAAAAACTCACTAATATCAAAGCTGAATATTTTTGGAAGTAGTTTTTAGTTTTAGCTATTTTAGGGGGATATCTGTGTGTGCAGGTGACTATTACTGTGCATAATTATTAGGCAACTTAACAAAAAACTAATTTATACCCATTTCAATTATTTATTTTTACCAGTGAAACCAATATAACATCTCAACATTCACAAATATACATTTCTGACATTCAAAAACCAAACAAAAACAAATCAGTGACCAATATAGCCACCTTTCTTTGCAAGGACACTCAAAAGCCTGCCATCCATGGATTCTGTCAGTGTTTTGATCTGTTCACCATCAACATTGCGTGCAGCAGCAACCACAGCCTCCCAGACACTGTTCAGAGAGGTGTACTGTTTTCCCTCCTTGTAAATCGCACATTTGATGATGGACCACAGGTTCTCAATGGGGTTCAGATCAGGTGAACAAGGAGGCCATATCATTAGATTTTCTTCTTTTATACCCTTTCTTGCCAGCCACGCTGTGGAGTACTTGGACGTGTGTGATGGAGCATTGTCCTGCATGAAAGTCATGTTTTTCTTGAAGGATGCAGACTTCTTCCTGTACCACTGCTTGAAGAAGGTGTCTTCCAGAAACTGGCCAGTAGGACTGGGAGTTCAGCTTGACTCCATCCTCAACCCGAAAAGGCCCCACAAGCTCATCTTTGATGATACCAGCCCAAACCAGTACTCCACCTCCACCTTGCTGGCGTCTGAGTCAGACTGGAGCTCTCTGCCCTTTACCAATCCAGCCACGGGCCCATCCATCTGGCCCATCAAGACTCACTCTCATTTCATCAGTCCATAAAACCTTAGAAAAATCAGTCTTGAGATATTTCTTGGCCCAGTCTTGACATTTCAGCTTGTGTGTCTTGTTCAGTGGTGGTCGACTTTCTGCCTTTCTTACCTTGGCCATGTCTCTGAGTATTGCACACCTTGTGCTTTTGGGCACTCCAGTGATGTTGCAGCTCTAAAATATGGCCAAACTGGTGGCAAGTGGCATCTTGGCAGCTGCACGCTTGACTTTTCTCAGTTCACGGGCAGTTATTTTGCGCCTTGGTTTTTCCACACGCTTCTTGCGACCCTGTTGACTATTTTGAATGAAACGCTTGATTGTTCGATGATCACGCTTCAGAAGCTTGGCTAATTTAAGACTGCTGCATCCCTCTGCAATATATCTCACTATTTTTGACTTTTCTGAGCCTGTCAAGTCCTTCTTTTGACCCATTTTGCCAAAGGAAAGGAAGTTGCCTAATAATTATGCACACCTGATATAGGGTGTTGATGTCATTAGACCACACCCCTTCTCATTACAGAGATGCACATCACCTAATATGCTTAATTGGTAGTAGGCTTTCCAGCCTATACAGCTTGGAGTAAGACAACATGCATAACGAGGATGATGTGGTCAAAATACTCATTTGCCTAATAATTCTGCACTCCCTGTATAATGAACAATGATTCGGCAATAAACTAAATATACAACTTTTCTTTAATTAGCTTTGATTAATCAACTTTTTGACATTCATTTTGAAATGATTTTGGATAGTTGTATGCCTTACTGGCTAAACAACATCCTAAAAGAGGTTGTTCATCCTAAAAATTGTGTAAAACGGTTTGGCAAAGGCACCAATTAGCGTCTTTCTGATTAGCAAATGAACCGCATGCGATGTGTGTGTGTGTGTGTGTGTGTTAAATACAGTGTGTGTTAGGAATTCCTGCTTCATGTTTTTTACCGATACCCTTGTGGCTCAATGAATCTGCACAAATATAAAGCTGGTAATAAAACTATGATCTTCTCCTTTAGTCAAGAAAACATCATGTTTCCTACTCTATGGGATATGAACCCAAAATGTAGCTCTTCTGCGAACGTTTCTATTGCGTATATAATATAATAATATAGTATATTACATTTGGAATGAACCGTCTACACGCGTACACACCCTCACTCCCATTTTCTTATGCAGAGAAGGAGGATTTAATGTATCAAAGCTCGTGCCAGGGCTCTGTTAGCCAAACAGGAAGCTCGGTGAAATGATTGCGGTGGTTGAGTCAATATCATAGCAAAAGTGTGTTTATAAGTGTGTATGTGTGTGTGTATTTGTGTGTGCACGCAAGTATGTGAGCAGCAGCCTGGGAGGTCTACAGATCCCAGCGTCTGGGATAGCAATTAAGCCTTAAACACATACACACACACACACTTTCACACACCCCGTGACAGGGCCGTGCCTGCTTGCGTTTCACTGCAGAATTACGACAGACAAACACAAACAGGCCGTCTCCGGAGGGGCCGTGTGTGAAGATGAGCCACAGAAAGAACTCCATTGTGTCTGGGGGTCCTTCTCTGCCCTGTACGCTGGCCCGCAGCCCAATAAGGAAATGCTTGGGCAGAACTTCACAGAACTGCCCCCCTCCGAAGGCCCCCCTTCATTCCCCTCAGCCCCCAAACAGCTATTAGACCAGAAACCGCAGCACAGAGCGGAAAGGACCTGTCACTCACAACCTTCTGTGCTGAACATGATCACGCCCACATTCACACACACACACAAACACACACACACACACACACACACACAATATATACACTTAAATATACACACAAGTATACACACCCATATATATATATATACATACACTCACATACACACACACACACACACACGCACTCACGCACACACACACACCGGTATATATACACATACATACACACTCACATACAGTATACACTTATATATACACACACATACGTATACCCACACATACACAGAGAGGGAGCGAGAGAGTGGCGTGAGAAGGTGAAAGAAAGTGAGAAAAAAAGAGATGGTGTGCGAAAGAAAAAGGGGGAAATGGAGTAATAGAAAAATTACAAAGAGTAGGAGACATGTGAGAGAGAAAGAGAGAGAGAGAGAGAGAGAGAGAGAGAGAGAGAGAGAGAGAGAGAGCAAATGGCATTAAAGGGTGAAAAAAGTGAGAGATGGCATGACGCTGTAAAAAAAACGAGGGAGAGATAAAGTGCAAAAGAGAAAGCGGGATATGAAGTGATAGACAGATTGAGTGAAAAATACCAAGAAGAGGTGAGAGACGAAAAATAATAAAAGGAAACATGGAGTAAAAATAAGAAAAAAAAACAGTGAAGCAGATGGAGGGAGAAGTAGAAAGAGAGAGAGAGAGAGAGAGAGAGAGAAGAGAGAGAGAGCAAGAGTGACGGAAAGTGAGAAATGGCATGAGAACCAGTATGAGGGAGATGCTGCCAGAAAAAGATAGATAAAAAAAAAAATTATTTGTGATCAACGCTTTTATTCAAATTTAGTTTTCAGAAACAAATATCACCATTCAAAAGAACTATTTACAACCAGATGCCATGAAGCCGACCACCAGAAAAAGATAGATTGAGTAAGAAATAGAAAAAACAAGGAGAGAGAAATAGAGTGCGAAAGAGAAAGAGGAAGATGGAGTGAGAATAAGAAAAAGCAGTAAGACGGATAGATGAAGAAGTAGAGAGAGCGAGTGAGTAAAAGTAAAAGATGGGAACAGAGGTATAGAGGGATAGGAAAAGGGGAAAAAAAGAAATGGGAGAAAAGGGACAAAGAAAAAGGGAGAAAAAGAGAGAGAATGTATGAGAGGAAAAGCAGATGCTGCGCTCAGGGCTCTGATGTAATCACACTGAGAAAGAGAATGAGTGTTTAATGGTGTTGTTTGTGATGCTGTGCACACACACACACACACACACACACACACACACACACACACACACACACACACACACACACACACACACAAACACTCTTTCACCACACACACTTTTGCACAGTGCCTCCAAAACAATGAATCATTGGCTGAGCGCTCAGCCTCCGGCCAACACACCAACCACACAGTGAGTTAAAGCATCACGGAGCTTGACCTTGGTGTTGAGCTCAGAGGTCAGGGAGGAAAAGCACGAAAGCTGGTCTCGCAAGAGAACGCAAATTACGCATGTTCTAGTCCAAAGCTCGGTACCTCGATTTGGGCGGAGCCGGTGTGGTAGGTTGCACCGTTCTCGTTGCTGCATAAGCCAATGGGAGAGCTGGGCCCAGAGCTGGGAGAGCTGTCATTGGCTGAAGAGTCTGTGTGAAGAGGAACGGGAAAGATATTAATATAATTAGCTCTGATATCCTAAAACACTATACTGAGTAGAAAATGTCCTAATACACTAGTGATAGAAAGATTAGACCTGGTTCTTTGAATCTCATTCGTCAAAAGTTTTGTTCCTTTGATCAGAAATCAAAGATAAGCATATCCCTGAAGTTCCAATAATAATAAAAAAGGACAATGCAGCTAAGGACAAATTATGATAAACAAATTGTGTCATGTGAGTCCCATAATTGTTGTAAAAATAATGTCAAGTTTCGGAAAACAAACATCCCTGATCGATTGCAATGCCTAGCGCATATGGGAGTCACGTGATAACAGAACGAAACTTCTCTCGTGCGCGTCCGGCAGAAAATAAACAAATTGCTCTGTGAGACGACTCGGGAGTCACAGTACAAAACGACCGAATCGCTCATGAACGACACGTCGATAACATACGCAGACATGTGCCTTAGGTAATCATTTCGCTTTGACGTCTGTGGAAAGGTAGCCGAAGAAATCTCCTATACTAAGACACTATAGACCTTCTGTATACACTGTATAGAAAAACCAAATACCTATTGATCCCCACTTTCCCATGAACACCATGAACTCTCACTTCATGTGGAGTTTGGACACTGGACCTCTGTTTGAAAAGCTCTGGCATGGAGAAGCTGGTGTTGGATCTGTGATCATCACAAATGTTAAACTATTGTATGAGTTGCTCAGTAGCTCCTTGTTCCATAATCTCAAATGACTGTATAAGATTGTAGAAAGAACATTTCTCATAATCTTCACTCCAGTGCTCATGTTAGTTCTCACTCTCCAGTGTTCTGTATTGTTTAAAGACTATAATCACACACTTGATGTCACCCAAATGAGGATGAGTCTGGTTCCTCTCAAGGTTTCTTCCTCATAACATCTAAGGGAGTTTTTCCTTTGCCACAGCTGCCATGGCTGCTCATCAGGAATAAATACACATCATTCACCTTCACTATTAATTTTTGTAAAGCTGCTTTGAGACAATGTGTGTTGTGAAAAGCGCTATAGAAATAAACTTGACTTGACTTTTGCTGACACGTGAAGGTTTTTAAGTTATGTTATGATTCGCTCATGTAGTTTCGACTGTAATGCTCACACCGATCAGAAGCTGCCCTCGTCCTTGTGTGGTGAGTAAAGACCTTTGGATTTAAAAAAAAAAAACGAGAGTGTAAGACTCACACCAACTGTCTGGCCTGCATCCTCTTTTCTCCCGAAGCTGAGGTCATGTCCACACTAATAAGTTTTTTTTGTTCGAAAGCGCATATTTTTCCCTCCGTTTTGGCTTCTGTCCACACTGAGATGGCATTTCCAGTAGATGAAAACGCAGCTTGTTGAAAACGATGACACATTATTAGCAGTCGCCACAACGTTTCAAAGAGCCGGAAAGTAAATAAACGAAAGTTGGAAATGACGCGTTTCGTGCGAATAAGAAACTTTTGGGAAACGATTGAATACGAAAGTGTGGAATAAAAATTTTATAGGTCAATAGTACGGAAAAACTAATATTTTTTCAATACTCCGTGATCTTTTATCCCTACTCTAATCCAGACCTGGAAATCACTCAAATGAATTCTATACTTTTTCATACGCTCCCAAAATGTGTAGGAACCCTGCTTCTCCAACGCTTCACATGGCTGAGAGAAGTGTGTTTTACATTTTATTAAAATTTTAGCATTATACTGTGTATAGAATTAACATACAATGAACCTTTCCAGGCCTAATATCAAGTATGCAGTATGAACACAAGCCCAGGTGTGGTGTCTCAATGGGATGTTATGTGCATCTTCTCACCACTGAGCTCCAGGGGACGTTTCTTGGGTGGCGTGACAAGCACACTGCCGTCTCTGCGGCGCTGGATAGGGCCACTCCTCCTCTCGGAAACCTTCTGCTTCAGCCGTGAGCGCACCTTCAGATTAGGCTCGGATGCTGAGACAAAAACAGAGATAAGATGAGACGGAATTAAACATTTTTGCAATTTGCGATCCATATGTTAATGTTAATAGGCTCCAACTTAACACATTTGATACTGTTTAGCTTTTCCGTACATGCTTCACCAGGTATCTGGGGGAACTACAGAACGAGACTCTAATGCTAGTGCATCCAAATACGTCTGCTATTCTGACCCTGTCACCGAGCTCTCCTTACACTTGAGGTACTTGCCAGATCTCACTTTCCAAAGATCCAGCTCAAAGGTCGCCGTTTGGACAGCGTTTCGTAGATCCGGCACGAATTCCATGAAGGTGATTACCTCATTATACTTTTAAAAACCCTGGTAAGCCAAAAAACAAGCATTCAGAACAACCAGCTCTGCTTTAAATCTTCGAGTAACGCTTGACTCCACCAACCCTTTTCCAATGTATAAAGAAGATGTGCATCCACATTCTTCTGTCCTTGTATCCATGTTTTGGAATGAGCTTCTTCTAGGTGACGTAACAAACAACCTTCAAAAAACCCTAACTCGTGTTACACTTTCTTAGTGACCTACTAGTATGAGGATATGTTTCTGATCGAGATTACAATGTTTCCAGGATAAGGGCCAGTAGATGTTCCATCATACTCTTGCCTCTGAAAGGCTGACCAGGGATCTCCATCAAGAATAATATGTCTAGCTTCTTTCTGTTAAAACCGCTAAAATGTAAATGATACGGCTAAACCATTTCGTGTCCGTTTAGAGTTATCACGTCTTTATATCTCCACGCAAGCAAGACTGTGATCCATATAAACACCTTGTGCAATGAATCAAACGCAGGTACATAACCTCAGCTGAGTACGAGGGTTATACGAGAGCTCTCAGGCCTCAGTGGGACACATCCCAGCTGTAATGAAGTTGAAATAGAGGGGATCGTTTCGCTGCTTCATCTGGAGTGGATTAGTCCGGAGCAACAGAGCTCTAAGTGAAAAAGTCCGCTACCTGCCGGCCAGGCAACCACAGTCTCTCTACAGTAGCAGCGGTTAAACTAACACACAGATGCCATGTGTGTATGTGTGTGTGTCCAGTGTGTGTTTGTGTGTGTTGGCTGTCTGCGAGAGAGGAATCCCCCACCTCCACTTTTCGTCACACAGCAAAAACAAGCGTCTCTGAGACGCCGCCTTCATCCATGCCAGCTACTGCGTGGGCACCAAAGATGCAGGAAGTAAACATTCCGGAAACGGCATGGTTATAACGTGTTATACTCTCTCACTCTGAGATGTGGCTTCTCAAAAGATGTTGGAGGATAATGACTTTTAGTGTATACACACTGACTCACAATTACACACACACAGAATTCTGCATTACTGGAAAACGCCTTTATTCTTTCTACGACTTTTGCTTCATTCACAAAACAAAAAAAAAGATTCGTGTGAACGAATGTTTGTCCTTTACGTCCGTTCCCGTTTTCACGCCGACGTCATCGATCCCGAATCAAAGCCGCTCCAGAGAGCAGATTTACTGCCACTGTAAAATCCGGTCTCTGTGGAGCCGAAGCTCATTAAGAGGAAGGACCATTAGCTGGCTTTATTTTCCCCAGAGAAAATCGTACAATTGATTAAAAACACTTGATGTGAGGGAAAAAAAGAAACACTGGATGTTGTAAGCTGGCGGACGAGCCTTTGCTATTGCAAAATATTGTTCCACGGCTTTCACTGACACATGATGAATAAGGGCTATTAGAAAAAATACTACAAAAAATATTTGCACAACAATTAGCAGGAAGGATTTACATGTTTTTAATTCGCTGGAAAAATACGACAACCTGGCCCAGGTGTTTACATTAGTGAGCGTCATTAAAGGGCATTTCGAATGTGGCCTCGACTCAAACTTCCTTACACAAACACCAGAGAATTGAGGGCTCTCGGGCCTGCACGGACCAAACGGGGTGCCGCACTAACAAGCCTGCATGCACCTGTGTAGCTTTTTTTTAGTTTCTCCTGACCTAAAAGTGCGTCAAATTTAAACCATGAACATAAAAGTGCTTGAGTGCAAAGACTTTCATAAATCCATCCTGTTTCATAGCCTATTTTCAGTCTCTGCCTTTAAGTCGTCTTTTCTTTCAACCTTCAAATAGCTTAGAGTTAGCATTAGCAGTGAAGGTGATCATAAATTTTACAATAAATCTTTTTTTTAACTCAAGCTAGCATAATCTCTGAGGACAAACATGTTTTAGAAATCCTCTCAGACATTCTGACTAGACCATGCTTTCTGGATAGCTAATGGTCGCATATTAGCTAGTCAACATTCAGAAATATGTCTCTCAGAAATCCTGTCAAACTAGCTAGCAAGCTAGTGGATGTTAGTAATATAAAAAAAAAAAGAAACACTTAATGAAACATATTTTAATATTGTTTTACTAATGTTAGCCATCTTGCTAGCATTCCATTGAAGATTATAAACCTTTAAATTATTCCATTGTTTTACTGGGTTTGCTAAACGTTAGCATTAGTATTAAAGGTGATCATTGTGAATGTGACAATCATTTTCTAAATCTCTACTTAGCATTATCTGGGAAGAAATCAAATCTTCTCAGACATTCTTTTTGACTACAACTAGACAAGTTGCTGAGTTTGTGGGTTGCCAAATCTTTTGTATCTAAATTTGTATAATCAGGCTGACAATTTGCCTTTATTTCAAATCTGCAGGAAACCCGTACTGCACAAAAATTCAGGGAAAACTAGAGGTCATTTTATGATAATTCTGCTAAAGATTATGTATGGGGTGGTGCAGTTGTGGCTTCAGGGAAAGGAGACTTGTTGAATTGGGTTTATTGGGTTTCTTGGTTTAGTAATAACCCTTTTTTTTGGGGGGGGGGTTCTGGTTACAAGAAAGTACATTATTTATCTACATTTACACACCATTAACATCAAAATAGTCCTCTCGCACAGCAATACAGCGCTCCCAGCGTTCCTGCCACTTCTGGAATGTGTCCTGGGAGTTTTCTTTTCAAAGCGTGTAAAGCATCTTCTGAGACCTCTGAGCTGATCGTCATCTTCGGAAAGACGGCGTCAGAAGGAGGCAAATCTGCCGAGTACGGTGGGTGGAGATCATGTTGTTTTTGGTTAGAAACCCACAAGTTCGGTGACAGACTTCGCACGTGGTCAGAATAGCAGACGTGGTAAAAATCACGTGGTCAGAATAGCACCAGTTGCACAGCTTTTGATGTGTCTTTTGGCACACTGACTTATAAAGATCTGTGCTTCCTGTGACTGTGCGTGCAGCCTTGTGCTGCCACCTGTTGGCATTTTACAAAACTAGACTCAAAACTTTTTGATCCCACCTTGTATTGTGTTTCTGTATAATAATGATGGTTTCTATAGCAGGTGGATTGATTTAAGTAGGACACCACTAAAGACCCAGATGTAAAATGCACCACTTTAAAAGAACATTTTCCTGAAAAAAGTGAAATTCTTTTTGAAAAATTCTTTTTAAACTGCCTTCATAAATGAGTGTTTGTAGGCACAGGGCTCAGGCAGAGCATTTCACTTTCTTCTTCTCCTGCTGTTACCTCTCCTTAAACAAACATATCCATCCCACTGACCCCGCATCTCCCAGCCCCGCCTATCCCTCCGACCTGTCAATCACTCATCCACACAAGGTCCCGAGCAGGGCAGAGAACAAACGGTACCTTTATGATCCTCCCTCCACCCTCGGCTTCCCCTTCTTCAGCCACCTCACCCCCTGCCAGCCCGAATCAGAGCAGGACAGACAGGAAGTGGGGGAGGAAAACATACACACATTCCAAGATACAGAGCAGCTTCAAGACTTTTCTACATCGTTTTGCATACATCATGCAGGGCGGCGTTTTTTTTGTTTTGTTTTTACACACTGCAAGCTCAGGAGCGAGTCTCCTACGGGAATTCGACTGCCCTCGTAAAAACCGTGCACTTAGCACCCCAAGGAAGTGTTTCGTGTTTTAATTGGCCATGCTCTCTCTATCTTTTCTATTTCTGATCTATTGCCTGCAACCGGAGACGCAGGAAGTGGTCCTGCAGACCATCTTGTCAGCACAGACAAATTATTCAGCCAAAAAAAAAAAAAAAAGGGATTTTTTCTCTCATTGCCCCCCCCCCCTCTGTTTCGTTCCTGTTGTTTTTGTATCTCCAAATGTGAGCAGCCGGCCCCCTTTAAAAAGCTGTTACCTGAGTTATTGAGGGAGGATGAAAAGGTGAGGGGGCCAGAACTGCATACAGGACTCAGACACAGTGCAGGAAACACCCCCCTGGAGGGCTGCACTGTTCCTGCCTGTGTGAGCCACACGACCCTCTGACTATTTTGTATTTTTGCGCTGGACTAAAAAATTATGCAAAGAAAAAAAATCAGTGTGTGGATAAAAAACAGGCCTATTTCTGATCTTGGTAGGATCACACCCATGGGCAGAGTGTCGCCTTACTTTGCAAAGGTGCGGGGCTGACATTGTGGCTGTCAACTCCAAAATATTCAGCCAGAGCGAGTCATTCTTCCCATAAATCAGCTTAGTCAGATAAGAGTTCCCAGCAAAGTTTAGATCAGACCCCCGCCTTCTGGGACTGCTGGGTGATCTGACCATACAATTATTGAAAAACATATACTTTTCAAGGATATCATGAGGCATGAGAGCTTTTATAAGGTCAATGTTGATGTCTGTAACATAGCTGAGTGCAAACGTTTACACCAATGTGGTTTTGAATGGGACATGTGGGTAACTATAACAACTACATTCAATTAAATGCTGCTATAACACTTATTGAACATACAATGTACAATGTATAATATTAGGAATGGTAACATTTACTGTTTCACGCCAGCGTGTCGGCATAAATGTTAACAATGTGATAAATTGCAATTTTTGGGACATTCGTTGCTTTTTAACATATTTGAATATGTAAAAGTATTTATATAATTATTAGTAGACACGTGCTATACTATTATTATTTAGAAAGTGACCAATAATTTGTGAGGAATTTTTTATTTGTAGACTGAATTATTCTATCTGAACTGTTTCTCTCTGCACCACTGCTGCTACGTGAATATGATGTATCAAGGCGTGACCTGGGAGTCGCATAAAACACAGGTTAACATGGCAGAGGTAGAGCTGAATCTCTCTTCTGACTAAAGGGAGATTCAGCTGTCTGCTGAATCTGATTTGCTGTCTGTTTGAAGCAAAGAAATAAAAGTGTACTGTCTGAACCATATTGAATTGCACTGCTTCATATTAGGGTCATAAAAGAATCATATCGCATCAGTACACACACAACATACTAATATTTGCTCAACAGCCTCTGCATAGCCTACCTATTTATTTATTGTACATATATTTACATATTTATCTGCACTTTGTTCAATTCTACAATGCTGCTATTTGCAGTTCTGGTAGAGGCTAAACCTCGTTCCGTTTCCGCAATAGAAAATTACAGTGAATCTATCTGCATATATCATTTATATCCTATCATATCATCATAAAACATTAATGTCTCGTCTTCATTGCTAAGGGAAATGTCACTGAAGCTGCCATGTGAAAATAAAACAATAAAAAATAATCACAGATTTTATTGTAAGACTTGCTCTTCATTTATAATGAACTAAATTAGTTCAATTCTAATATCATGACATATAGAAGGGACGCTGATGTCCTAAGGACAAAAGGAAGGCATTAGGACAAAGGGGAAAGGTCAAATACCTATATTAAACGTCCTCTGCATAAATAACTAAGACTTGGAGGTATAGCAGTTCTCATCAGAGACCCGGGACAAGCACACAGCCTAAAGCTAGCTCCCCTCTGCCCTCCACCTACGAGTTTTAGCCCGTATCTAGTGCACTTGCCCCTTTTTCACCGTGATTAGGGGCCAAACTAGCAGCCTGGATTGGACCCGGTGCCTTTAACCTCTCCTTTGGGTAATTGTTTGCAAAAGTCTGCATTGGGTGCCCCGGAGCAGTATTCGGGGACACAGGCCACCGGTATCACCAGGCTGACCCTGAAGGTAAACAGGGCCACTAGTAAGCCTCATTAGCTCCGACCGCAGGGCTACGGGCTCCATGACACACACTGCTGACCTCTGATCTCTGTGATTAAATATCGCTCAGGCTCATCTGCTAACATTTAGGCAGCGTCGCCAGCGCCGGGGCCCCGATAACACGCGTTTAATGAGGCTCGACTCTCATCCGCATTCACACTCATCCCACTAAACACCTGTTTGACATGCCGGAAAAATCACATCACTAGATGATGATGTCGATTCCAGGAAATGAAATCATTCAGTATGTTTGCGCCACCTTCGTGAGTTTGAGTTCTTGCTCCTATTCCTAGGCCATTACACACATATTGAGTAATGACATATCCAGGAACTGTACAGGATTAGAGGTAGATGTTGTATACAGAAACTTCTAGTATATATTATATATGAGTGGAGAGCCATCAGGGCCAGTAAGACCATCTCTGATGGCTCAAACTCTATCATATCACGTATTGCCTTAAGACCAGCAGAACCTAAAAGCGCAGGCTCGTGATAATTTTAAATCTATCCTGCTTGAAGCTGTTGCTTTAACCAATCAGACTGCGATTGGATCACTCCGAGGCCCTCTAGCAGGCGTCTGATCACGTCAAGACAGTTTAAAATGGTTGTAAAGCTTTTTCATAAACATCTACTTTTGTGTTTTCTATTTGCCTGACATATCGAATCCCCAGGAAAACTGTAATGCAGAAAAAACAATGGGAAAACCAGGGGTCATTTTATGAGGTTAATATCGACGCTCCTGCTAGAGATGATGTATGCAGGTGGTGCAGCTGTGGCTACAGTGAAAGGAGACTTGTTCTATTGTGTTCATTGGGTTTCTTGCTTGTCTGTGGTGCAGCGCTCTCTTATACTGCGTTTCTCTATAATATTGATTGTTTCTATAAGCGTCACAATGACGGTATTAAGAGGTGGATTGATTTAGATAGGACACCACTGAAGGCCTGAGGGTGAAATGCACGGTGGCCTGCATGGTTTTGTATATAACATTTAATATTAGAATGGTATGTTTTACCAGAGCTTGGGAGCGTGCTGTAAGAACAAATCAGCGATCTGATTACGTTTTCTTCCCCTTCTTTACTTTTCTATGAAGGGTGACGTACCAGCGATCGGAGCACATTCCGCCCACTGCTGGACTGGAGTGCACAGACGGGAAAAAAAAAACTCCTGTTCCTCAGATCTGTATGTTTCAGGTACTTATATTATGTAATCTTGAAGACTCTGCAGTGAAGGTTTAGATTACATGGAACCTCCACCATAGAGGAAAGATCCCACAGCATAGGAATCCACATCTTGTGGAAAAAAATCTCCATTGAGAATTAAACCTGGCAGTGGTATGAAGTATGAAGTGAAATAAATAACTGAGGTTTGAAGAATGTAAATGAAGCTACTGAAATCCCTGACACAGGTCACATTAAAGATACATATAAAGCAGCTACTGTAGCGATGCAATACGATTCACACCTATTCTGATGCAGTGCGAGCCGATTTGATTCCACACAGTTTAATTTCCTATATTTTTTTCTTTGCTTCAGACACAAATTATAAATTTACTTAAATGCCTTCATGAGATGTTCTTTTCCGGTTCTGTGTACAGGAAGTTGCAGCTCTACCTCTGCCATGTTAATCTATATTCTATGTGACTCTCAGGACACGCCTCGGCCTCCGCAGTGTTTACTGAGGAGAAATCAATCTAAATATCTAATATTGGTAATTTTCACAAATAATAAAAGTATAGCGTTTTTACTAATAATTAAATATAAATAAAAATGTTTTTACCTACACAAATCTGTTTTAAACAATCGCCATTCAAATGCAGATTCTAGGGTTTGTAACCAAGCCTCCTTCTCTATTTCTCTCTCTCTCTCTCTCTCTCTCTCTCTCTCTCTCTCTGGTTTTCTTTGTTAACTGTTTATTCACAGCAGCATTATTTCTGCTGTCGACCTCTGCACTGTGACCTACCCGTCTTCCTGAGGGGGAAGTCCTCCTCCCTGGTGTCCAGGCCAGAGGGCAGAGGGGATTTGAATGTAGGAGGTGTCTCTCCTAAAGGGGGGGACTTCTGCTCCATGGACATGTGCTGGCTGGTGCTGAGGAAATGACATAATAATAAATAATAATAATAATAATAAAAGACAAGTTAAGACAAGATAAATACTGAAAAATTAATCATTATAATTATCCAGAAATGTCTAGATAATCATTTAAATTTTCCCGTAAGTGTATACTGGGAAACACGAGGCTGTTTGGCGTATTTGCAAGTATATTTTTCCATTTATAACATTTGGTAGATGCTCTTTTCCAGAACAACTTACAACTGAGGGTTAAGGCCCTTGTTTAAGGGTCCAGCAGTGGCAGCTTGGTGGTGCTGGGATTTGAACTCATAACCTTCTTAAGATCCAGATTCCAATGTCTTAACCACTAAAATACCATTTGCTTCTTCCGATCTTGAACAATGAGACCATATGGAAGTTATTCTCACCCAAAACCTCTTTCATAAAGACATGCCAGAATTTTCATTTCCTTTCTTAAAAGAAATTTGAGTGCTATTACATCATAGTCATCATTGTCCTCCTCCTCCTCATCATCATCACTTCCTTTTTCCAGTAAGAGTGATCAGCTAGTGGGTGCAGCTTTTTCCATTCCATTCATAGATTACGGTAAATTACACAAACTGGGTGTAAAAGAACATTTACAGAAAAAGACCTTGGGTCTGAATTGCATGACGGTTACAGCTAAAAAAAAGAAAACCAACCATCAGACACCAATTGGTCAAATATGTTCAAATATACTGAACATACTTTATACAGGTTTTCACGTCATTGATGCACCATATGATACAGATCTTAGTTTGATGTAGATATCAAATCTTGTTAAGGTCTTAATGACGATACCAAGCACGACATTAATCTCAAGTTTCCAGGTTAATCAAACGTCAGAGAAGCTTCACGTACATGTACCAGAGTTTGGCGCGCTGGTTGAGCGGGTGACCAGATGAAGGCGTGTCTTTGGCCGATTTATTCAGCAGAAAGTCGTGCAGTTTTTGTCGCACCTCTGTGCTGGCCATAGCACCTGAAGGAAAAAGATCCAGGCCTGCATTAAAAAACATGCAATGCATTATTTATAGGGAAAAATAAAAAGGTCCACTCCACTCCACTGTCCAGAGGGAGAAATCTCATATCATTTGACTCAAAGTAAATAAGACAAGTGTACAAATAGTGCCACCTTCTGGTTATAAAAGCATACTGCAGGACATTGTTGCTGCTTTTAACAATTTCAAAAGCCTTATATAAACGAAGATGAATTGAATTGATGTTTGTGCAGTCTTAAAGATTTTTTTATCTTTCTCCTTCAGGAAGCATGACGTGATTCTCTGGTGTCTGAGCATCCTTTACAGTTCTTCTCAGTTGCTTTGGAGCATTTCATAGATCAGAAATAAAATTCTCAAAATGACTTGTTTAACCTCCACATCATGTGCATTTTTTAAAATCATTGTAATCCAAACCGTGGTTTAGATCAGGAAACGCTGAAACCGTGTGCCGTCATCCTGAAAATTTTGACGATTTTATTTGTAAACAATGACAAAAGGACTTCTGATGAGCAATGAGATGTTCATTGACATACATACGTACTTTTAAGAGATTAACTAAGGATTTTGAGAAAAGTACAGGCTTTTGCAAGAAATGTGTTGTGCTGGTTTTACAAACTGTTGTGAAAAATGCACTTACTGATTTGCAAATATCAAAAATAATTTAAACAACACTCCAAAGCAACTAAGAAAAACTGTATTATCCAGGCTTTTGCATGGTTACATCAACGTTTATCTCCAGCTCCAGATCTACAACCTTCTACCTTTCAAAACATAAGGTTCTTAAAATAGGGTTAAAGGAAAATGAAGAGTTCAGAGATATTAATCCAGTAGAGACCATTAAAGATATGATAATAGCACTTTAGATTTAGGTTAGTTACTACATAATGCTATATGCTATATATGCTATGTTATAGCAGTTCTAAATAGAAATTGAGTTAATATTCAGGGTGTTGCAATACACGTGCTCGTACCGAAATGTACAGAATGCAATCCTTTTTACGTGCCGAACTTCGAACTTATCTTTGCATATTTTTTGCACACCTAAACATTTTTTTAACTCTGTTTAATATTTAAACAGAGTTACTTACTTAAGAATTTCATTGTACAAACTGTGACTGAAATTTGTACATATGACAAATAAAACTTGGAGCGAATTTACAATCTGATTTCCCTCACGAACGTATAAAGTGGCGAACGGCAAGTTTGCTAATTCTCCGCCTCGCAGTTTGAGCACATTTTTTTATATTTTTTATCTTGAAAACATACACAACAATGCCAGGGGTATATAAAAAAGACACTAGAGTCAGAGCAGCGTCACTGTGGCTGCTCCCTACTTACTGGAAATACCATTTGTTTTGTGTATACATGAAAACGCTAAAGAAGCAATAGCGCTAGCGTTAGCTGCAAACCAGGAAGTGGCTAGCAGCTAGCACTATAGGATTTTTTTTTTTTAATCTTTATTTTTGTCAACTTTTTATTTTACTGCAAGTTGTATCCTGCATATAACTATGTTTGCGACAAATAAAAAATCTAAAATCTTGAATCCATAGCACTAATGTTAGCCATTAGCCGTTTCCTAGTTAGCGGCTAACCCTAGCGCTGTTAATTCTTTAGTGTTTGTTTCAATAATTTCTCTTCAAAGGAGAAAATCCTGACAAATCCACACATTGAGGGAGTAAATAAATGAAGGATAGAAGAAATGACGACATTTGTTAAAGGACGCTGAAAAAAGTAGAACAGTTACGTAGATCATACCTTTAAAACATTTTATATAAAATATGTTTTACTCAAAAAATGGTATAACAAATCTACACTATTTAAATGTTCTCAGTGTATTTAATTTTATTTAATCAATTTAATTTGTGCCAATTTAATCGATATAATAAAATAATTTGATTTATTCGATTTTTATTAAATTTTATAAAACATTATTTTATATATGATGTAACCAAGCAGGCATTTTATTTAAAACAAACAAAAAAAAGTTTTTTTTAAATGTAAATTGTTTAAATTTTGTTTACAAATATTAATAATAATAATCCCCCCATTATTATATTAATATTTAATAATCCCCCCCACCCCCCAACCCCCCAACAATTTTTATGTTGTGCTTTTTATCTATTTACAATTACATTGTATGGTGTGCTGCTGAGAAACTGCACAACCCTCCATCCTGAGGACATTTCTGGAGTCTGGAGACTCCTTTCATGAAACTTGAATGAACGTCAACACAGAAAGCTTTACAGACTTCCATCATATTTTTAGATTATGTCATCTACCTGTTATATAAGTCCTTGTGTAGGCTGTTACACAATAATATATAAACCTGCACATTTTCTAACTGATGGAAAATAGAGAATTCTCTGCCACTTGATAATACATCAGTCTTTTCCACATTCCCCCTGCAAAATGTGAAACAGGAAGCAACCTGACAAGTTCAACCAATCACCCAGACATTGAGCCCCACACTCAGGTCACTTTTACATATGCTGAGGTCACACTTGAAACCAGGATCGGTTTCCTGACCTGCACCTGGTTTGGGAAAATAGCTTTCATGTTCATACTCTCAGGAAAAACAGGCTTAAATAAAAAAAAAAAATTAAATGGGTACGTACTCTCTTTACTGCGCTCCTTCTTCCTGTGGTTGAAATGCTGGTGTTGAGGTTGCTCCCTCCTGTGGCGCTCCAGCTCCTCTCCCTGCACCTCCTCGTTCTCCTCGTCGATCTCGATTTCAGGGGTGCGCTCCTCGGCGAGAGCCTCCTGCTGCTGCCGCAGGGTCAGCAAAGCCTGCTGGAGCTGGAACAAGGTCCTAGTGTCAGCATTTTGCATCATAATAATAAACTCCCTCGCTCTTATAGTACAAATTCTATTCAGGGAAAAATAACCATTGGGCACCATGGTTCTGTCTTTCAAAAAACTATATTGGCAAAAGTATTGGGACACATTACTTTTACAGCCATATGTGCTTATTCTCCAAACTGCTACCACAAACTTGGAATTTTATGTCTTCGGATGCAGTAGCATGAAATTTCCCTTTACTGAAATAGAACACCCAAAAGCCAGCTCCATGAAGGTATGATTTGCATGGGATAGAGTGGAAGATTTTACGTGCCCTGTTATTAAGCTCTTGCAACCCTTTTGAACACCTTTGGGATGAATTTTTCCCAGGCGTCCTCACCTCACCTCCATTAGTTAGTGAATTCAGGTCATGTATTAACACCCGTGTGTCTGAAAGAATTTCACACAAATCTCCACATACCTTGAAGAGCAATGTGGAATGGAATGTTCCAAAAACACCCAATGATTTTATAGTCAGGTGTCCGCAAACGTTCAGAGTCAAGAGTAAAGACGTTTTTATTGTCATTTTAGCCATATATAGCTGACGCAGTACATGGTGAAATAAGATAACGTTTCTACAGCACGTTACTGTATATTTGTGTAAAAGTCCCTTGACGTTTATTAATAATTATAATTTGGAGTGCTAATATTTACATTTAGTAAAACAAACTTTATTGTTGGATTCAGGTTACATTGTTCAGGGCCTAGGTTGAGCCCCGCCCCCAGCTTTTCTCATTTGTTTAGGAACAGAATTCAAACCCAGGAGAGCCAAAAGTTTCACGTTTAAGTCGGAATTTCTGATTAACGACAAGCAGGCAGGAAATAATCAACCAGAACATTTAATCCACCAGATGTACTGAGGAAACTCAGGTGAGCAGATGAACTCATCTATAAGCCTCATGTAACAGCTATATAAACATCTAGACAAGTAGGAATAGTGAACACGGGTTTCCAGGAAACTGATCAGACCTTGATGTGCTCCTGTAGCTGAGCCTGGTGCTGTCGCAGTAGTGCCTGATGCTGCTTCTGAAACTCGGCGATGAGCAGCTGCTTCTGGATCTGCTGTTGCCTCTGGATCAGCAGTAGTTCCCTCTGTAGCTGCCTCTCCCATTCTTCTGAGTCTCGTTCCCACTCTGGCATGCTGACCTCAGACCTGCCCACCGGGGACAACACCTCCGATCCTGACACACAGAGACACACACACACACACACACACACACACATACACACAATCATTTTAAAGCTGAAAAGTCCATTACAGAGCCACACCAAGACAAAGTGTAAGCAGAGAATAAGCCTGAAGCCTAAAAAAAAGAAGAAATATTGTGATCTATTATGTAACTATCAGGATACTGAATAATTCTTAGTTCACTTTCCCTGTCACCCTTCCTGATTCATCTTGATGCCCTACATCTAGATGGAGCTCTCTTTAATTGGAGGTCACTCTGTGCACAAGAGGATGGTTCCACATGAACAGCCTTAAGACCCAGAAAGAACTTTTCAAGAACTAATATCAACTACAATAGTTCAGGACTCATGAACAGTTCTGCTTTTTAGCACTTATCACTGAACAGTGCACCTCAACAAGGATGGAACTGTAATGAACTTTAATGAATGGGCATTTGGTAATCAGGATGGGCTCCCTTTTGAGTCTGGTTCATCTCATGGTTTCTTCCTCATGCCAACTCATGGCAGTTTTTCCATGCCAGTCGCCACTGGCTCATTTATTAGTTTTTTTGAGGATGTTTTGGACTGTACTTAATGTCAACAGTCTGGAACAATGACTCAGGACTACAGTTTGCATTTTAATACATCACTGCACACCTCAACCATGCTTAACTGTAAGAAATAGACAATTGGTGCCACCTAGATGAGGAAAGGTTCCTCTCAAAGTTTCTTTCTTATGCCATCTGAGGGACTTGAACATTACGGACAAAATTACAATTGCAAAGAACATTCTTATTCTTATTCATTCTTTATTCCCACATTGTCTGTGTGAAGCTGCTTTGAGACAATGTCCACTATCAAAAAGAGCTATACAATTGAATTGAATAAACTTATAATGAACACACCTTTAGGCATTTATCTTATACATTCCAACTTCATAATCTCTGTAAAGCTGCTTAGGGACAATGTCCATAAGAAGACAACTTTAGCTACAGGATAATGAAACTCTACCTCCAAAGTCACTTCCAAAGTCACCTCCAAACTAATTATCCAGATCTTTATATACTTCAAAATATCCTTTTAAACTAATGTATGTACCAAGTTCTTCACATGGGCTTTACCTGAATACCACATCTCACACTGTATATAGTACAAAGTTCAATATTTTTTACTCTGTGATACAATTCCACCTTCTCAATTTAATAGCCTTAAAATACTTCATTACACTACAGAAAAATGTGATTACAGTTATCCAAGATGGCGACCCCCATTCTGTTACAGTGTTAGCAGTCAGGGCCACGACTAAAATTTGGAAGGACAGCGTGAGATGAACTCAAAACACAAAAGTGCAAACGTGCAAAAATACTAAAAAGCTAAATCTCTATTCAAAAGAGTATTATACAATCACACTACACACAAAGAGCTGACTACACAACACCAAAAACCTAGCAAAGTAACTGTGAAAGAGAGAGGAATCGTACACAGGTGGCTTTAATAACGTTTAAAAGCCAGGGTTAGGTTTAGGGTTTGTAAATTTTCATTTACATTGTGTCCAAAACACAATAATCTGCTACTCAAAATGGCAGCGCTTAAGAACTGAACGCAAATATTTTGAATTTCTGGCCATTATTAGTGTTTAAATATTCAATGTTAAACGTGCTAACATTGAATATTGTCCCAAAGCAGGACATTGTAGCTCTGGGATATCTGAAAATGCAAAGACCAGGCGCTAAACCTGTTAGCTGCTTAGCTATATTTATGCTGTGCAATGCGTAATTACAGTAGATGTATAATTAGCACTGGTTTAATATATCCAGTTGAACTCCTATTTACTTATTAACCTTACATAACCAGTATGCCTTGTATATTCTGCATATATTGTCTACATAATGTATTTGTAATTATTGAAAAAAAAAAAATTCCTTCCCTATCATTTTCTTATATAGAAAGCCACAGTTCAGTGAGGAAAAATCAATCTATATATTAAATTTTTTTCACAAAACATTCGTAGTTTTTTTTTAATAATAAAAGTAAACCACATCTACTAATAATTATATATAAATGAAGCAGCACAAACATTTTCTTAAATCGATGCTTCGCAACATTTATGCTGATGCACCGATGCGAATCGCTGAAAACGCACCATTCCTAATATATAAGGAACTAGTTGGAAGCGTTCATCTGTGCTGTTTTTTTTTTTTCACACACAATCATTATGAGGTTCATGTATCCAACCATGACTTCCATCCTTGAGAACAACATATGCAGGTTGACCTATTCTAACATTTGGAAAACAACAGCAGGTGGTTTTCATTACAACTTCCTCACTCAGTGTTCTCCCATAAAAAGAGACAAACACCTCCACAACCCAGATGGAAAAAGACCCTCTGCCTCCCAGCTTTTGTCCCATTGCCCCAGTGCTTCATGGTTCTATTATATCATAAAAAAAAGCTCTTATATGAAAAGCCATGCCTTTATATCCAAGTCTTATTAGCTTGGGCAAATCAACCAACAGTTCATATCATATCAATTCGACTTTGATTTCAACAGTTGATTTTTCTTCTTATAACTTATACTCAAGATGTTACTTCTACAAGTATATATAAGATATACGATTATATATAAGTATAAGATTATAAGTAATGTTCTTTCTACAGTCCTATACAGTCTTTATGGTTATAAAACTAGGAGCTAATTAGAATACAAAAAATTATTGAGGCAAATTATCTTGCCTCAATGCTACGTTTAGTCTATTTAACTACATCTTACAGTGTGCGCAGAGCGGTGAAAGAAGTGAAACTAGAGTCACAGTTCCAATATGGTGACTCTCGGAGCCTGTGTCAGGGACTAAGAACCATCATGGACTATAAAACACCATCTTCCATAATGGGGAATGCGAACGCTTGTCTGGCAAACGAGCTAAACATCTTTTTCGAGGCTAGCGGCACAAACAGCATGCACGCTGAGAGAGCCGGAGAGGTAAACACGTTCACCATCTCGGAGCATGACGTGAGGAGGGCATTTAGGGGAGTAAATACGAGGAAGGCAGCAGGAACAGATGGCATCACAGGTCGGGTTCTGAAAGCCTGCGCTGACCAACAACGGTGTTCACTGAGATATTCAACCTTTCCCTCTAACAGTCTGTTGTCCACTCATGCTTCAAACAGTTAACCATTGTTCCTGTCCCAAAGAACCCCTAGTTCGCCTGCCTCAACGACTACCGCCCTGTAGCCCTGACCTTAGTAGTGATTAAGTGCTTTGAAAGACTGGTCAGAGACATCACTGCATCACAATGGATCCTCTACAGTTCGCGTACCGCCAGAACCGCACTAATGAGTACGCCATTGCTCATCTTCTTCACACAACAATGAGCCACCTGGACTACAGAAAAGGAAATTATGCAATAATGCTGTTTGTGGACTACAGTTCAGCTTTCAACACCATAATTCCCTCCACACTCACCTCTAAGTTGGAGGTCCAGGGACTGGGTCTAATAGACAGTCCACAAGCCGTACGGGTGGGCAAACACACCTCATCTACCTTCACCCTCAACACTCGAGCTCCCCAGGTTTCTGAGCCCCCTGCTGTACTTACTGTACACATACGACTGTGTAGCCACTTCCAACTCCACCACCATCATAAAGTTTGCTGACGACACTGTTGTGGTGGGCCTGATCTCCAACAACGACAAGATGACCTACCTACAGGAGATTAAAAACCTGAAGAGATGGTGCCAGGAGAACAATCTTCTCCTGAACATCAGCAAGACTAAAGAGTTGATAGTGGACTTTAGCACGAAGCAGAAACATTCATACCAACCACTAAACATCAACGGGACCTCAGTGGAGAGAGTGGACAGTCTCTGGTACCTAGGTGTTCACATCACACAGGACCTGTCCTGGTCCTGTCACATCAACACCCTGATGAAGAAGGCATGGCAGTGTATGTACCATCTGAGATGCTTAAGGAACATTAAACTACCCTCTCAGGTGATAAGGACCTTTTACACTTGCACCATTGAGAGTGTCCTGATGGGTAGCATCACTGGTTCGAGAAAAGCACCATACAGAAGAGGCGAGCCCTCCAGAGGGTGGTGTGGTCAGCTGAACATACCATCCACCCCTGAGCTCCCTGACCTGCAGGACATTTACAGCACATGGTGCCGGATCAGGGCCAGAAAGATTGTGAAGGACCTCAGCTCCTTCCCGCAGGCCATTAGGAGTTTAAACCAGGAAACACCCAGAAAATAGTACTGGACCTCTCTCTATCTATCTTCACTATTTCTGCACCACTTTTTTGCACTATTATATGACACTTTAAATCTGGACTGCCACTTGGACTCTTTATACCACACCATACTGCACATTGACACTTTGAGGACAATCACACTAACTCTTAATTTTAATTAATTCTTACAGTCTATTCCTTTTTTCCATGCTTGAATGTCCGACGGTCGTATAAAGCATTTCACTGCATGTCGTACTCTGTATGTATGTGTATGTGACAAATAAAGTTTGAACTTGATTTAAACTTGGATCACTGTGTTTCCCACTGCCCATTATTACTGACGCACCACTTGCTAAAGTCTGGAGCGCACTGGACAGGTAAACACAGAAGAGACTGGAAAGGGGGGAAAACAGCAAGGGGCAAGGAGAAGATTCATGTGGAAGCCCGTTTCCGCCATAAGAAAATTCGATAAATAAATAAAAGTTTGCCTAATTCCAACCCTTTTTCTCGCAATTCCAACTTATTTTTTAGCCAATCGGGCAGCGTAGTGTAGTGGCTGAGAAAATAAGTTTTTTCTTTTTTTTTATGTGGTGAAAACAAGCTTCCAAATGATTCTGGTCAAAGAAAATGACATTTTTAAAGTTTGGGCTTAAAAAATCCCAAACCCAGTGAGTTTACTGAAATGTATTTTATATTTTTATGTATGATTTTTTTAATTTATAAAAATGTATTTGAATTTAAATTTCAATGCACTATATTTTAGTTTTCACAGATTGCAATTTCAGCAATACAATTAAAATTTTTCTAAAAAGAAAACAAATGACTTCTTAATTTTAAGAGACTCGTCTTATTTTCTCTCGTATATTTAGTTTTTACTCTTTAATAAAGAAAAAGTACTTCTTATCCGAATACTCGATTAATCGCTAGAATAATCGGTAGAATGCTCGATCACTAAAATAATCGATTGCTGCGGCCCTAATTAACAATCACATGATGAATTAGTTAGAAACTAGTGGATGCAGGTGCCATCAGTTCTTCTTATGAATGACTTGTTCGTCATCGAGTCAGTGTTTCTGATGCAAAGTCGCCCTACATTACCAAACACCAAGTAACTCAATTAGGATACAATTATGTCTTTCACAAACTGTTCAACATTAAACTGTTGGTTACTTTAAAACCTTTATCTGGGAGATCACAGGAATTATGTATGTGAATATTTGATCTCTTAACTGGTTGCATATGTCAGATTTATTGCATGATTCAATCAGAGAAAAGCTGCTGCTATTAAACATTGTTTACTTCATCAACTGGTTTGTGAAGAAATTTCATGCTGCCTCATAAAATTACTTTTTAGTATTTTTTAAAAATACTATAATACAGTAGTTTAAGAATAGAAAGATATAAACAAAGACAGAGACAGTGAGAAAGAAAATAAAGAGAGAAAGAAAGAAAGAAAGAAAGAAAGAAAGAAAGAAAGAAAGAAAGAATGAACATATATAAGCAGAGAATGGGAGAGGAAGAGAAAGAAATAGACAGACAGGCAGACATAAAGTGACAGACAGAGACAAAGAAAGAGAGAAAGAGAGAGAGAGAGAGAGAGAGAGAGAGAGAGAGAGTAAGAGGAAGAAAGACAGAGACTGACAAAGAATATAATGCAATAAACTCAGATTTGTGAATACTGTTCTTATTTGAATGTGTGTGTGTGTGTGTGTGTGTGTGTGTGTGTGTGTGTGTGTGTGTGTGTGTGTGTGTGTGTGTGTGTTTAAACTCTTTATACTCTTTAATTATATAAAATCTAGAGCACAATGATCATGCAGAGCCGCAAGAAAGCGCAACCCCGAACTCGATCGCAAATGTGTGCAAAATGGGGAAAAACTTCTCTGAGTCACAGTTTGTCAGATGTTTCATCATCAAGCTGGAATTTCAGGGATGAAACCAGAAAAAAAACCAAACCAGAAGTAATGACACTAAATCAAACTTCACACTTCCTGTATCTTTGACTGTGGAATGTCTAGGAACTCGGCATGAAACCTGTTTCGAAGCATAACTCCAGCGGCCCCCTTTGCTTTAAACCAGGGGTCCTTAAACTACAGCCCCAACATTTGGAACATCCCTCAAAACAATGCCAGAGACAATGTTATTTTAAACATATGTTCTGCTTATATCATGTCGGTAGTAATGTAATGATAAAGGTTGGCTTTCAAACTAAAATTTCCCTTCGTTTTTCCAGCATTCGGCCCACTGTCATTAAAAGAACCGGACTCTAGAGGCGAATCAATGACGCCATGTGTTGTTTGTTTTTACACGTGAGACTGAGCGCTATATTATACTTATAATTTATAATTTATTAATTGTATAATTATATTATTAATTATCAATATACATTTTTTCATATTTTTTGTAATAAATTTCAGTACTATTTTACATGGAGTGTTTTTTTTTTTCAGTATCCTGTATTTAAAGGAAGGAAAAATTATGTGGCCCTCAGAAAAAAGTTTTGGGGACCCCCAGAGTTAAACGCAACATTTCACATTTCCGTAGATGTAAAACTTAGACAGAATAAATGCACAATCTTGTCGATTTATTTCCTCAGCATGTGTATAAGTTGTTGTGAAAGACACGTTTGCATGTCCTATGCAGACAATGAAGTAAATAGTTTAAGGCCATTGGGACGTCGCTAATCGGCAAAAATATCCGGCTGTCGCCGCTGCTATGCGAACCTTTCCGTGAGTGAGCAAAAAAAAAAACACAGAAAGCCATTCTGACCAGCGACAGAAATCTTTTTTAAGCCCAATCTAAAGACAGACGGCATGTGACTGTCATGTTCGAGACGCGGTTCGACTATTTTTACACGCGTGAACAAAACGGTAGAAAAAGAAAAGGCTGCTTGGCATGTGTGGAAATGCAGGCATTCGTCTGTGTGTGTGTGTGTGTGTGTGTGTGTGTGTGTGTGTGTGTGTGTGTGTGTGTATATATATATATATGTATCCGTATATACACTCCAGCCAATACACTTCACACCTGCTTAGTTTTTTTCTCTTACACAAGCCTACATGTGCATGCATTGAAGTATACACTCGCTATCATGCAGGGGGAAAACACACACACACACACACACACACAAACAAGTGTGAGGAAAAAGAAAGAAAAGAGAAAGAGAGACAGAGAGTGAAAGCAAAGAGCGAAAGAAAGAGCGAAAGAAAGAGCGAAAGAAAGAAAGAAAGAGGAAGAAACAGAGAGAGACAAAGAAAGGAAGGAATAGAAAGATATAAACAAAGAAAGACAGAGAAAGAAAGGGATAGAGATATAAACAAAGATATAGACAGAGAGAAAGAAAGAAAGAAAGAAAGAGAGAGAGAGAGAGAGAGAGAAACCGAGAGAGAAAATCCAGTTCACTCTGCAGATCAGGACCCTGTTTTCCATATTTGACACGAAGCCAAGAGTATTTGACTCTGTGAACATGAGCGTGATGGAGGTACATGTTTGTAAAGTGGCCGCTAGTCAGTCGCTCTCTTGGGGCCCCTCACCCTGAAAATACACACGCCACAAAAAGCAGCATGCACCAAAAACAGAAGCATGAACCTGACCTCCGTGTTGATTACTACTAATAGACACGAGCACATACTCCGATCACAATAACAGCCACAGGATTAGCTTTAGCTAGCGTGACTGCCTGCACCAAGCAGAGGAACCCCTGCACCGGTCCAAATGATCAGACTGGAAATCTACAACCATGAACAATCCGACTGCCAGGTGTTCCCACACAGGTAGATAATTCATAAATAAATAAATAAACAAACAAGGCAGAAAGAGTGAAGGTTATAAATACAGCCTTTCCGGTGGGTGGTTTTATTAGGAGTTAACTCAGACAGAATGATAACCGAGGCTAATCTTAGCACCCCTAATGCCTTAAGCCCAAAATAACGAGGCCAGGAATAGCTGTGCCCGAGAGCCAAGGAGCCAGAACATCGAGCTGGCCTCGTGCTCTGCCTGGCCCCGTGAGTCTGAGCGAGGTAAACAGCATGCTCCTCACGCCAGGCTTTAACTAGCGCCAGGGGCCAAAGTCAGGCCTCCGAAGCCACACACGCTCCGTGAAAGCAGGATCATCAGATACTAACTGGTGCAAGAAAACAAGCATCGTGTAGGAGCTTCATCAGGGCACTTTTTACTTTCAGCCCTACAGCTTGAAAAAAAAAATCAACCTTCTTATAATATTCTGGTGTTTTAAAGTGTTTCATGAATAAACTTCAATGTTTAAAACATTGCAACATGCAAGTTTGGGTAATACCTGTGTTCATTTATTCATATATAAACCGCATAAATAAATAAATAAATAAATAAATAAATAAACACTTGCATTATCAATAATTATTTTATCTAGAAATAATAATAATAATAATAATAATAATAATAATAATAATAATAATACAGAGAGACAAACTGGTAAAATGAAAAATCTTATACCTTTCTCTATACACACACACAC
>MU551628.1:2664023-2683666 GCA_024362625.1 Silurus asotus
TATATATATAAACACACACACACACACTTGACATTTTGCAGAAGTACTAAGTTGACATACCCGCTCTGTGTTTAAAAGTAAAAGATTGGATCTTAAACATTCAAACATGATTTTTTTTTTACAGAATTGATCTAAATGTAAATAGTATTTGCACCAGAGAAAGCTGTTCTGACAGGCTTATTAAGTACACCGCTGAAGCATGTAAATGTCTCAGCCAAAAATGAAAATATATCGGAATAATATCGTCTCCAAATACTTTTCCCATTCCAGATTAGGATCTTTGGATCCCCGAAGCCCTGGTCAGCTTCAGCTCCAAGCCACTCCAGATAAAAATAAAAGTGTGGGCCGTATGAATAAATGCAAGAACGCAGACATGTAGGTGGCTGTTTTGTTCAGCGAGGCTGACGTGTGTCAGGAGAACGCTTGACCTCTATCTTTTATTCATCGCCACCAAAGGCCATTATTCTCATAGTTCGCTTTCTGTAGCGGAGTGTATGTTCATCTCAGCACATACAGCACAGATCTTTGCAGGGCTAGAAGCACTGACTCACGCTGCTCAACTCTGAAATGTCCCTTAGTGGCCAGAGTGAGTCAGAGTGGACGAGAAACAGAGATTGAGCTCAAATAAACAGAATTATAAAACAGACTAAAAATGGAAGCGCTGGATGACATTTTTGAGTTGACATGCTAGAAGTCACATGACGCTCTTAAACAAAACTCCCTGGAGGGGTGTTTATAATGTCACACACCTAAGATTCACAAAACGGATATATTTAGTAGCAAGTGAACATTTCCTTAAAGTTGATCTGTTAGAAGCAGGAAAAAAGTTTTTAGACGTCTGGGTCAGAGCATCTCCAAAACTTCAGCTCCGATGTGGTCCGATCTAACAGATGAACTCCTGTAGCTCAAACTGCTAAAGAGGTTAATGCTGTTGATGCTCGACAGGTCACACTGTTTTGCCAGTAAAAGGGGGACCAACACAGTATTAGGCAGGTGGTCATAATATTCTGGCTGATCAGTAAATATATATATATTTTGTGAAATATACAGTAAATTACAGTAATCCCCCGCTTTACCGCTCTTCTAATCTGGCGCCCCTGTTTATCACGGAATTGTGTTTGCCATATAACTAGAGAGAAAAAATTTATAGGGAATTGTTTTTATGGAGTTTTATGTTGAAATTATAAAATGTAGCAAATGCGATATAATTATTAATTATAAAATCAAGTACAATGTTAATACAGTACAGTACTGTATTCATAAAACAGCATTTCTGGGGTGGCATCCGTTTATCGTGGTTTTTCGTTTATTGAGGGCGGAACGAAACCGTCGCCATAAACGGGGGATTACTGTATTTATAGATATTGGGTCTCCTATGGCCATGGAAACTCAGGGTGGGACTGAGAATAAATGCATCATTGTCTGCAATTTCTAAAATCTTCAAGAAAATGATCCCAGTGGGGGAACAGAAATAATCCTGTTTTGAGCATGTTCATGATTCTGGCCGTGTACCAGTGTTTCCTAGGACCGGTTCTCCAGGGATCGTTGCTATATTGGGTCTGAGCAGCTTAATGAAGTGTCCACTCTGCATCCAGCTGCAAGGGACCGGCGTTTTTTTACAGTTCCTTATTTTAATTTTAATTTTAAGTGTCAGTGGAGGACAAGGAAAAGGTCTTTTATTTAAGAAAATATGAATATTCTGTGTGAAAAGTGTGCCGTGGAATTACAGCAAAGACCAAAATAGGAGAATGATGCGTACAGTGACGATGGCGTGGTGTTTAGTTTAGTGACCTGTAATGGAAAACCCCTCATTTAAAAAAGAATTCGACGTTATAGCGAATCCTACTGTGTGATGCCTTCGGAAAAATAGGTTCTGACACACACACACACACACACACACACACACACACACACACACACGACATAAAAGGGTAAACAACAATGCACCAAACACACACTTCCACATACAGCATCTTTCCTAAGACAAGCACAAACACTACACACACACACACACACACACACACACCACACCTTATTCCCATTGAGACCTGAGAAACGTGGCAAAGAAGAGAAGCGAAAGGAAATTGACTGGACATGGTTGTAGGCATATGGGGTGGCAAAAGACGGGCAACAGGGGGGCACTAAAGGGGTGTTATGACTAAATGATGTATAGGAGGAGGTCAAGTTGGCTTAAAATCCAACGCTCCATTAATTAGACTTGAATTAGAACAAAATTTAATCGGGTGAATATCGGGGTGGCATGCCATCCCGGGCCACCCTTTGCAGACACACCCCTAAAAGAGAGGGGGCGAAAAAACCCGAAAAGATCACATGGAGGGAGAGATGGCTGAGAGGAAGTGAAACACCGAAAGAGTTATATAGAGAGAAAAGGATAAATATAGAAAAGCAAAAATATCAGCCTACAGTCTGTGTGTGTGTGTGTGTGTGTGTGTGTGTGTGTGTGTGTGTGTGAGAGAGAGAGAAAGAGAGAGAGAAGATAGAGATGGTACCTGAGCCAATCACACTGCTTGAGATGCTGTTTGTATCCAGGAGGTTCCTGAGCCACTCAGCAGGGATGCGCGACTCGCTCTCATAAATAGTCTGCAGCATTCTGAATGCGAGACGAGTCCTGTACCCCCCCTCACCCCCCGGGACAACCGACCCTCACCTAAATCCCACAGCAGGGACGCTCGCTTTCCTTTCGCTCCTCCTGTCCCTTTTTCAGTCTTCCGAGTCACTGTTGATAAAAACCCTGGTCTGTTCGAAGTCTTTCGATTGACCGGTTGACTAAAGAAGAAAGAAAAAAGCCTGCACTGTTTGTGTTCTTTTTTCTTTTTCTTTGTCCTCCCTCTTTTGAGATTCGCCCCTGAGTGCAGCCCGTCGCACTCTGACTATCTCTGGATCGCTACAAAACTATCTGTCTCCCACCTCCTCTCTACGTCTCTCGCTCTTCCTGTCATCACCATGTGAATGTACAGCAGTTCCCTCTCCCTCTCTCTCTCTCTCTTTCTCTTTCTCTGTCTCTTTCTATCTCTCTCTCGCACTCCCAGGTGGCAGGAATAGCAGCAGGGCCGGCCCAGGACAGAAATAGGCTGGGCCAAACCAGGGGAGTGGAGCAGCGGCTAGACGCTTAAAATAGCAACACAAAAACACAGCTGTCTGCCTTCATCCTTCTCCCCAGCTCCCTGGTTCCTCTTTATCTCCTCCTCTCAGTCTTTCCTTATCTTTCTCTTTTATTTACACTAAAATTCCTCCCCCCACCCACCATTTTCTTCACCTCATGCTTTAATGTCCTTCAAAGGCTGTTATTTCATCAGCCATTTTTTTCCACGAGACTAATAAACATCGCTTTTTTTCACCCTTTCTAGCTCTTTTTTCTGTATGCATTTTGTATCCTGTTCATGATGCTGTAGGTCAAGTGGACGTGCTTTTCTGATGATTACATATATAGTATACAAAAAAGCTTTTTTTGCCATGTTGCAATATGATTAAAAGTGCAGGCTTGTTTCATGCATTCAGGACACTGAATCTGGAAATCTGGTAATCAGCTTTATCCTTATCTATTACAAAGCTGCTTGGGTTTTTTTTTGTTTGTTTGTAGTGTGGGGGTAACTAAGTTTTGTCAACGTGTTCTATTAGATTTCACTATACATTTCCATGCATTTCACCACACAGCCAGCAGAGGGCTCACTCTATACATTACACAACACTCCTTTTGAGGCAAAAGGGGCAAAAACAGGGGTGGGAAAAAGTATTTAAAAATTCTACTCTAGTAAATGTTACTGTTACCTGAATAAAATTTGACTTCAGTACTAGTAAAGTTACGAGTCTAAAAATATAGTAAAAAAAGTAAGTAAAAAGTAGCTCATTTAAATTTTTACTCAGTAAAATTCTGGATTCTAGTGGAGGAACACCTTTACATAATAAAATGCAATAACGCAAAAACAAACAAACAAACAAAAAACACTACAGTACATGACGTGTCTAATGTGAGGTATTTATGATAATGAGAAAAATCGCGAATGCATATTCAGAATTCAGAGCGCACGCATTAAACAACTTTCAATTCGATAGCATTTCAACAACATTTGAATTTTTCAAAAGAATTTAAAATAAAATGCCTGCTTGGTTAAATATCAAGTAAATCAATTCAATTGCCACTAAATAAATTGATTAGTTAAAATTAAATAAATGTGTGTGTGTTTTACATTTAATATTACATTTTCTATAGATATGATCTACTTAACTGTACTACTTATTTCAGCATCCTACAAATATCTTCATTTCTTTCATCCTTCATCCCTTGATATGTGAAATTTTCAGGATTTTCTCATTTCAAGAGCTGGACATAAAGAGCAAAAAAATCCATAGCGCTAGAGTTAGCTGCTAGTCACTTCCTGGTTAGCGGCTAACTATAGCGACATTGATTTTTTGTGCTTTCATGTTTGTGCAAAAAAAATCTTATTAACTTATAAACACAGTGACACTGTGGTAACTCTAGTTTCTTTTTTTTTTACCCCTGGCATTGACATTTTTTCAAGTTTATTAATAATAGTAAAAAAAAAACTGCACTCAAAGTATGAGGTATGAAGTATGAACTAAACATAGATAAACATGTTCCATACCTGTATGTAATATGTAATTATTATTCACATGATGGTCATGAGTTGACTCGTGATTAATCGCACATGTATCTGTTCTAAATGTACCTTAAATTAACGCTTTTCAAGTTTTTAATACTCCAATCAACATGCGCATGAACAAATATTGATGCTTTATGCAAATGTTTCTTATTAGTAAAAACCAAACTCACTGAGAGAACGAAGACAAAATATACTTGTAAATGTTTTAAAGTAATTATGGTGTTTAAATTACACAAATCATCAGGACACCGAACGGAATTTTGCTGTGTTTCCACACGGACGGTTTAAATTGGCGGACGTGTGCATCATGGCGGATTTTGGTTATGATTGTTAATTATTTTTGTTACTATTTTCTGAGTAATAAATATTTATTTATTTTTATTTTTATTAAAAATGATCCAACAGAAATGTGCGATGCATTAATTGCACTTTAACAAAATTAGTGCCACTACATTTGCGTTAACGTATATATATATATTTATATATGGATCAGCATCCTGCAAGCCCCATTGGAGCAGGGTTACTGCATGGAAATCTATTTCTAGCATTTCTCAAATGTTGCTTAAAGCAGCAGTCTGTCAATCTTAACACCATCTACGTAATTGCAATTACTTCCCTAGTGGTTCTACAGAAACAATGCATAATCATGTGGCTTGTCCAAATAAATAAATAAATAAATGAAGCGAAGAGAACTACCTCTGTTGCAGAAGAGAGGGCAGGGGTCATTTCCAGCTCATCACAATGCAAACAGGAGCCGAAATGTAACTGTAGCGTTGCTGTGAATCACAGTACGTGTAGACTATTACATGTCTAGGAATACTTTTAAACTTGACAAACTACAACCAGAAAGCTCACGCTGGATGAAGTTCTGCGTTTAAAAAGGTTTCAGCATGAGATTTCAGCTCGCTTCTAAACCTGCCGTTCCATTTTCAAATGACCCGACCTGGTCCATCTCCTGTAATGCTGAAAATGCTATAAAAATAGCCAGCTAAAAATGAACAGGCAGTTTGTGGTTGGAGAAAACCCTTGTGTGTGTATATGTGTGTGTGTGTGTGTGTGTGTGTGTGTGTGTGTGTGTGTGTGTGTGTGTGTGTGTGTTTCCTCCATTTTCAGTAAATAGCATTTTTCTGCCCAGACTTTATTTACATCCACCACTGTCATTCGGTAAATTTGCAAAAATCCAGCAGTTACAGGATGTCCTTGTGTGTGTGTGTGTGTGTGTGTGTGTGTGTGTGTGTGTGTGTGTGTGTGTGTGTGTGTGTGTGTGTGTATGGAGGTGATTTTTTTATATAAATTGGCCATTTCACAATGTTTTCCACTCGATTCACTTGACAGAAATACACTACTCTAAATGGGCAAAAGTTTGACACCTGAGCATAAGATGCATATGTCCTTCTTGAACATCCCATTACACATTGAGTCCATCATAAGTTCCATTCTTCTGGAAAAATGTTTCACTAGAATCTATGTGAGATTTTCCACACCACAAGGGTGTTAATAACTGACCTAGGTGAGGTGAGGAGGCCTGAGAAGCAGTTAGCATTCACATTCATCTTGAAGGTGTTCAGGAGCTCAATAGCAGGAGATCTTCCCATCTAAACCCATGGAAAGCATATATATATTCATGGAGCTGGTTTTGTGAAATAGAATGCTGGAACAGGATCCTGTACAATTATGTAACTTTTGTGGTAAAAGTTTAAGAAAAGAACCACATATGACTAAGTCAGGTGATACCTTTTGTCTATGTAGTGTATATGGCAAATTAAAAGAACTTTCCAGAACATTTTTGGATAAAAACCAAATTATCCAGACATCCGAAGTCGGGCTTGGAGAAAGGAAACAGTGAGGTCGAAGGAGGTGGAACACATTCCCAGGAGAAACTGCAAGCAACAAGTTTCCTTTTTTGCTATTGTTGGCCAAAGTGGCATCATGACTGAGTTTTTTTTTTTTTTCATTTTTTATCGTGGGGAGTTCCTGAGATACATCCTTATACAGTGGACAATACTGCCAGTGAAACCCAGGTCTCTCTCACACACACACACACACACACACACACACACACACACACACACACACATACACAAACCTCCTGCGAGTGAGGTTTTCCTCTCCAGACAAAACAGACACTGCTACTGCTGTAGAAAAAATAGGTCATGTGCATTGGCTTGTTTCTGACTAATTTTTCCCCAAGGTGAAAGACGGCTAGTTTAAAAATGGACGCAACAATAAAGCCGAAAAAAGCACACATCAGACTTCACAAAGTTCATCATGGATCGGGACTATCCACATGATTTCCCCAGAGATCTATTTATATCCGATCATGTCAGAAGGCTTGAAGAGATGCAACACAAAAATGCCACATAAAAAAAAAAAAGAGCATTTTTTTATGAAGGCTTTCAAATTCTCCAAGCTTAGAGGAAGGATGTGTTTCGGTTGTCAGTTGTGGCTTGGCAAGATGGCTGTACAATTATCGTTTCTATATTTAAGCCTGGTTTTGACGTATGTGCACTTTAGCTGTATTTTTTTCTTTCTGCAAAAGAAAAATCTTCTTCAAAATACGTTCATTCGTGCATTTCTCGTCTATTTCCACTGTACACTATACACACTTTATGAAAAAAAAGTATTGGGACACCTGACCTTTCCTGACATATGTGGCTCTTCTTCCAAACTCTTACCACAAAGCTGGAGGGACACAAAATCTGGGAGATCCCAAGAAATTCCTGGGACATACAGTAGTGTGAAAAAGTGTGTTCCCTTCCTAATTTTATTTATTTATTTATTTATTTATTTTTTTGCATGTTTGTCACACTTTAATGTTTCAGATCATCAAACAAATTTAAATTAGTAAAAGATAACACAAGTGAACACAACATGCAGATTTTGAAATGAAGGTTTTCATTACTGAGGGAAAACAAAATTCAAAACCACATGGCCTTGTGTGAAAAAGTATTTGCCCCCCTAAACCGAATAACAAGCAGCAACACTTTTTTACACCACTGTATAATCTCTCCAGCTGGTTCTGAGTCTTAGTACAAGCTCTTGAAATGTTACTCAGAACTTTCGAGCCACTCGCGGCTTTTTTCACGAGTTACTCTCAGTCAGGTTCCAAATGAAAAGTCGTGAACTATCGAGGTCACGAGTGTCAAGGTCGTGAGCATCGAAGGTTCCACTGTACACTATACACACTTTATGGAAAAAAGTATTGGGACACCTGATCTTTCCTGACATATGTGGCTCTTCTTCCAAACTCTTACCACAAACCTGGAGGGACACAATTGTACAAGACGACTTTAGATGCAGTATAATACAATTTTGCATTTTTTTTTCATCTCAACCCTATTGAACATCTTTGAGATGAATTTAAACACTGACTGCCCCCCAGACCTCCTCACCTCACCTACATCAATACCTGACTAGTCCACAATCAAGTGGAACAGCTTTTCATAATAGTGGAAAGAAGTAGAAGAGAAAAATTGGAGCTAAATGTAGATTGCAATGCTCAAAAAGCACATACTTACATGTGTCCTCAAACATGTGATATATACATTACAGTAAAGTGGAATTTTCTCTTCTCATAGATTGAAGATAATATATATATATATAGTATCTTCAATCTGCCACTCTTGGGGCCCTTGAGCAAGGCCCTTAACCCTCTGTGCTTCGGGGTACTGCATCATGGCTGAACCCTTCGCTCTGACCCCAGCTTTCTAACATCACTATAAAGATATGAGAAGAGAAAAATCCACTTTACAGTAATGTATATATCACATGTATAACAAGTACATGTGTCACTAACCACAACTCATAACCAAGAACAGGAACATAGATGCTTTATCTCCTGTTCGTTCAACTCTACAGATACTGCTGCCTTTGTCAGTAATTTGTAAGTACTGTATTTTAGAAACTACGTTTCTAAAATACTTCTCCACCATGAGCAATGTCTCTGCATTGACCTTGAAAGAAGCATCTCGGCCATTTTTCAAGGAGAAATGCACAACCTTGGACTAGGAGTTGTTGATTTATAACCCAGACACTTTATGCTCAAGAGCAGAAGGTTCCAATACCTTTCCAACCTTGTGCTGCTTCTTATTATCCTTCACAAGGAAAGACAAGAAGACAAACATTTGCCCAATGAGATATCCAACTTAGTGGTATCTATTTATCACCAACATACAGTTCAGCATCAAGCAGAACATTTAAAGAGCAATAAATGATGGAAGAAACTCCAGACTCGAACTCAACACCTGTGGCTGCAATTTGCGTGATTATTTTAGCAGCTAGAAAAAAGGTTTTGGGTTCATGATCATTTTAATAGAAAATAATTAGTGCTTGAATATTTATAAATTTATAACGTGACTTCTGGACATCCGGAAGGTTTATCTGAAGTCTCTCAGAAAGTCCCCATGATACCAGACGATCTACAACATAGCGAGTCGGGTTAATGCTCAACGGACTGCAGACCAACCAACCAAACCTGATGTTTAATCACGGCTGACGAGCGCTGCACTGAAACGCCGTCTCACACTGTGTCTTTCAAATCAACAGCGCCCCCTATGGACCAAAGCACAAGAGTGCATGATTTTTTTTTTACCCTGACACCCCACTGCGACTTTGATTCAAGCCAGACGTACTCCGACAAACATACAGACATATACTCAGACATAATCTTTTACAGGGGTGCGAATCTTCACTGGTATCATGATCCGATTCAATTTGATATCGCAATGCATCACAATGCTGTGCATCTTCAATTTTTTATATTATAAATAAATAATTAATCTTTTTTTTTTATCATTCAACTCCCTTTTTTTTTGCTATTTAATCTGCTATAAGAAAGTACACGTCCTGAATGTAGCAAAACTTTAAACAAATGACAGACAGCAGTTGCATTTAGAACTAATAAACATTAGTAAATACTAAAAGCACATGAAACTGTAAACTTATATACTATATATATAGTATATAATAAAAGTTCAAATATAACCTTATCTTTAAAATGGCTGCATGATGGCAGCTAATCTCCAGCATCTTCAACAGGTGATGAAACCCCAGAATAAAGGCTATATAGATCCTTTTCTATAAAAGCAGCTACAGATCTGATTATTCTCTTTCCTTCTCCGAGAGGATATCGTTTGTTATATTTCTGCCAGAGCTAAGTTTGTCTTGGCACTGGCAGGCGTCAGCATCTCGATGTAAAACAGCTAATGTGGTTTCTTAAGTTAGTGGTGTTCCCTACATATTATCTTTGTGTGTTTCAGAGTGTCTTGTACCAGTTTGTACATAAAAGCCAAAATATGGCAAGATCTTAGATTTTAAAATTCTGGGATAGTATATAATAAAGGTTCAGGTATAACCTTATCTTTAAAATGGCTGCATGATGGCAGCTAATATCCAGCATCTTCAACAGGTGATGAAACCCCAGAATAAAGGCTATATAGATCCTTTTCTATGAAAGCAGCTACAGATCTGATTATTCTCTTTCCTTCTCCGAGAGGATATCGTTTGTTATATTTCTGCCAGATCTAAGTTTGTCTTGGCACTGGCAGGCGTCAGCATCTCGATGTAAAACAGCTAATGTGGTTTCTTAAGTTAGTGGTGTTCCCTACATATTATCTTTGTGTGTTTCAGAGTGTCTTGTACCAGTTTGTACATAAAAGCCAAAATATGGCAAGATCTTAGATTTTAAAATTCTGGGTACATTATCTATCTCGCTTTGGTCTTTCGCCTCTCTCCGCCATTTTAAGCTAATGCTACAAGTGCGTACTTGCTTTGAATGACATCATATCTTTTATGATTACTGCTTTTTATAACCATGTCAATCTGTATTGAAACTGAAAATTGAATTGCATAATATTAGAAATGTTTCTAAGTGAGTTGGAGGTAATAATATTTTTTTAAATACGTTTTCGTTGCCGTATTTGTGGTTTTCTGTGAATTTGAAATCATTCTATGCTGCCTTCTAATTGGTGGCTTTTATACAAGCAGTCTAATATTATACTATAAAAAGAATACCTTGGCGTTGGCGTGGGTCTGAGTGCCCTGATTCGGGCACCAGTGACTAGATTGAATTCAGGGCAGATGAATTCCTTTACATTATGTCCTGATTTTTGATCGTGCTGCAAAATCAGGTCAAAGGTTCTACAATACAGAAGCAGTCAGAGAAGCTGAAGCAATGTCCTGTTACTGTACGTTGAAACCCAAGTATCTTGTAAGCAGGAAGCTTTTGGGTGGAGGTCTGCTGGGATTTGTTCCTTCCCAGCTTACATATTAGTGTGTGTGTGTGTGTGTGTTGCCTATAAAGTCTGGAATGTAACAAGCATCCACCCTTGTATCCCCTTTAGACAAAAACGCAAATCAGTACGAGAAAACCCTAAGATTGTTCAAACACACACAAAATGATGCCCTGCATGAATTTTCTATTTGACCTACTGAAATAAAGTTCAAACGTCTAACAATGTCTGAGTGCTGATTCTGGAACGTCTGGGCATTAAAGATAGGATATGGAGTGGTGTTTCAGTACACCTGAGTATTATAACTAGAGTATTGGGTATTACAACAGAAGCAAATCACATACTCCATATGGATGCATCTCCAAGTCGAAAGTGAGATTTTAAGAGAAATGTAATCAATATAATTAAATTGAGAAATAGTGTAAAGTAGTAGTACACTAGTAAAAAAAACTTTTTTCGATATGGATCGGCGTCAACTGTATTAAAAATACCCAAAACTTGTTTCGACATACTTCATACAGGAAGTAGTTGCATTTGCGCAGTACAAATTGTCTTTCCGGGACGGATCGAGTACATTCACGTTTGTACATTTGCGGCATTTAGCTGACGCCCTTATCCAGAGCGACGTACAAAAGTGCTTTGAATCTCTAGCAATGAAGAAATCTACTCTGGTACCACAAGGTGTTATACCTACAGTCACTTGTCTACGGTGGTTTTGTCCCAACAAAACAATGCAACAGCAATATAATCAAACACAACAAGAAGTCCAAAATCACAACAGCAGGAAAGTCAGAAACACATCAGTGTTAACTCACTTCAGCATGGATGCCCGGGGTCTCAGCTCCTATGTGCTGGATATGGAGCCGGGTTGTGGGTGGGGAAAAAAAAATGTGCAGGTGGCACTTTTGGGATTAGTTTAAAAAATAGTGGCTGAGATCATGTTTCAAATTAAACAATCAGACATAAATCGAATCCATTTACGTTCACAAGCAGGTCACGGCAAACGGAGAGATGTAATACAGACAGAAGTGATTTCGCAGTTGCTTTTAGTATTAGAAATGCGTGCTGATCATGTTTTCCATGCAAAGACAGAGACAAATGTGTATCCTGTGTATCCTGTGTATCCCAATGCAGATTTCGGGGTAGATTTGGAACTTTTTTGGAGGTTTTATGTTTAAACATTAAAGCCAGGCATCAAAAGTAACATCACATGAATGAGCCAATCAGCAAAGAGCATGACTGTCTTTAGTAAACCTTCTGTTTTTAGTTCATATCCATGTGTTTTTAAATTTGTTGTGTTTTTTTTTAGTTCTGCTGCTGCATTTAATGTAGATTTAATGTAATTTTTATATATATATACAAATTTCCCAATGTTCTTATAAAGGTCCAAAAGAAGTCATTGTCATTATGTGATTTATTACGATCTGAGATTTATTTTGTTGACAATTTGTTGAGTTTTTGAAGAGGCAAATGGATTGTATGAGGTTGCACTTGTTTGTATGTCCACTCCTTTTTAACACTGTGGTCTGTTTTTAGGGACGATAAGATTCACTGATTCGCATCGGTGCTTTGGCGTATAATTTAACGATGTGATGCATTGTTTTTGAATAAGTAAAGAAAACCTATTTATTTATATATAATTATTATGAGATGTGCTATACTGTAGTTACAAAATTGGCAATAATTTCTGACCAATATTTGATATGTAGATTGATTCCTTAGCGCTAAACTGTTTCTTAATTAATTAATTACATTTAGATTAGAGGAATTAGACTTGTTGCTTTTCACAAAAAGGTATATGCAATTAAAAGATCGTTAACACCCTGAAACTGAGTTACAGTGCAGTCATGTGCACAGTCATGCACATGGTCAGGGTCATACAGAGGTTTTTCCAAGACAGGAAGTTGAGACCTTGTGCTGTGCGTCAGGTGTAGAAACTGTTTCAAAAAAACAGACGCATGAATGCTGCAGCATTGCTAAAGACGTTGCAGAAGCTGAAGGTCCACTTGTCAGTGCTCAGACCAACCTGTCCAAGAGCATGAATTACTGGAGCCATGTCCTGTGGTCTGAAGAGACTAAGATATACTTGTTTGGCTCAGATGGTGTCCAGCATGTGTGGTGAGGAGAACCAAGAATATTGTGTTCTGCCTACAGTCAAGCATGGTGGTGGTAGCATCATGGTCTGGGGCTGCATGAGTGCGGCTGGTACTGGGAAGCAGCGATTCATTGAAAGGAAACATGGATTTCAACATGTACTGTGACATTCTGAAGCAGAACATGATGCCCTTTCTTCAGAACCTGGGCTACCTGGGTTTCTTCATAACCTGTTGTTATTTTCAGAGGAGAGTATATCTGATATACAAGCTGCACAGTGACTACTTTAAAACATATCCACATTTCATTTCCATAGTATAGTCCCTTTGAGAAGTAAAATGGTTGCTGCAATGTGAGGGGTGCACTCACTTTTGTGCGATACTCTAAATAAAACATGCTCAGTAACACAACAGCACAAACCATCTGTGAACACCAAAAACAGACCAACACAGAACAATCGGAAAATTGATCAGAATTGTGATTTTCGAATAAAACCTGCTGCACACCCGATGCCAGGTATTCAGAAGAATAGGAATGAGAGTGAAAGAGCATCTGCGCTGGTCTGATGAAAGTAGGCACCTGCCAGTAAAGTCTCCATCTGCTCGCCTTCCTCTGCCAAGAAGCGCAGGAGGGCCTCAGGCATGCGAAAAGCAGCAGATAAATATATCCTTCCACTCCTCGCCTGCCCACGGGAGGCCTCCTGCAGCCTGCTACGCTGACTTACGCTGACTTACGCTGACTTACGCTGACCCTGAAGATGCTGTGCACCTGAAAGGTGCACTCAAGGTAACAGGTACTAAACAACAGACAGGATGTACAGTATAAAGCAGCTATTACCTGGGTGCTCAGGGGAGCCCATGTCCACCGCATGAATAACAGGGGACAAGTCCAGGAGCGAAAGACAGGAAACCAAACACCTGGGAAATAAACACACACACACACACATGCATGCCTATTTACAAACATATACAAATGTGTGTGTGTGTGTGTGTGTGTGTGTGTGTGTGTGTGTGTGTGTGTTATCTGCAGAACTTGGTGTCTTCTAAGGGCTAAAACCAACCCTGCATGTGCTTAAGTGCAGAATAAATACAGTCTCCAAGGTTTCGATGTGAGAAACATTTCAATTCATTTGTCCCAAAGCAGCGTTACAGAAAAAAATAGAATACGAATAGCGATTAAAAAAAAAGAAAAACGCTATTATTAAATTGCTAATAAATGAGGAGGAGGTGAAGGAAAAACTTCATGAGAAACCTTGACTCAAAATCCTGATCTAGGTGACAGCAAATGTCCATTTATTATAGATTCAATATTCGTATTAGTGAGTCTGAGTTGCTCCTAGGTGTAAGTGTGTGTGTGTGTGTGTGTGTGTGTGTGTGTGTGTGTGTGTGTGTGTGTGTGTGTGTGTGTGTGGTGCCCTGGCATTTTATCTAAGATGTATCCCTGGTTCACACCCAATGTTCCTGGAAAAACATTTGGGTAAAACAGAAGACAAATGAAGGATGGATGGATGGATGGATGCATGGACAAATGATGGATGCATGGATGGATAGATGGATGGGTGGATAGATGGATGGATGGACAAATGATGGATGGATAGATGGATGGGTGGATAGATGGATGGATGGATGGAAAGACAAATGATGGATGGATAGATAGATAGACAACTGATAGATAGATAGATAGATAGATAGATAGATAGATAGATAGATAGATAGATAGATGGATGGATGGATGGATGGATGGATGGATGGACAAATGATGATGGATGGATGGATGGAAAGACAAATGATGGATGGATAGATAGACAACTGATGGATGGATGGATAGATAGATAGATAGATAGATAGATAGATAGATAGATAGATAGATAGATAGATAGATAGATAGATACATGGATGGATGGATGGATGATGGACAAATGATGGATGGATGGATGGATAGATGGATGGATAAACAAATGATGGATAGGCAAATGAATAGATAGATAGATAGATAGATAGATAGATAGATAGATAGATAGATAGATAGATGGATGGATGGATGGATGGATGGATGGATGGATGGATGGATGGATAGACAGACAGACAGACAGACAGACACCTTTATCCCGGCTCATACATTAGGGATCAACTTATAGACACTAAACATATAAATTCATATTTATTAATCTCTATTTCTGCTTTAGGGCAATGTATAATTATTAACACACACACACACACACACACACACACACACACACACACACACACACACACCTGTTGATCAACTTTTTATTTATGCAGTTTAGAAGCAGTAGCAATAGAAAATGATGCACAATAAACATCGTGTTTCTCCTGCACATTTCTCTACCGCACTGAAGACACTTTTAGATCCAGTGATGTGCATGAAGCACAAATCCGACCCCAAAAATGATCTGACATCCTCTAAAGCACGCGGGGTTTCTACAGATTACAGGTTGGGTTGGAAGAGAGGTTCGTGCACAGAACCACACCGAGAACCTGGTAATCATGGGGGATTTTCTCCAAACTGCCGCATGCCTATTATATATTTTGGTGCGTCCGCTCGTGCGCCCTGGCTATTTTTAGCGCGCGACGTTTCCCGTGCCGAAACGGAACGGAAGAGATGCTCGCGAAACTGCCTGCATCGAGCGTGCGCGAGCGAGCGCGCGCGTGTGTTTGTTTTAATGCTGTTATTTGTTTTTTTTCTAAAATAAAATGTATAAAAGTTGCATAGGAGAAAACGGAAATAAATCTTTCGGCTCGACAGGAAGGACTAACGCAAGCGGAAAAGACCCCGTTTGTTCCGTGGTGAAACCGGAGAAACATTGTTGTTCCGGGATAAATAACCCGAATTATATCGAGGAACGTGCACGCGCGGGTTAAACCCGGTTAAACTCGGGATAAAGTCTCATCTCAAATTCCAGGATGCTCCTCTCTGCTTTCATCCGTCGTTCCTTAAACGTTCAGAGGAGAAAAACACACGCACACACACACACACACACACACACACTCGTGTTGTTGTGTTATTTTGTTGTTGTTGTTGTTTTTACCGCACTTACCGCCAATGCTCCCCGTGCTGCGCGCGCTCCCGGTTCTCCGACGTTAACGGCCCACGTCCCGAAACGTTCGCACACACTACCCTACTGAGCAGTGCGTCCTACAGTATTCCGTGTGTGTGTGTGTGTGTGTGTGTGTGTGTGTGTGTGTGTGTGTGTGGTAGCTATGGCAACCCATAGAGGGCGTATATTTTTGGCACACTGTTTAGTAGGTTAGTATGAGGGTGTTGGGGAGAAAGCCTGGGTTACGTGTTGCTGCTAAGGCTGAACACACACACACACACACACACACACACACACACACACACACACAAACGCGAGTGTGTGCGCACTCACACACATAAAAAGGCGCGTGATAAAAATAGCCCAGTGACACAATAGAGACAGCAGCAGGTCCACTTCACATCCTCATGTCCTTCTGAAAGTAGAATTGAACACAAATAACAGGAAAGATCTATCTATCTATCTATCTATCTATCTATCTATCTATCTATCTATATTACTGTGCAAAAATGTACTGTATATATTAATGTTTTATTTTTATCATAACAATAAATAAATAAGTAAGTAAATAAATAAAAATTCAGATTGCATTTCATGAATATTTAGTGTGCACACCCTGTAGCATTTCATTCTTCTGCACACTTTATACACACACAAAGTTTTGTAGGATCAGAAGCAGGTATCTGATGAACCAATTTTATGATCATCAATTTCATTTGCAGGTTGAAACCCAGTCATGAACTGAAACAGAAACAGCTGTGTAGGAGCTTTAAACTTGTGGAGGAACAGACAAAAAGAAACAGACACAAGACAGTGCAGGACAACAAAAGACAGTGCAAGACAACACAAGACAGTGCAAGACAACACAACACAAGACAGTGCAAGACAACACAACACAAGACAGTGCAAGACAACACAGGAAAGTGCAAGACAACACATGACAGTGCAAAGACAACACATGACAGTGCAGGACAACACAAGACAGTGCAAGACAACACAGGAAAGTGCAAGACAATGCAAGACAGTGCAGGACAACACAAGACAGTGCAAGACAACACAAGACAGTGCAAGACAACACAAGACAGTGCAGGACAACACAGGAAAGTGCAAGACAATGCAAGACAGTGCAAAGACAACACATGACAGTGCAAAGACAACACATGACAGTGCAGGACAACAAAAGAAAGTAGACAGTGCAAGACAAATCAGGACAGCATTTAAAAAGTTTATGGTAATGAGGTGATGTAATGTGGGTGGTACTGAAGTCATGGGTGTTCGAAGTGAGTGCGAGTGTGTGTTGAGTCTGAGTTGTACAGATCAGTCACACAGTTGTTTGTGTGTTTGTGTGTGTGTGTGTGTGTGTGTGTGTGTGTGTGTGTGTGTGTGTGTGTGTGTGTGTGTGTGTGTGTGCATTTCAGAGCAGACTGGGATTTAACGATGTGATGTTCAAGCTATTTGAAAGAAGCACAAAGAAATGGGCAATGTAACGGGCAAGGACTTCCCTTTGACATCAGAAGATGTCCAGTACTTCAATTAAATCTCTGGAGAAGTCTGGCCAGAATTGGCCTTCATAGAAGAATTGTTGCCAAAAGCCATACTTCCAACATGGAAACCAGGCTAAGAGACTAATTGTGCATGAAAACATGCTGCAGAGCAAACACAGTAATGAGTGCCTGCAGGCAACAGTGAAGCATGGAAGAGGTTTGCTGTAAGGATTAATAGTGTCATCAACTATCTTCAGTGTAAAAACAAGGAGTCATGGAATTTATAGTTTGGGCCCCCGCAGAATTCTGATCTCAACATCATCAAGTCTTTGCATGAAGAGACTGAGATTCGAGGCAGCCTACATCCAGAGAAGATCTGTGGTGAGTTCTCTGAGATATTTGGAACAACCTACCTGCTGAGTTCCTTCAAAAACTGTTTGCAAGTGTAACAAAATGATCTGATGCTGTTTTCAGGCAGAGTGTGCTCACACAAAATATTGATTTGGAATTCTCTTCTGTTCATTTACTTTCCATTTTGTAAATTAATAATAATAATTTTTAAAAAAGCGATGTATACTTCTATTTTAAAAGCATTCCTACTTTACAGCACTTTTTCACACCTGCCTAAAACTTTCCAGTACATACAGGGTGGTATCTATACGTTTCGAGACTAGTTTTGTAACACGCCAGCAGATGGCAGCACAAGGCTGCACGCACAGTCACAGGAAGCACCGCTCTTCATAAGTCAGTGTGCTGAAAGCTTTGTGGTCGCCGTTTTGACCCCGTTATAGAGATATAACGCAAATCGCTTAAAAAAAGTTTAATCCACATTTTCTTTCGACAGTAAAGAAATAAATGTTATTCATTACTGCACTTAGGAAGCTTTCTGCATATCTGTACTTGTACTGAAGTATTTCCGATCGAATATCTTCCTTTTTACCACTTTCTTTTAAATAAGATGTTTGGTTTTTTTATTTGCGGGGATAAAAACGTAACTGGTCAAACACGCACGTTCTATTTGAAACTTGTTTTGAACTTGGTGTATCTACTCATCACCAACATACAGTTCAGCATCAGTTCAACAGCAAGCAGAACATTTAGAGAGGAATAAACGATGGAAGACACTTTGCGTGATTTTTTTTAGTTTAGAAGTATTGGGCTCATGATCATTTGAATAGAAATCAATCAGTGTTTGAGTTATTAATATTATTCTATTAATAGATCAGTGTGCTGGGAGTCACAGAGTCTTTTCACATCAACTGAGGTGATTAAGTAAAGAGTCTTGTGATAAAATGATAATAGGAACATTAGAGTTATAATAAATCATAGCACTTTGGATACATTTGAAGGCAAAAACATTTGTGCTTTTAAGTTCCACGGGACACTTTTACTTTTACTGGAGTCACATTTTACAGAGTGGATCTACTAACCCTAACCCTAACCCAGTTTTCTTTTCACTTCTCTTCTTTATGTATGAGCCATGGTCTGATTTCTCATCATGCTCCTCACCGGATAGGTTTGTCGTTCGTTTTTTGAAGGACGGGACACTTATAAAACCATGGTATATTTAACCACTGGGTGCTTAATCATCTCTGGAGATGATGTTTGTAAGAGAAAGTGAGAGTAGCCTGAAGATTTACACAGTAAATTGCTGCCATAAAGTGTCCAAGGGTTCAAAGTTTGCTTTACCTTGTGATTGATAAAATCATGTTGAAGGTCATGACCCAGCCATACGTGAATCTCGTGTGTGTGTGTGTGTGTGTGTGTGTGTGTGTGTGTGTGTGTGTTATCAGTGCTGCAGTGTCAACATGCATCACGCTTAGTCCGAAACATTACATTTGCATTATTCTAATAAGAAGCTATACAGGGTAGGAAGGAGATGTGGGAAGCAAGTGAGTGACAACTTCAGCTCATGTATGGGGAACCTGGTGACTGTGACCTCCTACAGGGCCTCAGATGGAACCTGGGATTATGTTTATCTGCACCCGTATCTACAGTGTGACCCACTTGGAGCCTTTTTCAATCTGGGACAGGTATATACTCTATTTACATGCTCCCTTTCTCACACTCACAAATAGACTGTGTGTGTGTGTGTGTGTGTGTGTGTGTGTGTGTGTCTATATGATATATATAT
>MU551628.1:2683991-2738207 GCA_024362625.1 Silurus asotus
GAGAGAGAGAGAGAGAGAGAGAGAGAAAGAGAGAGAGAGAGAGAGAGAGAGAGAGAGAGAGAGACAGCTATTCTATTTTATACTACTGCAATAAAAAAATATTTTCTAATCTAAAATCATATTAAATTATTTTCTATTCTATTCCACTGTAAAACTATTGTATTCTATTCTTATAAAAATCATTCTATTCTATTATTTATTCTGTGATTCTATTCTATTCTATTCTATTCTATTCTAGTCTAGTTTAGTCTATCCGATACAATTTTGTTTTATTCTATGCTAAAACACTATGCTCAATTTTGATCTATTTTATATATATATATATTTATTAAAAAAAGGATTTGGTTTATATATATATTTTTTCTTAGATGTAATGTAATATAACGAAGAATCCGGGTGGTGTTTGGGTTCAACATATAAAGGAAAAATCAAGGGTTTCATGTGTGTGTGTTGGAAAGAATATTGTGCTGTGATGTGGAAAGCAAATGGTGAGAAAATTACACTGGAAACACTGGGTGTGTTTGTGTAATGAATCATTCATCTCCTACCTGGACTCCTGAGCTAGGGAGACAAGCACGCCAGATCCAGGAACTAAACATCTAGGACGGTTATTAGCGCAGGATATTTTACTATTGAACCTGATTTTTTTTTAAGTGATCACACACCTTTAGAAAATACAAGTGTGTGATATTCTAAACAGTTTCCACCATGGTTAATTTGTAAAGCCGGATCTCAAACACCCTACCATTCTAATTTAATTCAAGAAATATATGTTCTATTTTATTGCATGTTCTATATTACTGTTCTATTTTATTCTAAACTTAATTCTACTCGATTATCACAAACCATTCTATTCTATGCAATCATGATCAACACTTATTCTATTCGATATTAAAATTAATTCCTTTGTTGTTTTTTTTCGTTACAAACCATAAAGTTAGGGACACACCAAACTGATGCCAAAGAACTAGCTTCGAGGAAATCCGACCTTCTTCGCCTGCATCCACGCAAAAAATAAAAGTCGAACACACCAAACAGACGACAGCCAACTAGCGTGTGTGTTCTGGGCTTGCGTGAGAGAAGAGAACTCCCTCATACCAGCAGGTGGCAGTAGTTTGTATTTAAACAGAAATCTAATTTTTATTACTTTATCATGAAATCGGAGCAAATAACGGACAGTATCACTTTGTGGCAGCGGCAGTTTATTAAAACCAGAACACACACACACCCAAATTTGTGCTTTATAGTGTGTGTGTGTGTGTGTGTGTGTGTGTGTGTGTGTGTGTGTGTGTGTGTGTGTGTGTGTGTGTGTCTAATAATGCTTATAGGAGGCCTTTAATCCAAACACGCGTAAGCTCTTTTAGAAATAGCGATCGAATTCTAAAGTTACGTGCTGAAGGATGACCAAAAAACAAGGCACAATTTCCATAAAGAAACAGGTAAAGCACTATGTGATTTAACGACAAAGCGACGTCAATCTCCATCTTAGTGCATGACGTCATCTGGTGTCTTTCGGTCAGGTTTTTGAGTCTCCCTTGAGTGAAGACTTTCCCCTGAAAGAGGATAAGAAACACAGGCTGAGGAGGGAGTGGAGGTCGTGTAATAGAGACTGATCATTTATTTTTGTAAATGGATTTTAATAGATAATGTGTTTTATATGTCATATGATTTATTATTATTAGTATTTGTATTAGTAGTATAATATTCGGGTTTGAATGCCTTTGCACTGGCATGGCGTCACGGATCCTGCTGACCAATCAGAAAGCGACTTAGGCGTGTTGTGGGCGGGGCATCCGGCACGTAAACCTTAGCAATATGGAGACTCGTGGGAGAGGGCAGCGAGCCTGGAGGAAACCTGGCTGCTTTTAAATAGTAATATCCATTTCTTTTCTATTTCTATTCCAAATTTAAAAAAAGCCACCGAGAGACAGCGGGGGGAAAATGTGCTGGGGCTGACGTGCTCGGACGTGTCGCACCATGTTCGCCGAGGTGAGTGGACGCTTCCGGGCAGACAAGAGTTGAGTTTTTCCGCCGTGTTCTGTGCCACCAGTTGGGATTAGCCTCCATGATCGAGACCGGAGCTAGCTAGCTTAGCTCTACCAGGTAAACACGGAGAGAAGTGCAGGAAATAATCCTGCAGACCCGGTATGCATGGATTACAACCCTCATGCGAACCTTTCTTCCCTTTCCGCCTTAATCCCCCTGGATCTAGTGCTATCAATCCACCATAGTGGCTCTGACACTTCCAGATGGAAACGCTGCAGCTCCTATGAGACCCAGTATGTGTGGGTTCGATCCAGAAATCTGGGTTCCTACCATCAACTGAAACTGTCTTAGATGTTTAGCTCCACGATCTGACTTGCTTGTGACCCTAGATCAGGACTGAAAGCCCAGGTAGGAGATGAATGATTCATTACACAAACACACCCAGTGTTTCCAGGGTAAAATTCTCACCACTTGCTTCTAACACAACATAACGTCCTTTACAATCCTCACTCACACACACACACACACACAACCTTTTTTCTACTTCTTCTTTTCCATGTTGAACCCGAACACAACCCGCTTTCTCAAAGATCATGACCGGAGCTGACACATGAACCTATCAACCTCTTTATCTTTCCATTCCTCATGCATATCTTGATAGAACTATAAACACCAACTATACACAACACACACATACACCAAGGTGATCTGAAAGGTCAGCAGGAAACCAAGGAACCAGATTACACTCTATAACCCGCCCAGATCTCACCAAGGTTTGTTAGATCGTAAGGGATGAATGGAATGACCTGGCGGACCTGAGATAATGAGAAGGTTCTGTTCATTAGGGTTTCAGCACGTCCCCTGCTGTGTGTATATATACGTGTAGACGAAGTTGGAGCTCAGTGTTCAAGGCCGGGTTGCTAATCTGGTTGGTGGTTGAAGCCCCAGTATAGCCAAACTGCGGCTGTTGGGCCCTCGAACAAGGCCCTTAACTTCTAACTCTGTGCTCCCGGGGTGATGTATCATGGTTGACCCTCTGCTTTTCAACATCGTCTTTACCCCTATTACATGTTAATGGGTTTAGCATTGGTTTATCAACAAACCAGAGGAGACTATGGGGAGACTTCCTGAGAGGTCCTTAATAAAGTTCTCAACTTCTTGAGAATTGAGCAGCTGTTTATATTTTCTGTCTTTTACTGGGGACAGTACGATTAAAAAGCTCAATCGGGTAACCAGGGGGTTTGATCATGAAGTCTGTGCAGCACTGTTTGTATTACAGTAGACCTCCTGGGTCGTGAGTCGTATAACGTGGTCCCACCAGTTGCAGAATTCTAGGAATTTATAAGACTGGAAACTTGATTTCGGCCGTGATTTCCAACAAGAACGTCAAATTTCCATTTTAAATGCGTCTCGGCCCACAAGACACGACGCGCGATTCTGGACCATGTTCACATATGGGCTTCTGAAAGTAATCTGGGAATGTACTGAAGTACAGGTTGGCCTATGACATGCATCTGGAAAGAGTTTTTGTGTTTGTTTTTTGGTGCAATCTAATGGTATTCTCATATATCGGTGGGTTTCATAGCGTCAAAGCAGCGTTCGCATTCTGTTTTTGGCAAGCTGAAACTATTCCTGGACGTGATCATAATTCTTGCGCCATATCATATACACCATATCGACAAAAGTATTGGGACACCTGGACTTTCCAGCAATATGTGGTTCTTCCCCAAACTGTAACCACAAAGTTAAATAAAATTTTTCCTTCACTTGAACTAGGAGGTCCAAACCTGCACCAGCATGACAATGCCCTTGAGCACGAAGCCAGCTTCATGAAGATCGGCTTTACAAGACTTTGGAAGTGTGGAAGATCTCCTGCTAGAGAGCTCCAACCTTGTTGAACATCTTTGAAATGAATGTGAACTGCACCTCAGACCTTCTCACCTTCTCTCCTACATCAGTACCTGACTTTACTAACAAATCTCCACAAAATCTAGTGGACATCAAATTTGATGTCTGCTACAGGCCTCAAAAAAAGTTGCCACATCTTCTCTTCTTTTCAAAACAGTTTGGGAATTGAGGTTATGAGATTTTCGAGTTTTGCAGTTGGTATTTGGTCTCATTCTTACCTGACATCGGTTTCGGGCTGAAGAAAAGGCTGCTGAAGAGTTTTTTTGTTTAATGATGCACCAAATGTTCTCTGTAGGTGAAAGATCTGAACTGCAGGCCAATTCAGCACCTGGACTCTTCTACTACAAAGCCATGCTGTTGTAATAGCTGCAGTGGTCAAGTGAAGGTTATTTCTATAGCGGTTTCCACAACAGACATTGTCTCAAAGCAGCTTTAGAGAAATCACCAGTTAAGGTGAATGGTGTGTGTTTATCCCTGATCTCTGAGCAGCCATGGCGAAAACTCCCTTAGATGTTATGAGGAAGTATGTGGTTTTTGCATCGTCCTGCTGAAATACACAAGGATTTCCTTGAAATAGACGTCGTCTAAAGAACACCTTTTTATACACCTTTCAGCATTCATAGTGCCTCCAGTACATACAAGCTGCCTATACCGTATGCACTAATGCACCCATATACCATCAGAGATCTGAGTCTCAGCTCACAGGACATCACGGCGCTTCTGGACCATGTTCACATATGGGTTCCTTTGTGCATGGTGGCACGACGGATCGTGTTTACCGACACTGGTTTCTGAAAGTATTCCTGCGCCCTTTTAGTGACGTCAGTGATCATGCCGATGAGTGATGCAATTGCGTCTGAGGTTCCTGAGACCGCGGGCATCCAACAAAGGTCTTCGGCCTCGTCCCTTACGCACAGATTTCTCCAGCCTTCAATCTTTTGATGATGTATTGTAGATGATGAGATCTGCTAAGCCTTTGGAATTTGACGTTGAGGAACGTTGTTTTTGAAGTATTCCGCAATCTTTTTACGCACTCGTGTACAGATTTGAGAGCCCCTGCCCAGCTTTACTTCTGAGAGACTTTGCCTTTCGAAGACCTCCTTCTTCTAACTAATGTTACAGACCCGATGTGAATGAACTTGATTAGTCTCAAGAAGTTCTTCCAGCTAAATCTTCAGCTCTTTGGTGTCGTAGCAGGCATAACATTTAAAATGAGCTCATATTGTGCATAACATTTTATGTTCTCTATGTTCTATTGTGAATAAAATATTGGCTTACGTGATGTTCTAACGTCGTGATGCTGAATGACATCATATTTTTTCTACTGCACGTGTCATCAGTGTGCTGTGATGCAACACTTTGAAGTCATTGCAGGTTTGGTGTTGAAAAAAGCCTTTTCCTTCTTTTCACTTCCTCTTCTCTTTAAATATTGAATAAGACCTTATATTTATATAAATAAAATATTAGAGGTTAACTGATATGGGTTTTCTGTGGCCGATGCCGATGTTTAGAAATCAGGGCAGCGGAAGGATGATATACGATGCCGACTTTTTTTTTTATTATTATTATTTATTAATTAAGATGTAATACAGAAAATTGTTTAAATGTTACCTGGTTACCAGGATTTGGTGTCGGAGTCTACCTGCAGCATAAACTACAGCTGGTTGAACGATCACTAACGACACAGTTCCCAAAGGTTCTTCTCATCCTCCCTCCAAAGCTTCTTCTCATCCCCCCCTCCAAAGGTTCCTCTCATTCTACCTCCAAAGGTTCCTCTCATCCTCCCTCCAAAGCTTCTTCTCATCCTTCCTCCAAAGCTTCTTCTCATCCTCCCTCCAATGGTTCTTCTCATCCCCCCTCCAAAGGTTCTTCTCATCCTCCCTCCAAAGCTTCTTCTCATCCTCCCTCCAAAGCTTCTTCTCATCCTCCCCGTCCAAAGGTTCCTCTCATTCTACCTCCAAAGGTTCCTCTCATTCTACCTCCAAAGCTTCTTCTCATCCTCCCTCCAATGGTTCTTCTCATCCTCCCTCTAATGGTTCTTCTCATCCTCCCTCCAATGGTTCTTCTCATCCTCCTTCCAAAGCTTTTTCTCATCCTCCCTCCAAAGCTTCTTCTCATCCCCCCCTCCAAAGGTTCCTCTCATTCTACCTCCAAAGGTTCCTCTCATCCTCCCTCCAAAGCTTCTTCTCATCCTCCCTCCAAAGCTTCTTTTCATCCCCCCCTCCAAAGGTTCTTCTCATCCTCCCTCCAAAGCTTCTTCTCATCCTCCCTCCAATGGTTCTTCACGTCCTTCCTCCAAAGGTTCTTCTCGTGCTTTTTCTCATTGTCTCTCGAAAGGTTCTTTTCATTCTCTTTCTAAAGCTTCTTCTCATCCTCTTTTCAAATGTTCTTCTCATTCTGTCGTAAGGTTTTTTTTTAATTGTCCTTCAAAATGCAACATCATATTTACCCAACGAAATATGTAAGACTCGATTAAGAACGAATGATAAGAACTTGGCAGGAAGTTTTTTTCCGCGTCGTTGATTGTTGTCGGACCGCATCTCGTCTTGTCTTTCTGCGTGTCGAGTCAGCAGCGGAGCTCGTCGCCAAGAAAGAAAACTCGGATTGGCTGATTAGCTTTAGCGAATCAGCACACGGGAACAAAACGCAACAAAAACGCAAATGCATGACTGAAGAAAGCTACACGAATCCGTTAGTAATGATCGCGGCAGGTGGAATTGGAGTGAAGGTAGATTTTGGAGTGTGTTTGTAGACATTTGTGGTCACCAGCCACAAGTAAAGTCAGGTTCTGATGTAAGTGAAGAGACCTGGGGTGAAGTCAGCGTTCACATTCATCTCAAAGGTGTTCAGTAGGGTTGAGATCAGCGCTCCGTAAATATATTTTAGAGTAGTTAATGTGCAGTTTGTATACAGTACAGATTTACTGTACTCTAAAAAATAACATACAGACATTATTGTCTAAATAACTGCCAACAAAAGTAAGTACACCCTCAGTGAACATGTCAAAACTGTGTCTAAAGTGTCAATATTGTGTGGGAGCATCATTGTTATGTAGCACGGCTTCAATCCTCCTGGGTATGGAATTCACCTGAGCTGCACAGGTTGTTGCTGGGATCCTCCTCCACTCTCCCACTGCTGGATGTTGAACACATTTTCCACTTTCTGCATGCAGATTCGCACAGGTGCTCAATAGGGTATCAGGTCTGGAGACATACTTGGCCACTCAATCACCTTCAGCTTCCACATCAAGGCAGGTGTCATCATGGTGGTGTGTTTGAGGTCTTTATTATGTTGGAAAACTGCCGTTCGGCACGGTTTCTGATTAAAGGGAGGGCATCATGTTCTGCTTCAGAATGTCACAGTAAATGTTGAAATCCATGTTTCCCCTCAAAGAACCACAGCTCGCCAGTCCCAGCAGCACTCATGCAGCCCCAGACCATGATGTTACCACCACCTTGATTGACTTTAGGCAGAACACAATTTTCTTGGTTCTCCTCATCAGGGTGTCACCACACAGGACACCATCTGAGCCAAACAAGTTTATCTTAGTCTCATCAGACCACAGGACATGGTTCCAGTTATTCATGCTCTTGTACAGGTTGTTCTTCAGCAAACAATGTTTGCAGGTTTCTTGTGAGCAGTTTCACTTGTTGCAGCGTGTGGCGTTTGGTCTGAGCACCGACATTCACACCTTCTGCAAACTCGAAATCAATGCTGCAGCATTCATGAGTCTGTTTTTTTTTTTTTTAAATCAGTTTCTACACCTGACACACAGCACGAGGTCTCAACTTCTTTGATGGACCCCTGTGAGGTCTCTTCTGAGAAGAGACCCGTCTTGGAAGACCACTGTACTGTAACTCAGTTTCAGGGGTTACTGATCTTACAACCTCAGCATCTTTTGTGGAGAGCAATGATTGTAATTCTCAAATCCTTAGAAAGTCTTTAACATGAGGTCCATGTTGAACATCGAATGCAGTTTTCTACTTGCAGAACATAGTTACAATGGGAGTTTAAATGACTGCTTGGTAAAAAAATAAAATATATAGAAATAAAATAAATCAAATTAATGCCACACACTGTTTTAATATTATAAATAAATTGATTATAAATCCATACCGCTAGATTGTCATAAAACATTGAACAAAAGTTCACATGTGCAGTACAAATTCGTGTTTCCTGTACGGGTCGAGTAGCACAGCGCCACTGCCTAGCGCTATGGATATACCCAATTGAATAAATATATTCAATTGGGCATTGTTTTGTTAATTGTAAAAAAATAAAAATGCAAACTGTTGTTTACAAATGCTAATAATAATAAACAAAGCTAATAAAAAATGGCAAGCAATTTTAGCGAATTAAAGATTAAAGACCGTGACTTAAAGATCGAGGTACGTCACGAACTGTACATTTTGTGTACCGTTAAAACCCCCCCCCCCCCCCCCCCCCCCCCTACTGTGTATACACACACACACACACACACACACACACACATTGTCCTATTATTTACTTTTTTCCACCAGAATCGTTTAACTTTCAGCGTTTTCAATATACTGAGAAAAAAAAAAATATCAAACCCAATCAACTTGCAAATGTTTTAAAGATCTGGCAACCATGATTAAAACCGGTATAGGTTAACCTGATGTATCCCGTAATTTCTATGTTTTTTTTTTCCTGTCAGGACTCGGTTAAAAGCACGAGCGCGTCCTATGCCGCCCGCGCTGCGATCGCTAAAAAGCGATGAGTCACCTGTTCTATCGGAGCGCCACATTAAGTGCTTTCCATTAGCGTTAAAGATGTAAACTCCGACCCACCTTTTTTTATCTTTTTCTTAATATACACACAAAGCCCTGGATCCACTCGAGAAGTATTTATAGAGCACTTATTGAATATGCTGAAACGCTAATGTTAATCTCATGAGCCGCTCTCGCTCAGGGGCTCATGCGCATCGGGTCGAGCCGAGGGTCTTTTTATATGAATGCTAAAAGGGCTGTATTTTTAAGTATGAACGCATGGTGAAGATTTCCTTAGAATACCCTTTGTTCCTGCAGTGTATTACGATTCCTCTGGTAACGATGTTTCCTCAAGCATCGTACACAATCGCTCGTTACTTGAAAAAAGTCCGAACTGTATTTACATCTGTATCAGTAACACGTGAGCTTCGGTTTTGGATGGAAAAACTTCTAAATGAGAAAAGGAACCAGATTTGAAAATCTGGATGGCTCTGAATGTCTATTCGTTGAAGTTCCATCATTTTTATTTTACATCATCAGCTGATCGTTGATGGACACTTCATTGTCCTAAAGCAGCTTTACATAAATAAAGAGAGAAAACCTTAAGAGGAACCAGGAAGGGAATCCTTTGGCATTGTAGCAGCCTGTTGATGGTAATTTCAATCCAGATCCATCCTCAAAGTTCTCGAGTTGCTCAGGAACTTCTTGGATCTTTCAGATGTTCATGTGGAACCACGTTCAGCTGCACAGAGTGGGATGATTCTCACACCAGTCACGTCTTTGACACTTTAAATGGCAATTAGGTCAGGTTATAACCGCTGTATGAGAGGTATTATCTCACTTGGAGCTACAACAGCAGAAGCCCACATTGGGTGCTTTTTTTGCTGATCGCAGTAGTAACCTGATGTTTGTTCTCCTGTTTACATCCCAGTCCACCTCAGTTTGGCGCATTGTGCACGTGAGATACTTCTCTGCTTACCGCGGTTGTAAAGAGTTATTTTTGTAAACAGTCACTAACAATCCTCACCTTTCACATTCTCCAGAGACAATGTTATATCAGTCTATTGTTATTCAAAGGTTGGCTTAAGGGCCTTGCTCAGGGGCCCAGGAATGGCAGCTTCTTGTTGCTGTATTGAGAATTCAATGCTTTAACCACTAAGGTTCCACCTCCAGGTTGAGTGATGTTTTAAATGCATTAGCTTCACTTCGCTGACTTCGCATTTTATTTTCAGTTTGTTTCTCCAAAATTACAATAATCATTTCCCATCATTAATTGATTCCGGGCGCTTTGGGGTTTTTCGCGATAATTAAAGCAGGAAAAAGTCAGTTTCTGGGGACTAGTGTCTGGTATTTAGCCTCTGTTTTTTTGGTCCATAGGGATACACAGGCTTGGACTCGATCGTCCACCCAGGCAGTAATCAGCTTACGAGGAGTCTCTGTAAGCCTGACCTCTGTGTTCTGTCTAATCAGAACACACATTACACACTTAATCAGCTATGCACCATAAATTGCTGAGAGGATTGGCTCATGGGTTTTCTCTCCTGCCGTAATGGCCCTTTTATAGCTCAGGTGACGGTCGAGGAAATATAGATTAGCTCGTAAAGCAGACGAGCACGCATCATTCCTGAGGCAGCTACAGCTTCTAGCAGCTGTGTAACTTCTCGCTCCTAATGATGGTAATGCGCCCGTCAGTCATCCCATGGGAAAGTCTTAATGTAGTCAGGAACCGAGTGTGTGTTCTGTTCAGGAGGTGTTTAACGAGACCCTGTAACACAGCTGCAAGTCATGAAACAGCTCTGATACATGTTCATCAGTCAGCGTGAAATGTGATAACGAATCCAAAAACAAAAAACTAATCAGTACATATCAACAAATCAGGACAAGCAAATGAACAAATTGGGAGAAACGCATCAACAAATCAGAAAAAACTAATTAACAAACACGAAAACGAATCAACAAGTCAGCAATTGCAAAACACAGACAATTCAGACGAACCAGAAAAATTGGGTATTAATTTGTATTTAAAAAATTAGGTATTGATTAATTAATTTTTTATTTTTTTTTACCATTCTTCTTACTGGTAGAGGTTTTTTATTTTTATTATTATTTTTTTTTTTCATGGATTTTTTTATTTTTTTTTACTGAAAAAGTGATTGTTTTTTTTTTAGACTGTTAATTTCTTGTTTATGGAATTAATAAATCTATTTTTATTTCCTTTTTTTTAAAACAGTTCTTTTTACTGTTTTGCTTACTGGTAAAGGGTTTTATGTTTTTTTGTTTTGTTTTTGTTTATACCCAGAATTCTTTTTTTTAAGTTAAATAGGAAGGTGTGTGTGTGTGTGTGTGTGTGTGTGAGAGAGAAGTAGTTTTTTTTTTTTTTTTTTTTTTTTTTTTTAAAGCTTTTTTTTTTATCAATAGCGGTTTTTTTTGTTTGTTTGTTTTTTTGTAGAGGATTTTTTTTTTTTATTAACCACCAGAGGATTTTTTTAATCAGTTCTGGTACATCACCCTTTATAAGCAGCCACACTTTTCGGGGGGCTTTTCTTCTCAATTCTTGAAACATTTCCAGAGAATCCTGTGCTGTCGAGGCTGATGGGAACGCTTTTTATTTATTTTTTATTAAAAAAAAAAAAAAAAAGATTTGCGCATCAAAAGACAATTGTGTCTCCAACTTTTGTATTTGGGGAAAAACCACAGTTGGAAAGGTCGGGTGTACCAATACTATTGTCCATAAAGATGTCCTTAGACAAGGATCCTCGTCCTTAAAAGAGGATGTGAGGATCAAGCGTTCTCATCACGTGATCGGAGAAGACTTAAGCCTCGCCCACTCCACATAAAATTGCTAGCTTACAAATAATGCAGTGTTTATGCACACACGTCTTCCGCCGGATTTGGGACGTCATCACTGTACGGACCGTTTGGATTTTTGCAGTGTCGTCGTTTCTCGATCAGATGTTGCACACCGTGATTCATTCGTTCCTTTATCCATCACTTTGTCCTGGTGTCTTCAGGGTTTCTTTTATTCTTCATCTCAACCCTAGACTTCACACATTAGATCCACCTGTTCTGGCAAAGAAGAACCTGGTAGAAACATATCAAAAAAATGGACCAACTTATGAAGCTGTGAGACACATTCTAGATATGGGGTTAAGGGCCTTGTTTAGGGATCCAGAACTGGCAGCTTGGTGTGGCTGGGATTTGAACTCGTAACCTTGCAACCCCACAATGCCGCCATCACTCTGCCATTTGCTCGTTCTTTCCGAGACCAAATGCTGAATAAAAAAAATAAAAAATCTTTGCATTGTGTCCTTTGTTTGCTCTCCGCCACACGAGCATGCTGGAGAGCTCGAGGCAGGTCTTGTGAGAACCTTACTCGACTTGCTCTCTGAACGACTTGTGTTTGCTCACTAATAATAGGCCTACGTTGTATCTGCTGCAAAAGAGTGGAACGCCTCATTCATTCATCCCGTCATCCACCTATCCTTCAGCCTAGCAAGCGAAAGGTGAAGTGTGAGGTCATCTTGACTTCTTCTCAACTCTGTCTCGGAGCTGGAACAAATTTTAATTTTTTTTTCTTTACTTTCAAGATTATTTTTGCTGAGTCGGGAGTTTATCAGCCGCAGAGACTCAATAATCATATCTTGGCTCACTTTTGATCAAAGAACATCATTTGCTCAGCAGACTTTCCTCTGATTATCATGGAAAAAAAAAAAGCGAAGAGCTGCTGTAAAAGTTTGCCATGTAGTTAGAAACCGGTTAAGTCATGTCTGCATTCTTCGAAAAAAAAAAAAGGAGTGTGACATGTGTGTAGAGTGTGTGTGTGTGTGTGTGTGTGTGTGTGTGTGAGAGAAGTTCTAGGTCAGGAGTGCACCTCGTGATGCAACAGGCCGGCTTTCCTGCGCTGACAAAAACAGGAAGTCTGCTGACTGGACACATGCTCACTCTTAGTTTTAGGGCTTTTTATGATTTTATTGTGAGAATCGGTACAAGAGGCTCAGATCCGATCGTTCAGAACTCGGATTTGTGGACAAAAGTTTGTGGACACCGATACACCCATGTAAAGCAGATCTTAATTTAGCAGGTGTATGATCATGCTGGAACAGGTCTTGGGTCTCCTAGTTCAAGAGAAGAAAAGATTTTGTACTTTGCTACCACATCCATTGACGTCCTGCACCAACGGGGTGCAGGACCAAATTCTGTGGGAACAGTTTGGAGAAGAAGCACATATGGCTGGAAAAGTCAGCCGTCCCAATACTTTTGTAGATCGGAAAGATCTTTAGAGCCATGAAGTATGAGAGACCGATTTGCTTTATCGTAATGTTTTCTTTAGCGTTGTGTGTCGACGACTTCTCAGCGAACTTTGATCTTTAAATCCTTGAGTCAGCAGGAGGTTGGAAGGCGAGGATCTTAAGTTTAGAGGTCATCGGTTTTGCCAATTTAACGGTACTAATAGTCGATCGCTGGAAAAAGTATTTTACGCTGTGATTAGGAGAGCGGCCTCTAGAGGCGAATCACTGAAGACACATTGCGCTTTGTTTTTAGCGCTATATTTGTTGAATTATTTAAAATTATTATTAATGCATATATTAGTTAATTAATCATTCTCTTGCGGTAGCTTGATGCACACTGAAGTTAATTGTTTTTATTTTCGTAATTCCATGTCTTTTTTTTTTTTTTTGTCCTAAAGTCGAGATCGAGAGCTTCGGCTTCCCGTCGAACGTCAGAGCGAAAGAAAAAGTATTTCTTTTTCCGACCATAATGATGACTGATCTCACGAACACGGGTTGTGTCTCAGAACTCGCTGACCTTCTAGGATTTTCATACACACACACGCACAATTGTGCAAGAAAACATCCCGTGAGCACAAAAGTGAAAGAAACCAGGACAGAATAATTAGACTTGGTAGCCTCAAATTCATGTTTTTGGCTTAGGGTAGTGAAACCTACTCTTCTGCTTTTGTAGCGCATCCACCTTGGTGTGGTGTTTTGGTGTTTTCTGGAGTCTGAGATGCTTTTTTTTGTTAATCACAGTTGTTTTGTGTTGTTTAGTATCTTATTAGTAGTTGCAAGAATTTTTTTTTGGACTATTAATTACTATTAAAATAAAGTTGCCACTTTATAAAGCTATATAATAAGGAACACACACACACACACACACCCATGTTCTAAGTAAGCCTTGTGCGGTGCTTAAAAATAAATCCGAAAGTGCTCAGTCAGCTGGATTGCTGCGCTCGGAGAAACTGATGGATGTCTGGATCAGATTTTCTCCGCTCGCCGCCTCTGTAGTGTTCAAATTCAACACCTGCTCTCCTCCGCACTGCTGACTTCAGGCGGTCCACGCTCTGGGATGCGAAGGCAAAGAAAGTTGTCCAGAATGTTGCAGAAAAAGTCAGCAAAGGGAATTACAGCAGCCAATCAGCTGTAGCTTCTGATTCCGAAGCAGAAGCAGAAAAGTGCACAAAAGGTATCGGACGCTGGTTGAGCCAATCAGGTTCGAGCTGTGTAAAGGTATATAAATGAGACGGATAACCATTTGTCTTCTGAACGCACAGCCCCTTTCGCAAAAAACCTTTGTAGTGCAAGAAAAAAGTTTGTTTTCCTGTTCTGGCTACAGGCGGTTACAGCTCTACCTCTGCCAGGTTAATCTGTATTTTATGTGACTCTCAGGACACGCCTCTGTCTCCGTAGCATGTGATACGTCATTCACATGGCAGCAACGGTGCCTTTGAGAAACGGTTTAACGAGGAGAAATCGATCCATGTATCAAATATTGCTCACAAATTATTGTTCACATTGTAAATAATTAAAGTATAACGCGTCTACTAATAATTAAACATGTAAATGTACGTGTTTCTTTGGCTTTGTTCTGCCGATCGTTTCGGCTGGATCATTGACATCGTTATTTTGTGTGTTTTTTTTTTTTTTTCCAGGCCAGTCTGTCCATCTGGGGATGGGGAGGTCTGGGGGTCCTGCTTTTCCTCATCACATTCGGACCCTTTGCCATATTTTATTTGCCATTTTATATATTCTGTTTTCTCGGCGGGTAAGTGGCTGTCTTTTTTTTTTTCGGGGGGTAAGGTGCTTTTTTTTTTTTTTTTTTTTTTAATAAAATTTTTTTTTTGTTTCTCATCCGCTTTCTGTAGTAACACCTCTGTTTTCTATCTCTTCTTCCCTCCTCTACAGGGGCTTCGCTGTCACGCTTTTATTCGGGAAGACAAATTCAGAAAAACACCTGGAGAAATGTGAACACTCCTACCTGCCCCCTACCCCGACAGGCATCACGAAGGTACGTGATAAGACCGGAAGGAAAAAAAACTGTAATCATCAGGTTTTACAATACAAGCAAAATTCATTATTCGATTACTTAATTAGCATTTTAGGTTTTTTTATATATTAATTTATTAATTTATTATATATTATTTCATTCAAGTAATCAATTAAATAAATTGCCATTAATTAAATTTATGAAATAAAATTAAATAAATGGAAAAAATTTTAATAGACCCCATTTGGGTAATACAGTGGTGTGTGTGTGTGTGTGTGTGTGTGTGTGTGTGTGTGTGTATTACATTTAGTATTTAAGTAAGTATTTATATTTCAGCATCCTTTAACATCCTTCATTCATTCACTCCCTCGATATGCGGAAATTTCCGGATTCTTGAAGCTAAAACACTAAAGAATTCATTTCATTGTGGAATAAAGATTTAAAATGTTTTTTTTTTTTTCAAATTTTCTTTTCACTGCAAGTAGTATCCTGGATATAATTATGTTCGTGACAAATAACAAAATCTTAAATCTATATCGTTAGCGTGAGCCGCTAGTCGCCACTTACTGGTTAGCGGCTAGCACTATTGATTCTTTAGCGCTTTTTCATGAATGCGCAAAACGAATCTTATTTCCGGGACGGAGCAGGTGGCCAAAGATAAAAAAAAATAATAAAATAAAAAAAAAACGCTCAAATTGTGAGGCGAAGACTAAACAAACTTTCGGTCCGCCACTTAAAATGTTCCTGAGGAAACTCTGATTTTAACAAGGTTCCGCATAATAAAAAAAGGATTGAAAAGGATTGCATAAATATATATATTATATAATTAAGCGTGTAATGTTACATCGATTCGTACCAAAGGTTTTTTACAGTATCCATATTCCTTTAGTGGAAAAAATCAATTCTTCAGGTTTTTATTTGACCCCCTCATAGATAATTGATTGATTCATTTACAGATAAATCAGTCAATTATTTACTTAAGTCATTTTATATCCATCCTACCCACACTTTATGGCCAAAAGATTGAACACCTGACTATAAGAATGATTTGTACTTCTTTATGAACATCACATTCCACATTTAGTCTCCATTTGCTCTTATAATAAGCTCTACTCTTCTGGGAAGATGTTCCTCTAGATTTTGTAGAGATTCATGTGAGATTTCATTCAGCCTCGAGGTTGTTCGTAAAGTCAGGTCCTGATGTAGGTGAGATAAAGAGGCTTTGTCAGGGTTCACATTCATTCCCAAAGGTGTCCAGTAGGAGATCTTTTGGGTCTCGTAGTTCAAGTGACGGGCAAATTTGATGCTCCGTATCCAAAGACATGCATCCAGATTTGTGGTAACAGTTTTAGGATGAAGAACATGTAGGTGTATAGGGAATGTATAAGCAATGAGGAGTTCTTGTGGTGATGGGGTGTTGATGTATTGGTATGTCCTGGCTTTTTAAACCCTCCTTTAATACACACTCAAGTCTAAACTTGTTTTCTTTTAGCACGTAATCAAAGTAGCAACGAATCGTGAGTTTTCTCAGATAATCCAAAAGTGTCCGGCAGCCCCATTCCAGAGTTTTCCCTGTTTCCTCAGACTTTAGAGGAGCTGAAGCAGGAGACGAAGGCCATCAAAATCGACCGGCGTCTGACGGGCTCTAACTCCATCGACGAGCCTCTGCAACAGGTAACGTCTGCGTGAACTGCGCTCAGAGTCCCGACTCTGCAGAAGCTGAACTTGCGAAACCTTGCGTACGTCTCTGATTCAGAGTGATGACACAGCAGCAGAAAAAAAAAATGTCACATGCTCTCTCTCTCTCTGAGTGCATGCGGTCGGAGTTCTAAAGTGCAGACACGACATTTTTGCTGGAAAAACTTTTTTTTTTTAAACCCTGTAAACATCTCTGATGACTGTATAAAATCCGGCGCTTATGTAGCGAAGATTTTTTTGATGACTTTTGACTAGTTGTAAAATGTCAGGAATTTTCAAGGGAACTCACAGGAATAAACTGGGAATTTACATAATTGCAGTTGAGCCGGTAAATCGAATGTAGTCAAAAATATAATTAAGTTGCAGTATAATTTTAGTTGAAACAACAAAATCGAACGCAATTTTCCGTCCTTTCTATCCTGCACGTTCATCAATCACATGCACACAGCACATGCTACAGGCCACGCCCCCTACTTTCACTGCGAGTTCCTCAATCACGTGACGCATCATTTCTTCAATCCTGCACGTTAAAAAAAAATGTCCACGTGGGTGAGTATTTACATAAATGACATTACACACACTTATGGTTAAAACGTCCTTGTGCTGTGTGTGAGCTATTGTGCAACAAAATTCAATCAGTCTATTAGTTTGCATGCATGTCAGCTTATGACCGTACGAATGTTTATATTTGATTCGTACGTCATAAAGTTTATAGAAATTTCCCCATATTTTTTGTTCACTTCTATAAATTACTATTAATTCCTCATATATTCCCATAAAATTGCATTAATTCCTGGTAATTTTCCAACTAGAAATAGTTCATCAGGTGAGGTTCCCATCGTAAGTTTAATATAATATAAGGTCAATTCTCCGCCCCTTTGCAACCCTACGTTAACCAGTTTCTGAACGAGTGGGTTCCAGCTTGAGCAGATTAAGACGAGGGAATTCGACGCGTTACGGTTTATCGTTCTCCCAATAAGACTCATGCACTTTCGATTAAACCATTTCAGCCCAAATCTGCTTTCGCTTGTTTGGAGTGAAGCAAAAAAAACAAAACAATACCCAGAACGCTGTCGATTCAGCAGGAATACGTACGTACATTCCAGGAGTCAATACAGTCAACAATACAGCAGGATTTGCACTCGGCACTGCTGTTCTTCCTTATTCACTCTGATCTAGGAGTAAATACTCTGGACCACATGACCATTTATACACTTTCTCACACACACACACACACATATGCACACACACAATTCTGAAGCATTGCAAATCTGCAGCGAGGTTATAACAGAAACGAAATCGCTCAAAATAACCATCGTTAACAGAAATACAAATAAAGCGAGTTTTTAGAGAAAAACTAAACGTCCTTCAGCAGTAAAAGCAAACATTTTTAAAAATGCGTAGAATTTCGGAAAATACGCAAGAGGTCTTCAAGCGTTTTTCGGGTCAAGGACCCCTTAGGCGACATGGCTCACGGACCCCCTGATATCAAACATGTTTCCAACACTGATATTATTAGAAACCACTCATATTATGTTAAGACTTTTCGAATTTTGTTGTACAAACATTATTGTCTGTGTGTTTTTGTATATTTCCAAATCTTTAAAAAAAAAAAAAGATTTATTCTTCATAAACATGTATTTTGCAATTAAACCCACAATTTATTAAGTTGTTCCCAGTTGCCTTTTATCTTAATAGATTTGCAGTTTCATATTTTTTCATGTTTTCACCCATTTTTTTTATTGCATAAATAATCGTTTATGATTCAACAAACATGCCTCTGAGGTACCAGTGGCCAGAGTTTGTCTCGTTCCGTCATTAGATCCACCCTATTCATTTTTACGTCTTCTCTCTGGATGGAGTTCTCTTCATTTTGGAGATTCGTTGTACAGCTGACGATGGTTCCACGTGAACATCGTAAAGGTCCATGAAGTTCCTGAGCAAATCAAGAACTTTCAGGATGGATACGGATTTTAAAATTTATATCAAAAGGCCACAAAGGCTCAGGTCCACAGGTTGCATGAACAGTTTTTCAGTTCAGCACCAATCACTGGACAGCTCAACAATGATGGAACTGTAATGAACAGACATTCGATGATGAGGATGAGGTTTTTCTGTCTGGTTCCTGTTAAGGTTTCGTCCACATACTATTTCGGAGAGTTTTTCTCCTTACCACAGTCGCCTCTGACTCACTCATTAGGGATATACTTTTAAGGAAGCAAACTTATAGGCGTGAAACGTATACAACTTTAAAAGCGATTTATCTTTGTAAAGTTCTACAAATAAAAATTAAATAAAGTGAATATTGTATTATATATATATATATATATATCGGGTTTTTTGTTTTATCAATTATAATGAAATAGAAATGAAAGGTACCGGTTTAAAAAATTAAAAAACAAAAGTTTTATGTATATTATTAAAACCTTCTCAAGCGAAGCCTTGAAAATTTCAATTCAACCTGGTAATATTTTTTAAACTGGACCCTAAAAATGGGTAAAAAATGACAGGAATACGTTTACATTTTTCTTTACTAAATATTAAACTCCCAATAACTATGTTGTAGATGTTAACGTTATTTTTAACAATGCATCTTGTCCCAAAGCAGCTTTACAGAATTCTATAGAATCCAGATATCAAGGAATCATGAGGTAGAAACCTCCAGAGGAACCAGACACAAAAGGAATCGCATCCTCATCCGGATGGCACCAGTATATTCTATGTTGAGGTGATCAGCTGATCATTGATGGACGTTTGATAGCAAAAATCTATCTTCATGGTTCATGAGTTGAACTTGGTGACCTCATAGACCAGATGTTTTAACAAAAAGAACTCCATACAGAAGTATGCCATGATGAATCTGGCAGGTGTGGAATGAAGAAGTGGAAGAAGTGGAAATGCTAATCATGAGTAAATGTGTGGAATGAATGAACAGGGCGTGCGTCAGCTTGAAATCTTGTTCTGCCTCAACTGGTTCGCTCGGTTGCAGTTTTTACATGCTTGAGAAGGTCTCTGATTGAGATCTCACCAGTTTTCTAAACCCCGTGTAAACATCTTGCGCTCGTGTGCGACTCGATAATCAGAATCTCATGGCGTCTCCGTCACATTACTGCTTCTTTTCATCCTCCTGCAGGTCATTCAGTTTGCTCTGAGGGACTACATCCAGTACTGGTATTACACACTGAGTGAGGACGAGTCCTTCCTGCTGGAGATCAGGCAGACGGTGCAGAATGCTCTTGTGCAGTTTTCCACACGGTACTCCTCCATCGTTCATCTTTTTACTAGATCGGGTTTTTGTACACAATTTGTAAATGCTAATCAGAATGCACAGGAAGGGATTAGTTCGCAAAGCTTACATCAAAGCATCACACTTATTTGAGTTCATATGAATTCTGAGGCTTCCTATGCAGAAAAGGTCTAATGACTTTGATGCCTTGACATTTTCAGGTCCAAAGAGGTGGACTGGCAGCCTTATTTCACCACCAGGCTGGTGGACGACTTCGCCACTCATCTCCGGGTTTTCAGAAAGGCCCAGGAGAGGCTGAACGAGAGGGAGGACCCTAAACAACGTGAGTCGTCTACCTTCCAGTTCATATAGAAAGGAGTAATACCTCAGAGATTCGGATTGTGTGTTGTATGTCCGTGAATCTTTGAAGTCTGGATGATGCTAATGCTAATGCACTCAGTACATGGAAGGGGCTCCTTTTGCTTCAATTACTGCCTTAATTCGGCGTGGCATGAAGGTGGCACTGCTGAGGTGGTATGGAAGCCCAGGTTTCTTTGACAGTGGCCTTCAGCTCATCTACACTTTTTTTTCGTCTCTTGTTTCTCATTTTCCTCTTTACAATACCGCATAGATTCTCCATGGGGTTCAGGTTTGGTAAATGTGCTGGACAGTCAAGTGCACCAACACCTTGATCATTTAACCATCTTTTGGTGCTTTTGGCAGTGTGGCCAAGTACCAAATCCTGTTGAAAATAAAATCAGCATCTCCATGAAGTGATCTAAAACATCCTGGTACACGGCTGTGCTGACTTTGGACTTAATAAAACACAGTGGACCAGCACCAGCAGATGACACGACTCCGCAAACCACCACGGACTCTGCAAACTTTACACTGGACCTCAAGCAACTCGGATTCTGTCCCTCCCCTCTCTTCTTCCAGACTCTGGGACCTTGAATTCCAAATAAAATGCACGTTTTTTTCCTTTAATCTAAAAAGACGACTTTGGCCCACTGAGCAACAGTCCAGTGCTTTTTCTCCTTTGCCCAGTTAAGACACCTCTGACGTTGTCTCTGGTTCAGGAGTGGTTCCACACGAGGAGGAAGTCAGTTGAAGTCCATGGAGACGTCTGTGTGTGGAGGCTCTTGAAGCACTGACTCCAGCTCCAGTCCACTCTTTGCGAATCTCCCCAAATTCTTGAATGGGCTTCATTTCAACTTTTTCTACCACATTTTTTCCTTCCATTCAACTTTCCATGAATGTGCTTGGATACAGCACTCAGCTTCTTTAGCGATGACCTTTTGTGTCTTACCCTCCATGTGCATGGTGTCAATGATCGTCTTCTGGACAACGAGTCAGCAGTCTTTCCCATGATTGTGTAGCCTGAACCAGACTGAGACGCCATTTAAAGGCTCAGGAAACCTTTACAGGTGTTTGGATTTAATGAGCTGATTAGAGTGAGACACCACGAGTCTGGGTTTTCATCGGCTGTGAGCCAAAATCATAAAAATGAAAAGAAATAAACACTTGAAATATATTAGTGTGTGTGTGTGATGAATCTATATACTGTACCAGTTTCACTTTTTGTATTGAATGACTAAAATAAATCTACTTTTTAGGGGTGTGTGTGTGTGTGTGTGTGTGTGTGTGTGTATAGATAGATAGATAGAAAGTTAGCTGCCTAATATCCACCTATATGCCCAGAAGATTGTGGACACCTGTCCATAAGAATGCGATGTGCTTCTTTTTGAACACCCCATTCCACATTGAGTCCCCATTTGCTCTTATAATGACGCCATTCTTCTGGGAAGATCTTCAACTAGATTTTGTGGAGATATTCAGCTATATGTACTGATAAGGGGTGAGGTAAGGAGACCTGGGGTGTAGTCAGCGTTCACATTCATTCCAAATAGGGTTGAGGTCAGAGCTTTATAGCACAAGATCTTTCATTCCAACCTAAATTTTCCTGGAGCCGACTTTGTACACCGGTTTGGGTCTCCTAGTTCAAATGGAGGGATAGTTTCATGTTACTGCATTCAGGTTTGAGGAAGAACCACATATGGGAGGAAAAGTCAGGTGTCAAAGACACAAACTTGGACCTATTGTCTCCATCTGTGTGTGTGTGTGTGTTTGGTGCAGGTGAAGCTCCAGATGAGCTCCTGGATGCCTTTTTTGAGACCGAGGTGGAGATGGAGAGGAAGATCTGCAGAGATGTAGTGTGCACCTCGAATAAAGATGAAGAAGGTGGGTCTCGCTGTACAGGACCGGAGGAGACAGTAGACATACATACGCGCACAGATACACAGTGTTCAGTCACCTGCGTCATTTTTTAGATCATGATGCAGAACGCTTTGTGAAGATGCAAGGTTTATTACCATGTTCTCTCACACCAGGGTTCCTGCGAGATCTGTGCGAGGTGCTGCTGTATCTTTTACTACCTCCTGGAGACTTCCACAACAAGAACATGAGATACTTCCTCAGGGTGAGGAATGGGAGTGAAAATGAAAGTGGGAATGGGAAGTGGGAATAGTAATGGAACTGGAACGGGGAATAGAAGTGGGCATGATATTGGTATAAGGAATGGTAATAGGAATTGAAGAGGGATGGAAATAGAAGTGGGAATGGGAGTGTTGCAAGAAATAGGAATTAAGTGGGAATAGTAATTGTATGAGAAATAGAAAAGAAATTGGAAGTGGGAATGAATGTGGAAAAGGAAGTGTTAATGGTAATTGAAGTGGAAATTGGAATGATAGGCAGGAATGGTAATTAGGATGGGAATGAAAGTGGAAATAGATGTGGGAATGGATACTGGAGGTGGGAATGGAAGTGGGAATTGTAATTTAAGGCAGGATTGGAACTGAGAATGGGAATAGAAGTTGAAATAGAAATTGGGAATTGTAAATATTATAATGTGATTAGTTACAGCTAATCACTCTCTTTTTTCACATTCATGGAAGACCATCATGAACCTGTACGCTCAGTTCTGTTATTAGTCGCAAATGTGTTCACCGAAATGACTTCATCTGTCCAGGAAATTTTGGCAAGAGGAGTCCTTCTGCCGCTCATTAACCAGCTGAGTGATCCTGATTATATCAACCAGTTCATCATCTGGATGGTAAGTCTGCTACTTGTTGTGTTCTTGTGTGTTTCTGTACCACAGCAGAAGATGTTTCATGGTCTGTAACAGCAATTATCCTTCCACCACAGCCCACCAGACAGCCAAAAGTATTGGGACACCCATCTTTCCAAGCTGAACGTGGTTCTTCCTTAAACTGTCACCACAAAATTGGAGGTGCACAGCTGTACTTTTAGATGCATAGCATGAAATCTTCCATTCAGTTGAACTAGGAGACCCGAATCTGTTTCATCGAAACAACCCACTTGTGTACCAAGGCTGGGGTGGAAGATCTCCTTCTATAGATTTCCAAAACCTATTGAACACCTTTGGGATCAATTGGAACCCGTGATGGCACGCCAGGCCTCCTCATATCACCTACATCAGTACCTGAATTTACCAACACCAATAAACACAAATCTCCACAAAATCTAGTGCACCATCTTCCCAGAATAGTGGAGCTTATTATACGAGCAAATGGAGACTCCCTGTGGAATTAGATGTTAAAAAAAATAAAGCACATACCAATCTTATATTCAGATGTCCACAATGTTCGTATGGCTTCTTTTTGATCAGAAGAACATCAGTGTCGTTTCTGGAGCTCTTACAGAGACTCGTAGGAAAATAGCACCATGGAGAGCGCACTGAAGGACCCACAAACGCAGGAGTTGCTTAAAAAAAACAACATTTTATTAAAATTTTTGTTTCATGTTTTTATTGAAAGTGCATCTGAGAGGAATAAACAAATTCGTCACGCACTGTCGTAAAAGCAGTACGCTTCCCACACGCTGCCCCCTATTGTCAAACACCCAGAACTAAAGCCATCACTCTTAAAGTACCGATACTAATAAAATGAGGAATTGTAACGTTTTTATATGCAGGGCTGCGTAATACCATTTGTAGTATTGGTGTGTGTTTATAGTGTGACACTAGTTTAAATATAAGTCCCTTGTGTGCTTGTGTGTAGATCCGGGACTCCAGCTGCAACTACGAAGCCTTCATGAATATCCTGAAACTGACCGACAAGCCAGCTGAACTAGAGGCTGTCAAAGACAAAGTACTGGAGGAGCTCCAGTACCTGCGCTCACTCGATACCGCAGGAGATGGTAAAAAACACACACACACACAAACCAAACCGGTGTGTGTATATAAATATTAGGAATGCGCATCTCCATAAATCAATGTGATTCGCATCTCGCTGCATAGCCAATGATGTGATACACTAAAGATACATATGAAGCAGCTACCGATGCGATACGATTCAGAACGAGCTCATTTAGAGTCGATTTAACACAATGCGATTCAGTGGCAAAAATATGATCCTCTGCAATTCGGGAAAAATAGTTTACTTAAGTGCCTTCTGATTTTCTAACGCATGCCCTTTTCACAAACATGCATTGGTAGTGCAAGATTAACTATAACAACATGTTCTTTTCTTGTGCAGTCCACAGGAAGATGCAGCTCTACCTCTGCCATGTTAATCTGTATTTTATGTGAATCTCAGGACACGTCTCGGTCTCCGTTGCGTTGCGATACGTCATATTAATGTAGCAGCATTATTATTAATTTTAATATATATATATATATATATATTAAATAATATATAATATTTATTTTTTTGTCCATATATATACGCATCATATTGATAAAATAAATACAATTAATTAGCAAAAGTTCTGTTTGATGTCCTAATGATGTACGTAATTTAAATATTTAATTACTTTTAAACATTTACAAGGATATTTAGTCTTCATGCTCTATGTTGAGTTTGGTTTCACTACTAATAAACATACATTTGCATAAAGCATCTATATTTGTCCAAGCACATGTTTTAGTGTTAAACTTAAAGTATTGATTTGAGGTACATTTAAAACAGATAAACATGTGATCTATGTAAATATATTATATATGTCACTTACCGGTATTTGCATTGTTCCTTCACGTGTTGTCTACGTGTCATTTCTCCGCAGAAATCAACAATATAAAGAATCAGATTAACAGTTTACTTTTTGTCAAAAAAGTCTGCGAAACAAGAATACAAAGGCTGCAGTCGGGGAAGGTATGAACCTGAACCTGACACAAATACACTTTATAACAAAGTCTCCCGCTATTCGTTGTTCCCCATCGTCTTTTTTTCCCCCCGCAGGAAGTGGATGCTATGAAACTTGCAGCGAATTTCGGCAGGCTGTGCATAATCCCGCTGGATCACATCCTCGTGCACAACATAGCGCTGCAGTTTTTTATGGGTCGGTTCAGCAAACATTTATTAACACGGTTCCAACTATCATCATGATCGCAAATGATTTCACTGCTGCCTTCTCCTTCTACATGTAACTCAGACTACATGCAGCAGATGGGGGGTCAGGCGGATCTGTTCTTCTGGCTGACGGTGGAGGGATACCGGGTCACAGCACAGCAGCAGCTCGAGGTTCTGCAGAGCTGGCAGAAGGACGGGAGGAAGCAGAGCGGTCAGACTAAGGGTCTTTTGAAGGCCGCAGCACTCGGTGTCTACGAGCAGTACCTCTCTGAGAAGGTCAGCCACACTATTGTGTACGGGTGTAACGATACACTGAATTCACGCTTCGGGACGTACCTCGGTTTTTAAGTCGCGGTTTGGTTTAATTTCGGTACGTGGAACAAATACAAAACATAAAATTGCTCGTTTGTGAACGTCAACATTGTTTTATTTTTAAAACAATTTTTTAATAAAATGCCTGCTTGGTTTAATAATATATAAAATAATCTTTTATAAGCAATAAAATTGAGTAAATCAAATTAATGAAATAAAAATTTTATTATATTGATTAAATCGAGTAATGAATTAAATCGGCACAAATTTTATTTATTTAATAAAATTCAACAAATGGAAAAATTTTATTAAATAGTTTGTTGGACCCCACTTGGGTAATACAAATGTGTAAAAAGGATTGCACGATAATCCAGTACCCAAAAATTCAATACCGTTACACCCCTAATATATGGGTTTCTCTGCAACAACCAGAAAAGTTGTTCAGAGGCATGGATCTTTGGCTGCAGATGTAGGGAATGAATACAAAATAATTAATCCAGAAATGTTGTTCTGTATGTGTTCGCGTAGGCGTCTCCCAGAGTACAAGTGGATCGGGCCTGTGTGGAGAAGCTGGCTGAGAAACTCAACAAAGAGGATCCAACCCCGGAGATTTTCGACGATATCCAGAGAAAGGTACTACAACGTCCACTAGAGCTTTTTGAACTTCATCAGAAGGTTTTTTCCGACCCCTTAGCTTCCCTTCCGCACCCATTCTATAAATGCAGCCTTAGACGTAAAGATTTCCAGATCAATCCAAGTTCAGGAAGACCATCTACAGTAGAGGCCGTGGCATAGTGGATTTTAGCGATAGCTCATTCTTGCTGATAACCGATAAACAGTGGTGTAAAGTGTGTAAAAGAATTCCATATATATGAATATATATATGTTTGATTATTCATGCAACAGCTTCCATACAACACTCCAGCATCCTTGGCTAAAATAAATCTATAAAAACAGTTGTATTCAAAATGAATAAAAAAATTAGGCTTCAAATAAACAGCACTGTACTGCATTACTTGTACTGCATAACGCAACCCGGAAAAACTATCCGTATTTTTGCAGATAGTCCAGCCATCGACTATCGGTGCTAATTAATCAGCAAAACCGATAAATCGGTCGACCTTTAATCTACAGGGGTGTGATGCTTTTGAGACAATGTCCCAAAAACGGTCTGAAAACTTTAGATTATACTGGTTTTCACTTTATTTTCCATTCTTCCCCCACACACAGGTGTACGATATGATGTTGAAGGACGAACGGTTCTACCCTTCGTTTAAGCAGCACCCTCTGTATGTTCGCATGCTGGCTGAGTTGGACATGCTGAAGGAGCCGAGCTACCGGGGATCAGACGACGGCGACGCAGGTGAAGAGACGTTTCGCACGTCACAACCATTCAACATACTTCATACTTGACTCAGTGCTGACTGAAGTTTTATTTTCTGTCTGTCTGTCTGTCTGCAGAGTCTTTTAATGGATCCCCAACTGGAAGCATTAATTTGGTACATTTTCCTTCGACATGATTTTTCTTCTCTTTGACTCCTGGGGTTTGTCTAATGTGTGTTTTCTGTGGTATTTCAGTCTTTGGATGACCTCACCAACGCCACCACAGACGAGTCATTGCCGCTGCATGCTTTTATTTCCGATACCGGTACGAACATCTCGTGTGGGTTTGTGTGTTCCATGTGATTTTAAAAAGCTTTTCTGAAATAACATTATTTATAAACTTCAAAAAATTATTTATGTACAGAAAAAAACCGAATTAACACTGTTAATGCCATTAAACTGTTTTATATATGGCAAAAGTCCTATTGAACTAAATATAAATGTCATCAGTGCATGCTAGTTTTCTTCCCTCCTTTCCCCTTTTCTCCTCTTTTCAAGTCACTCTCAAGTCTTTTCACAGTCAGACCATTTTTATCAAGTCACCGGCTGTTCGCATGTCTTTCTTTCCTTTCTTTTTTTTTTTTTTTTTTTTTTCTGTGTGATCTTTTTTTTTCCTCTCATTCCATCAACTTCACCGTTTCTTCTGTTCTTCACCTTTTTTTGATTTCCCCCTCTCCTGCCACTCTTGTTGTTCCTTCGTCTCCTGTGGCTTGGCCCCCGGGGGGGGGTTCACGCGATGTCTATCGCGTCCACCCACTTTCTTCTTCATCTGCCGGTGCGCTTGTATCCTGGTGTCCGCTGGTTTGTGTTGAGTAGTCGATGCTCCTCTAACCCACGTTCCCGTGCTAGGCGTGTGTAACGACCACGGGAAGACTTACGCCCTGTACGCCATCACCGTCTTCCGGAAGAACCCCGACGGCAGTGAGGACATCTGGAAGACCTACCGCCGCTACAGCGACTTCCACGACTTCCACATGCGCATCACCGAGCAGGTAAACCCACAGAACCTGCAGACTCTGCATGAACATCAGCAGAAGGACACTCGGGATTCATTTGTGGGATTTGACAGACGTTTTTTTTATCCAGAGCAACTTACAATTATCTCATTCATACAACTGAGCAGGTGAGGTTTAAGGGTCTTGCTCAAGGGCCCAGCAGTGACCAGCTTCGTCTTATTGGGATTTGAGCTCATACGCTCCCGAACACAATGTCTTATAACCCCCTGAGCTTCCCTACAAGATGAGACTTTTGGTTATTCAAATATACATTACAGCACAGTGAAAGATCCCAACTTGTTAGAAAGCATAGGGTTAAGGGCCTTGCTCAAGGGCCCAACAGTGGCAGCAGTGGAACCCCCAACTTACTAATAAGTAACTCAGAGTAACTCATTACTACCAGATTAATTTTAATAACAGCATGCCCTGATGTGTTTTGTAACTTATACCTCAAATATTTTTCCAATTTTCCAGTTTTCCTATTTATAGATCAACCGAAATGGATTTCACTGATACCGATAGCCGAATAATCAACTGTTGGTTTTTAAAATGCATATATTTATTTTTTACTACAAATAAATAAATAAATAACACTTCCATCCAATATGAATGACACTTCAACTAAGCAGCACATAGTGGCAGTTATTCGCCTCTAGAGGCCGCTCTCGTACTGTACAACGCAACCCGGAAAAAATCTGTGGATTTTTGCCGATAGATCCAGCAATCAGCTATCGGTTCCGATTAATCAGCAAAACCAATAAATCTTTTACTTCTATTAGTTGAAGGATGACATGTTGTACACTTTATCAATTTATAGTTTCATTCCATGCTGTGAAAGTTACAGTTTTATATTGGCTTATAAACATCCATTTAGGCACCAGTATTTTCTGTGTGTTTAAAAGGAAATAATAAGAAAAAAAACATAAAAGAAATGTAGAAATTCCTTTGTTTGCAAAATTGATATTCAATTCAGTTTGATTTGTAGAGGGTATTTAACAAAGCACATTGTCTCAAAGCAGCTTTCCAGAGATAGAGGTTTAAAAGTAGTATAAAAGAGTGTACTTTACGAAGGAAGAATGTGGATGGAGAATTCAGAAGCACTGTGGTATAACGTGAAGGCACTCAATTCATATCAAGAACTTTGACGATGGTTTTGGTCTCTACAAATCTCTACAAATAAAAAATTGAATTGAATGAATATCCTACATCAAGCAGGAGCTGATCAATCAACCTGTGTCTTCTGTTTATTGACTGCAGTTTGAGAACCTCAACTCGATATTAAAACTTCCTGGGAAGAAAACGTTCAACAACATGGACAGGGAGTTCCTGGAGAGAAGGAAAAAGGATCTGAATGCGTATTTGCAGGTAAGCATGCTTTGGGGGTCAAACACCAACCCACTCTGTTCCTCGTAGGATCCGTGTAGGAACATGCACTGTTTGTTGTGTTTCAGCTGCTTCTGAATCCAGAGATGGTGAAAGCCTGCCCCATGCTGATTCCTTACGTCTACGATTTCCTGGAGAACAAGGCGTACAACAAAGGCAAGGGCGACTTCGCACGGAAGGTGAGAGCGGGTTACGGGTTTACCAGGTTCAAACCGGTGCACCTCCTTTATATATATACTGATTATTTGTGTGTGTGTGTAGATGGACACGTTTGTGAACCCTCTGCGTAGCTCCATGAGGAACGTGTCGAACGCAGTGAAGTCGCTCCCCGACAGTCTTGCCGAAGGAATGACCAAAGTGTCGGACAACATGGGGCGCATGTCCGAGAGACTGGGTCAGGATATCAAACAGTCCATATTCAAGGCAGGTGCATTACGGTTGCTAAAGTAGCATTTCAGGGTTTCCACAGGGTCTTAAAAAGCCTTCAATTCGCTGTTTTAATTCTCCAATGTCCATGTAGCACAACTTCTAACTCATTGAAATGCTCTCGCTGCTATAGGGGAAGTGATATAGGTCTTAAATTTTGTTATTTATGGTCTTAAAAAGGTCTTCAATTTGTGGAACCTGCAGAAACACGGTATTTATTGGACGTGTACTTGCTATGAAAAGTCTACAGGCATCAAATAAATACACCCATTTGTGGACACCTGATCATAAGAGGTTTTTTTGGGTTCTTCTTTTTGAACATCGCATTTCACATTTGCTCTTATAATAACCTCCAGTCTTCTAGAAAGATGTGGAGATTCATTCAGACACAAAGGTGTTATTAAAGTCATAGGAGATCATCATTAAAGTTTGTAGCACAGACGAATGCTGGATCGAATCTATAATTTGCTACAGGAATTTGAAAGAAATCAGGAATATATGTCCAATTGTGACGAAAAATGTATAAACCTGAGGTAAAAAAAAAACCAAAAAACCTTCAAACCTTATTTTATTGCTTAGGACTTTAGTTGATTACCTTTTTTCAATGCTTTTTCATGTTTTTGCTGAAATATTGTATACATTTCTGCCCTTTTGACTGTTTTATTTGTTTATAGTGTTAAAATTCGCCTCTTTGGCACTGACGTTTTTTTGCTAAACATATTCGCAGCTTTTAAAATCGATTTAATCTGCCAATTCACCTTCAGAAAGCAGTATTAACATTTAAAGCTTTGAGTTTGAGTAATAATAAGCTCCACTCTTCTGGGAAGGTGTTCCACTAGATTTTGTGGAGATTTGCGGGAGGTTTTTTTCAGCCACAAGGGTGTTAATAAAGTCAGGAAGTGATGTAGGCGTGGTGAGGAGGCCTTGGGGTGCGCCTTCACATTCATCCGAAAGGTGTTCAGTCTTTAGATCTTCCACTCCAACCCAGGTACAGCAGATCTTCATGGATCTGGCTTTGTGTACAGGGACATTGTCATGCTGGAACAGGTTTGGACCTCAAAGTTCAAGTGAATGGAAAATTGAATGCTACAGCATCCTAAGATGAGGTAACCGTTTGGGAAAGAACCATGTCAGGGTGGAAATGTCAGGTTTCTCAATACAGCATGTTGGTTGGATGGATGGATGGATGGATGGATAAAGTTGTTCTCCTTTTTCAGCTGTCACTTCACTCCATTTTCCTGTACCGTACCATTGCCTCGTACCGTAACTTGTGCAATGACAGTAAAGCTGAATCTAATCTAAAGTGTTGATTTTTTTTTTTCCTTTTAGGTGCCGCCCTTAATCCCAAAATCAGACATCGACCCTGAGCATTGCCGAGTGTCTGCTCAGCTGGATGACAATGTGAGTTCCCAATTCCAATAAACACTCGTTTGCCATGGTTGGTCTGAATACTGGACTGTGATTGGCTGGGAGTTCAGAGTGTTGAACGCACAGGTAAAAGTGGTAGCTGAGCAGAAAAAGATGTTGGACTTCTGTTCGGAAGGTCATGGGTTCAAATCCCAGCACTTCCAAGCTGCCACTGCTGGGCCCTCGGAGCAAGGCCCTTAACCCTCCATTGCTCTGCTGTACACTTGCGATAACTGTAAGTTGCTCTGGAGAAGGGCGTCTACCAAATACCATTAATGTGAATGATCAGTGTCTGAACTGTAACCATAGTAACATACAGTTCCAGGTCCATGCAGAGTGAGAATTTCTGCATGCGGTGTAAAAACATATGATGAATTTGGAGATGAACTCGAGAAGAAAAATGAGAAATGGAGCGAAGAACTTCAGCAGCTCCTTTATTTATACAGATTCAGCACAGTCTCTGTCTAGTATTATTAGAAATCTAACAGCACTACATGAGGTCACGTGCACCCGTTTGAGGAGGAGCCACATATGGGTGTGATGATCAGTAAGATCTTTGTGGAAGTCCTGTGGGTTCTGTAGGCCACATATAGGTGTGGTGGTCAGTAAGACTTGTTTTGAAGTGCTGTAGGTTCTGTAGGCCACAAATAGGTATGGTGGTCTGGAAGTCCTGTAGGTTTTGTTGGCAACATATGGATGTGGTAGTGTGGAAGTCCTGTAGGTTCTGTAGGCCACACATGTGTGTGATGGTCAGTAAAACCTGTTTGAAAGTCCTGTTGGCTTTTGTAGGCCACTTGTGTGTGATGATCAGTAAGGCCTTTGTAAAATTCCTGTAGGTTCAGTATGCCAAATATGGGTGTGATGATCAGTAAGGCCTATGTGGAACTTCCGTAGGTCTTGTAGACCACATATAGGTGTGAAGGCAACACACTTTCTGTTTTGCATGTTCTTGATTTAACGTACAGCCTGATTTGTCCTTGACGGTGTAAAGGTGGACGATAACATCCCCCTGCGTGTGATGCTGCTGCTGATGGATGAGGTGTTTGACCTGAAGGAGAGGAACCAGTGGCTCCGCAGGAACATCAAGAACCTTCTACAGCAGCTCATCAGAGCCACGTATGGAGACACAATCAACAGGTACGTGATGTGCATCTAAGCCCACACAAGGAATCAACTCTTTGACGACTCCAACTCCAACGTTTGCTATCAGATATTTTTTTTTTACTTTTATTAGTATTTACTTTACTGTCATTTCAGGAAAATTGTGGATCACGTGGACTTCATGACGTCTCCTGAACAAGTAGCCGACTACGTCAAGAGGTTCAGGTAAAACGCATGTATTTGTATTTAAGATTCACACCTGTGTGTGTGTGTGTGTGTGTGTGTGTGTGTGTATTTGTTTTGTTCTACTCCTGACGATCACCTTTTGTCCTCACAGAGACTCCTACTGGCCGAACGGAATCCTGGCGGAGACGCCGCCACGCAGAGACAAGAGCATACGCATGAGAACCAGAGTAGCAGCTAAGACCAACCTCCTGGGCATCATGCCAGGTCTGTTCACACATTTATCTCCAGCCAGAACGTACACTTCTCCCAGATACACGCCAGATCACACAGACCGGTGATGCACTTTAGATCGAATTGACACGTGATGCGCACGACTGATGGACCTCATATCCACATGCACACTCTCGCGTAAACCTGTTGCTTTTTTTGTTGTTTTTTTGCCACAATTGTTGAGAAACGCCATAAACAAAAACAAAATGGTGCTTTCTAGACGTTTAGAATAATAATAATTATTATTTAATTTAGCATTTTTAACCTAACTATCACCTCAAAACTAACCCGAAAAAGTAAGTTTTCAAAGTTTTAAAAAAAATACAATAAATAAATAAAATTCTTCCTGTCTGACTTTAATGGGAAGGTAAACGGGTAGGAGGAACGACTAAAAGACCCGATTTGGAAAATGCGAAGTGACAAGTAATGAGGCGCCACACCGTGTAAGGCTTTTAGTTTAGCATACGAATTTTAAAATCAATCTCAAACCTAACAGAGAGCTGACGCAACGACTCCAAAAACTCCTGGTTTTCATCAGAATCCCACTGTAGCAGCTGCAATTTGTTCCGGATCCATTTTGAAACCTTAACGAGCAAAGCATTGAAGTAATCGATGTGAGGAAAAACAAGTGTAGATCGATTTTCCACAACTGAAAAAGGAAACATGGGGCGTGATTTAGCGGCGTTTCTGAGAGGAAAGACACCTAATATAAAGTAGGATTGATGATCGCTTTATATTATTAGTAGTAGAAGCGGTATCTGATCTTGGAAGTTCTCCAGCTAATCGTTTTTACAACAGCGCCCTCTAGGAAACAGGTGGATATTACCGCTAGCATTGGTGCTGTGTTTATCCTTTTGCTAGTACCTCCTATCTAGCGGTCGAACTCAAAACTATCAATCTGTAAATATCGATATTGCGTTTTTGAGAACCGGTACAGTATCGGCAAGCAGAGAACCGCGATACTCGACGCGCATCGATATATTTCTACACACACTGTTTATTCTTGTGTTTCTAAACCCCTAACCCCCACATTTCCCCCCCCCCCACCAGACGAGCTGAAGCACATCATCGGGGCGGAAACGACGCGTAAGGGCATCCTCCGGGTCTTCGACATGTTCCAGCACCAGCAGCTGAACCGCCGCCTGGTCTACGTGTTTCTGGAGGGCTTCCTGGAGACGATGTTTCCTCAGTACAAGTTCCCGGAGCTGTTCGTCAAGCTGCACTCGCGCTCGCCCCGCGTCCGCACTTACACCCAGAAAGTCCGCACCTTACAGAAGAGGTGACGCAGAGGCTCGGGGCAGGAGGAAGCAGCAGGAAGCAGCGCTCCCACAAGGGAGGAGAAACCGGCTGAAGCTGGAGCTAGACACAGGGCTGGGGATGTGTGTATAGGCGTATGTGTGAGAGTGTGTGTGTGCGTGTGCGTGCATGTGAATCACACCCCCCAGCCCTCGCAGTCCTTTCCTGTTGTACGAGAAGCAGCACCGCCTCCACACCGTAGCGTAGACGATTTCTTTTAGCGTTGTGGAACATCACCACCAAGATGCTGCGGTGCCTCATCAGTACAGTCAAGCGTTTCAGTATTTCTCTCTCTCTCTAGTTTTGTCCTCTTTTTTATTATTGTTATTAATAATGTTATTATTATTTTCGGGGTAAAGTTGCAATGTGGGACGATTCCCAGCAGTGGATAAACAAACAAACAAACAAACAAAAAAAACTTTTAACATTTTAGGCATCCCAGGAGGGAAATCCGACGTGAACGGCGGATTTTTAATCGCGAGATCTTTTCTTTCTTTTTTTTTTTTTTTTTTTTTTTTTTTTTTTAGGGCCCGGGAGGCGGGCTTTTGGCCGCATCGCGTCAGGTTTTTAATGAGCACGTCGAAAACACGTGATCGATTTGTAAACCAAATACACGTCCAGCACCGACGGCTTTCTGAGGGAAGAACGGCGAAATGTCCTACTGCGACTCAGACTGCGTTACTAGCAGGACACACACACACACACACACACAAGCGGACGCGTTTCAGCACCTTGCAGGACTCCGGCACTACGCGTTAAAGAATGTATCCGTCTCCTGTCTGTCTGTCTTTCACGTCCTTCAAGCTACCACACTGCACATCCTGGACGTTTTAAACACTAGTAAACGCCGTAAACACACACACACACACACACACACACGTGTTGTAGCATTTTAACGTCCGAGAAGGAAGCGCATCCCGGCGTCAGTTTGAAAATGAATTCCATACAACCGAATGACACTTAGCGTGCTGCCAACGCGCTTCCCCTCGTACACACGTTTTCGGGAAGATCCCAAATCCCAGTTTTATTTTGTCGTCACTTTTTTGTGCAATATATATATCTATTTTTTTTTTTTCTTTGCACGTGTGTAAATGGTAAAAAAAAATATTTTCAGGTTTAAAGTAATAAAATAATGCAAAAATATCCACAAAAAAAAAACAATCCAACCCCATCCGAATACATTCCGTCGTTGTAAATGACTCGGCTTATGTTAGAGACTTGTTTTATAAGTCTGCTGTTTTTTTTTTTTTCTTCTTCCCCCTCTCCCCATGACCATAGTGCTTCTCTTTTCTTGCACACCAATTCATTGCTTCATACCTACCCTCTAGGCTCTTCCAGACTCCTCTTAGATCCTCCAGGCTCCTTTAGGATCTCTCTGGGACCCCCTACACTCCTCTAGGCACCTCTGGGATCCTTTTTGCTCCTCTGGGATCCTCTAGGATCCTTTTTACTCTTCTAGGACCCTCTAGGCTCCTTTATGCTCCTCCAAGGCTCCTCTAGACTTTTTTTTCTATTATCCTTTTTGCTTATCTAGGATCCTCCAGGACCCTCTAGACATCTTTAGGCCCCTATAGGGTCCTTTTCACGCCTATAGAATTTTCCAGGCTCCTCTAGGATTGTCCAGGCTCCTCTATGATCCTTTTTACATTTATAGGACCCTTTAAGCTTCTTTATGCTCCTCTAGACTTATTTTTGATCATCTAGGATCATCTAGGATCCTCTAGACTTCACTAGGCCTCTCTAGGATCCTTGAGGCTCCTCTAGGCTTCCTTATGCTCCTCCAAGGCTCCTCTTTGCTCTTCTATGATACTTTTTGCTCATCCAGGATCCTTTAGAATCTTCTAAGATCCTCCAGGCTCCTTTAGGGTGTCTCTGGGATCCCCTACGCTTCTGTAGGATCCTCTAGGCACTACAGCGTGCATGAGGTGGGGTTTGGAAAGCGCAATCACGCGATCCTCTCGGTCAGCACAGTAAGCCCTAAAAAGGGTTCATCCGAGGTTTTTCGAACGAAGTAGCACTTAAATCGTACAGATGAGGGTGATGCATTTTATTTTATTTATATTTCCCACATACACACACACACACACCAACCGGTCATTCCTGATTACAGTAAGAAAAAAAAAACCTCTGTTTTACGACCGGTTGAACTGAAGTTCGAACAAGTTAACACACTCCGATTTCACCGAGAAATCCCCAGAGTGAACGTTTCTCGGGAAACGCAGCACAGCTCTCCTTTCCAGTCTCCGTATGTATCTCCAGATGTATGAATGGATAATTATGTACATATGCGTGTACAGTACGTGTCAACAGTGTGCCTAAACGTCCTGTCGATTATATTTTCTTATTTTTCTTTAACAAACAAACAAACAAACAAAAAAATGAAGTGAAAATGAATGTTATGGTCATTTGACTAAAAAAAAAAAACCAAGAAAAAAGACACTAAATGGTTTCGAGTGTTTGCATCCTGCTTCTGAGATCCTTCTTTTCGAGCAGCAGAACTCAGTATAACACTAATAAAACTCCGACTAACTCACTGTGCAGTAAACGGTGTCATTTCTCATGATTTGGAATCCGTCTGAGGAAGTTCTCACCACCCCAGTTGGTTTTTTTTTGATGAGAATAAAATAATAATAATAATAAACAGTTTGTTTTTGTTTTTTGTTTTTTATGAGAATGAAAAAATGAAAAAATGAAAAAATCTTTTTCTAATAAGAAGTTGATCCTGGGCTCAGGATCAACCTGCAAAGTTTGGAGTTACTGTACCACATGTTTGGAGATCTTGAAGATGAACTGCATCTTTCCAGGGGCCTAATCTAGGATTAGGGTTGCCTAATATTGTATAGTTCCTCCTCGTGCCACCAAGACTGTCCACACGACCTCAGAAGGAGCAGCAGATCCTTCAAATTGGGAGATGATCCTTCTCGTTTTGGACATTTTAGTTGCCTTGTGATGTCTCTCAAACAGTTCCTGAAGAGCTAACATCCACAAACTGTATATGCCCAGGACCCATGGTTTTCTGGCAGAACACGACCCAGAGCATCACACTGCGCCCACCAGGTCAATATTTTCCCATCCTGATGCCATCTTTTCTCCTCCAGGTAAAAAAAAAAGTTTCAGCAGGATCTTTTTTCATCACTCTGTGGACTGGTTCAGATGCCCAATGTTGGTGGTCAGGCATCTGTGTAACTAAATTGGTCTCAGGTGCTTTCTGTGAGATCAGACCAAACGTGCTAAACTTTGCTCCTAAACCCTATTAGTGGTATTTTTTTTTCTTCTGGAAGGTATACCAATAACACCGTGCAAGATCCTGTTGGTCTGGAGATGCCCTCACCCTGTCCTCTCATCCAAACATAGCCAATGCCAAAGTCGCTCAGATCCTTACACTTGCATGATTGGTCACGTGGTGTCAAATATCTGACCCCTTTGTGTGTTACTGTAATGAGCGGTGTATAGCACTCGAGACTAATATCAGGTTGTTGTACAAAAAGTGGCCATAAGGTGGCGCACCACACCTGATCCTTGAGCGTTTTTGCTACAAAACGTCATACAATGTCAACACAATGATTTATTATAGTTATTTAAAACCTGACTGGTTTCAGATGTAGAGAACTGAGCAATGTATGTAGTAAACAAAAAGGTGTTAAACCAGAATACTTTTTATATTTTAGACCAGGTGATTGAGCTGTCATGGATGACCTGGCCTTCACAATCACTGTCCTCCTAGAACATATAGTTTGAAGAGGCTGGTCAATGTAATAAACTTATCCGCTGCAGCAGAGGTAGCTCTCTGTCTTCCTTTTCTGGCACAGTTCTCATGAGAGCTTTTGATAGTTTTGGAGACGGCATTTGGGAATACATTTAAAGTTCTTGAGATTTTTTTTTTTTGGATTGACTGCCCTTCATTTCTGAAAGTAAAGATAGACTGCCTTTTCGCTTACCTGAACGGAGTGTTTCTTGCCATAATATGCATTTGTCAGTGGTTGTCATATCACTAACAGGGCTATTGACGGTGTACTCACACTTTCTTCTGATGGTCTAAAGTATATTTAAAAAAAGGCCAGAAACGTCACAAAGTAACTCTTGACAAGGCAAATCTGTGAACTGAAAATCAGGTGAATCAGGAATCTGATCAGGGAATGCCATGAGTTTGCCAAGCTGGCTTTAAAACCAAATTTACACAAAATATATTTATGATGTTTACTACATAATTCCATACATTTTCTTTTTTTTTTTTCCCATAGTTTGGATTGTTTCATGATCAATGTAAAATTACAATAAAATAAATACAAATTAAGAAAACTATTGAAGGAGAAGGGGTGTGTGTGTGTGTGTGTGTGTGTGTGTGTGTGTGTGTGTGTGTGTGTGTGTGTGTGTGTGTGTGTGTGTATATATATGTATATATGGGATTCAACTGAATGGATGGATGGAGGTAACTGGATTAATAAAGGGATGTGATTGGGTGGATTTAGGCATATGGTGGGGTGGATGGAGGGATGAGACTGGCTTGATGGATGAACAGGTGGATAAAGGGATTTGACTGGATTGAAGGATTGATTGAATTGATGGACGCACAGATGGAAGGAGGGATGTGGCTGGATGAATGGAGGTGGAGACAGAAGTATTTGGATGGATAGGGGGATAGATGAAAGTGGATACATAGATGGATGCAGGTGACTGGATGAATGGAGGGATAGGAGAAAGTGAGTGAATGGGGTGATACATTTATTAATTTATTTATCTTTTAATAAATGTTAAATCTATTCCACAGGCAACAGGATTCATCTGTAAACTGCTCAACTGCACGAGTTTACTCTCCCCATACATTTCTAAACCAATCAGCGCGGACGTTACTGCCAGGTCGCGCACATCTCCAGCCAATCACGTGTCTTCTATCTGCTCGGTCACTGTGGCGGTAATGTTGTGGAGCAGCAGATCGTGTGTGGGAAGCTCTCCGGAGGGAGCAGCAACAAACCCGTCTACCTCCTGAACGAGCTCCCGGGTGTAGAACCGGCTCCGTACCTGGACGCATGAAATCCAGCGCCCAGCCAGAAACATGGCGGTTCTCCGAATCCGAGAGCAGGTACGCGCGCTCATTATGGGTACTCAAACCCGCTACTGGTACTAGTAGGGATATTTTGTTCTCCGCCCGTATAACGTGTCAAATCGAGTGCTTTTCTGTTATTGGTCAATTTATGAGTACTTTAAACGAATAGAAGGACGCGACGATAAATCCTGGCCAATCAGAACGGATGGGCGGGATTGTTCGTAATTCGGGTGGGAATAAAAACTAGCTAACGAGGTGAAAGTGAGCTGGTTTAGCTTATAATGCTTATAATGAAATAAATATAATGCATTATGTAATGAAATACATGTTATTTACACACAGAACACTTTATACACTGCTGTATGGTCTGAATGTCATTTATACACTGATCAATATTAGTGAGATCTTTCATCATACTAACTTGCAGCTAAACACAGTTCTCTGTGTGACTGTTTCAGCAGGAGCACCAGGCTGGTTTTATCACTATCACACATCAAACTCACAATCTATCAATCAGTTAAACCTGATCTCACTGTATTTACACTGAATGGATGGAGGGATGGATGGAAGTGATTAGATAAAAGGACCGAGAGATGTGGATGGATGGAGGGATGAAAGGAAGTACTGGGTGGATGGATGGATGGAGGAATAAAAATAACTGGAGGGATGATACTGGATGGGTGGTTGGATGTGACTGGATAGGTGAAGGGATTCAACTGGATGGATGGATGGATAGATGAAGGGAAATTAATGGATGGAAGCAACTGGATTAATAAAGTGATGTGATTGGGTGGATCTAGGCATATGATGTGGTGGATGAAAAGATGCGACTGGATTGATGGATGGACAGATGGATAAAGGGATGTGACTGGATGAATACATTTATTGAATTGATGGATGGAAAGATGGAAGTAGGGATGTGGCTGGATGAATGGAGGTATGGACAGAAGTGATTGGATGGATAGGAGGGTGGATGAAAGTGGATACGTGGATGGATACAGGTGACTGGATGAATGGAGGGATAGGAGGAAGTGAGTGAGTGGATGATGGGAAGAAGTGAGTAAATGAGTAAATGGATGAATAATTGGAGGGATGGGAGGAGGTAAATGAATGGATGAATGGAGGGATGGGAGTAAGTGAGTTAATGGAGGGATAGTGGGAAGTGAGTGAATGGATGAATGTATGATAGGACAAAGTGAGTGAATTAATAAATTGAGGGATGGGAGGAAGTGAGTGAATGGGTGAATGGAGGGATGGGAGAAAGTGAGTTGTAGGATGAATGGAGGGGTAGGGGAAAGTGAGTGAATGGATGATAGGACAACGTGAGTGAATGAAAGAATGAATTGAGGGATGGAAAGAAAGTGAGTGAATTAATGAATGAATGGAGGGATGGGAGGAAGTGGGTGAATGGATGAATGAAGGGATGGAAGGAAGTGAATGAATGGAGGGATGGGAGGAAGTGAGTGAATTGATGAATTGAGGGATGGGAGGAAGTGAGTGAATGGAGGGATAGAGGGATAGGAGGAAGTGAGTGAATTCATGAACTGAGGGATGGGAGGAAGTGAGTGAATGGAGGGATGGGAGGAAGTGAGTGAATGAAGGGATGGGAGGAAGTGAGTGAATGGATGAATGAAGGGATGGGAGGAAGTGAGTGAATGGATGATTGGAGGGATGGGAGGAAGTGAGTGAATGGATGATTGGAGGGATAGGAGAAAGTGAGTGAATGGATGAACTGAGGGATGGGAGGAAGTGAGTGAATGGATGAACTGAGGGAAGGGAGGAAGTGAGTGAATTGATGAATGGAGGGATGGGAGGAAGTGAGTGGAGGGATGGGAGGAAGTGAGTGAATGGATGAACTGAGGGATGGGAGGAAGTGAGTGAATGGATGAACTGAGGAATGGGAGGAAGTGAGTGGAGGGATGGGAGGAAGTGAGTGAATGGATTAACTGAGGAATGGGAGGAAGTGAGTGAATTGATGAATGGAGGGATGGGAGAAAGTAAGTAACTGAATAGATGATTGGAGGGATGAAGGAAAATGAGTTAATGAGTTTAGAGTTCAATTGATGAAGCTCAGGGTTCTGCCTGGTGTGTCCCCTTTAACACACACACACACACACACACACACACACATACACACACACACACACATGTAGATTAGGGGAGTGTGTGTAAAGCAGCACAGCGTGTGTGTGGTTTGTGTTTGGACTTCGTGTGCAGGAGCAGCTGGTCCTCCTGATGGCGTGTTGGACGCTCACTCGTCTGCTTTTCTCTACTCAACACAGACGTGCAGGTCTGCTTTTCGTCTCTGCTTTGTCTCGACATGCACTTACTGTCACTCTGTCCTTTTACTTGGTTTATTAATTTTATATGTATATAAAAAATTCTAATTTACAGTACCTCACAAAAGTAAGTACACCCTTTACATTTCAGCAGTCATTATAGTTTATCTTCTAAATACAATACTATAGAACTGAAACATGGATATATTATAGAGTAGTTAATGTGCAGTTTGTATACAGTACAGATTTACTGCCCTCTAAAAATAACATACAGACATTATTGTCTAAATAACTGGCAACAAAAGTGAGTACACCCTCAGTGATAACAGCTTTACGTGGTGTAACCAGGCAGAGCCACATGTCCTCTTCATCATGTTCATGTTTTTGTCTGCTTATCAGGACCATACAGATTTGTGTATCTTGTATTAGAGCAAAATAAATCTGGTGCTTTAAGTCTAATTCTCTCATACTGATCACTGGATGTTCAACATGGACCTCATGGTAAAGACTCTCTGAGGATTTGAGAATTAGAATCGTTGTTCTACACAAAGATGCCGAGACTGTAAGAAGATCAGTATCACCCTAAAACTGAGTTACAGTACAGTGGTCGGGGTCAAACAGAGATTTTCCAAGACGGGTTCCACTCAGAACAGACCTCACAAGGGTCCATCAAAGAAGAGATGAGTTGAGACCTCGTGTTGTGCATCAGGTGCAGAAGCTATTTAAAAACACAGACTCATGAGTGCTGCAGCATTAAAGTTTGCAGAAGCAGAAGGTCTGCATGTCAGTGCTCAGACCAAAGGAGCCTCTTCTGAAACTGGATCACAAGAAAACCTACAAACAGTTTGCTGAAGAACAACCTGTCCAAGAGCATGAATTACTGGAACCATGTCCTGTGGTCTGATGAGACTGAGATAAACTTGTTTGGCTCAGATGGTGTCCTGTGTGGTGACGCCCTGGTGAGGAGAACCAAGAAAATTGTGTCTTGTTTACAGTCAATCATGGTGGTGGTAACATCATGGTCTGGGGCTGCATGAGTGCTGCTGGTACTGTCGAGCTGCAGTTTATTGAGGGAAACATGGATTTTAACATATACTGTGACATTCTGAAGCAGAACATGATGCCCTCTCTTCAGAAACTGGGCAGAACAGCAGTTTTCCCAACATAATAAAGACCCCAAACACACCACCATGCTGATACCTGCCTTGATGTGGAAGCTAAAGGTGGAGGTGTTTGAGTGGCCAAGTATGTCTCCAGACCTAATCCCTATTAAGCACCTATGGGGATCCTCAAGTGGAAGGTGGAAAAGCTCCTTGTGTGTAACATCCAGCATGTCATTATGGAGGAGCGGAAGAGGATCCCAGCAACAAACTGTGCAGCTCTGGTGAATTCCATACCCAGGAGTATTAAGGATAGCAGTGGTGCTCACACACAATAGACATGACACCCAACATTGAGCATGCATATGCATCCTGTTTTCACTGATCATCCTTCAGATGTTTCAACAACTTCAACCTGATTGGACATGATTTGGAAAGACACCCACCTGCCTATATGAGGTCCCACAGAGCACACTCCAAGCCATGAAGTCAAAAGATTTTCTGTAGACCTCAGAGACAGGATTGTATATCTGGAAGGACTCTCAGCATTCAGGCCAAAGAGTTTAAACTTTGTTCCTCATAATCTAAGTGTCATGTCTGGAGGAAACCAGGCACCGCTCATCACCTGGCCAATACCATCCCTACAGTGAAGCATGGTGGTGGCAGCATAATTGGCCCAATAAATTGGGAAACTCATCAGGATTGAGGGAAAGATAAATGTAGCAATGTACAGAGACATCCTTAATGAAAACCTTCTCCAGAGCACCCTGGACCTCAGACTGGGGCGACGGTTCATCTTCCAACAGAACATGACTTTAATCACACAAACAAGATAACAAAGGAGTGGCTACAGGACGACTCTGTGGATGTGCTCGAGTGGACCAGCCAGAGACCAGACTTGAACCTGATTGAACATTTCTGGAGAGATATGAAAATGGCTGTGCTCTGACGTTCCCCATCCAACCTGATGGAACTCGAGAGGTTCTGCAGATAAGAATAGGAGAAACTGCCCAAAAATAGGTTCCAAGCTTGTAGTATCAAACTTAAAAACACTCAAAGCTAAAATTAGTGCCAAAGGAGCTTCAACAAGTATCGAGTAAATAATTTTGTAGCTTTTATATCAAACAAACCATTAATTGGAATCATCTCAGCCCTTATATTATATATGTATACACACACACACACACACACATTGAGTTCATAAACCTGACATGACATTAGAAGCTATTTTTGTCTCCATGTCCTTTATGAAATGATTGGTAGTTGAAGTATGAGGAACTTGAGCAACTTGGCAGAGGAGGCTTACACAGTTAAATGCACATTTAGACACATGACTCAATCTCCTGTCCTTCACCAGTCCCCCCGCACTTCCTCCTCATGTGTGTGATGTAGTTCTCCTCATCATGTTGCAAAAATAAAAGTAAGTGAAAGTCCACTCCTGTATGTGAGACTCGGGCGTCCTGCAACGTGAGCCTACGCTGCTCTTTGTGGCCATGCAACCACAACGTAACACTGCTTCAACACACACACACGCCATTTTTCAATCTTTTACAGTCTACAAAGAACCAGAAGAACCTTCTCTGTGAATTATGGTACCTCTGACACTGGAGACTTGTTTAGTGAACATCTCCTCACATATCTTACACTCACACACATACTTTTTTATAGTATGCCTGTGCACACAGAACATCCTCCATACATGTTCGTGGTTGCTACGGAAACAGGTTTCCAAACAAGGGCCTTCAGACAAACCTACATTTGGAGCTGCTCTTCTGGAAAGTAGAGGGTTTAGAGTGTAACTCAGTGTGTGCTAAAAACTATAGATGTCAGGGGTCACTATAACATCACTTCCTCAAAGCACAGAGCTCTTTATCTTTCTAGAAACCTGATCTCAGAAGTGTGTGACAGGAGAAACCTTCTTCCACCGAAGCAATGTGCTGCTTCTCCTCTAGAGGGGGCCTAAGGACAATGGGAGGGAGAGGAACAGGCTCAGGAACCTGTATGAAAACGTTCTCTGCCAGGTGATGAGATGTAGATCGATGCAAGGCTGCAGTAGGGCAAACAACAGTGTGAACCTTTAGAGTTCATCTCAAACAGCTTCTTCTCACATGATTCCTCTTGGGTTTATTTTTTCCCCTCAGCAGTTTCCTTCTCAGATCATTAGTTCCTAAAAGCTCAGATGCGTATCTCCGTTACTATGATACCGATCTCACTGGATGCTAAGAATAATTCAGCTAAGTTTGGAGGTTGGAAATAAACAACCGAGCCGTCATATTGAAAAGCAGGCCTTGTACCAACATGAGTGTTTTTATATTAGCAGAATTACACACACACACACACACACAAACTATATGGACAAAATTACAAACCTAATTCCAAAAAAGTTGGGACACTGTACAAATTGTGAATAAAAAAGGAATGCAATAATTTATAAATCTCATAAACTTACATTTTATTTACAATAGAATATAGAAACATATCAAATGTTGAAAGTGAGACATTTTGAGATCTCATGCCAAATATTGGCTCATTGTGGATTTCATGAGAGCTAGAATTTCTAAAGAGTTGAGACAGGTAGCAATAAGAGGCTGGAAAAGTTAAATACATATAAGAAACAGCTGAAGGACTCATTTGGAACTTATTAGGTCAATTGGCAACATGATTGGGTCTAAAAAGAGCCTCATAGAGTGGAAGTGTCTCTCAGAAGTCACCGGACGGATGGATGGATAAATGGATGTAAGTGATGAGATGGGTGGATGGATGGTTGTTAGTGACTGGATGGATGGATAGATTGATGGATGGTTAGATATATAGTTGTAAGTGATTAAACAGATGGATGAATGGATGCATAGATAGATGGATGGATGGATTATTGTTCGTAATTAACTAGACAGACAGATAGATGGATGAATGGTTGCCTGGTTAAATTGATGGATGGATCACTGGTTGTCAGTGGATGGATGGATGATTGAATGGATGGATGGTTGTAAGTAACTGGATGGGTGTATGCAAGTAATTAGATGATTTGATAGATGGATGTAAATAAAAAAAGGATGGATAGATTTATCATTGGCTGTAAGTGACTAGATGGATGGATGGATGGATGGATAGATATCAGTGGTTGTTAGTGATGGATGGATAGATATAAGTAATTGGATAGATGGAAGAATGTTTGGTTGTAAGTGATTGGATGGATGGATGAAAGAATGTTTGGTTGTAAGTGACTAGATGAATTAATGGATGGATGGAAGAATGTGGTTGTAAGGGACTGAATGGATGATTTTAAGGGGATGGATGGATGGAAGAATGTTCAGTTGTAAGTGGATGGATGGATAGATGGATAGAAGAATGTGTGGTTGTAAGTGACAGATGGATGCATGGATGGATGGATGGATGGATGGATGGATGGATGATAGTAAGGAATTGGATTGATGGATGGATGGATGGATGGATGGAAGAATGTTTGGTTGTGAGTGACTAGATGGATGGTTGTAAGTGACAGATGGATGGATGGAAGTAATTGGATGGATGGATGGATGGATGGATGGAAGTAATTGAATGGGTTGATGGATGTATCATGTATCAGTTTGCTCACATCCAGAGATCCAGACTGCTTCCTCCTCTGAGCTGATGCAGATCTGTTTATGGCATGTGGAAAAGAGCTTGCTGGCTTCACACGGACTGCGGTGAGTGGAGAATGTTCCTCCTAAAAAATAATAATATACATATACTACAATATGTATATTGTATGTATACAACAATGGATGATAGTAAGGAATTGGATGGATGAATTGGAGGATGAATGGATGGATGGATGGATGTTAGTGACTGGATAGATAGATAGATGGATGGATGGGTGTAAGTGACAGGATGGATGGTTGTAAGTGACAGGATGGATGGATGGATGATTGAAATAATGTTTGGTTCTAAGTGATTAGGTGGATGGATGGATGGTTGAAAGTGACTGAATGGATGAATTGGAGGATGAATTGGAGGATGAATTGGAGGATGGATGGATGGATGGATGGATGGATGGATGAATGAAATAATGTTTGGTTCTAAGTGATTAGGTGGATGGATGGATGGTTGAAAGTGACTGAATGGATGAATTGGAGGATGGATGGATGGATGGATGGATGGATGTTAGTGACTGGATAGATAGATAGATAGATGGATAGATGGATAGATAGATAGATGGATGGTTGTAAGTGACAGGATGGATGGATGTAAGTGACAGGATGGATGGATTGGAGGATGAATGCATGGATGAATGGATATGAGTAACTGGATGGATTGGAGGATGGATATAAGTGACTGGATAGATTAGAGGATGGATGGATGGCTGGATGTGAGTAACTGGATGGATTGGAGGATGGATAAAAGTGACTGGAAGGTATGGATGGATTGGAGGGTGGATATAAGTGACTGGATGGATTGGAGGATGGATAGATGGTTGTAAGTGACTGGATGGATGAATTGGTGGATGGATGGATGTGAGTGACTGAATGGATGAATTGGAGGATGGATAGATGGATGGATGTGAGTGACTGGATGGATGAATTGAAGGATAGATGGATGGATGGATGGATGTGAGTGACTGGATGGATGAATTAGAGGATGGATGGATGGATGTGAGTGACTGGATGGATGAATTGGAGGATGGATAGATGGATGGATGGATGGATGTGAGTGACTGGATGAATGAATTGAATGATAGATGGATGGATGGATGTGTATCTGTACTGTACAGTGATAGTAAAGTTGTATCTATTTATGTATCTATCAGTGGATATTTTGTATATTTATCTGTAATAATAGATGGAGGTTTGTGAGGAAATATGAGGTCTGTCAGGGACTTAGCTAAAAAAAGACCCTCAGAAGTCCTACTCCAAGCGAGTGCGTCGCGGTACAAGAGTTAACGGGTGAACGCGGGCGGTGAAATATTATCAAAATAAGTTACTAAAAACAAAAAAATTATGATTCTTCTGCACAAAAGCAACAATGGCAACTAAAATGAACTAAAACTATTTACAGGCACATGTTCACCATGTTCATGTTCATCAAATGATGATCCTTCTCACTTTCTATTTGAGCTGTTGAGTGGAGAATGATTCAGCAGAGACACAGAGGAGCCTCCTGAACGTCCAGAGAGTGTGTGTGTGTGTGTGTGTGTGTGTGTGTACCAGAGTACTAACCAGTGCCCCGTCCTTTCTTATAAAACACAAAGCTCTGTCTGTCTGCGAGTAAATTTACAGTGTACACACACACACACACACACACACACACACACACACACACACACACACACACACACACACACCGAACCGTTTGTGACGTAATATTCAAGCGAGCTTATTGATTGACTGCTGCGAACCTCCTGTTCACCTAAAACCTGACTGGACTTGTGTTTTCCGTCCAGCGACCTCCAAAAAATGGTCTTGTGACAGTATTTGTCAGTGAACCAAGTAACCAATGAGATCTTGATGATTCTGATGCTGAAGGCCAAAAAAGTGTCCACTGTATCTGAGTGAACGTGTGAGTGTTTGTTGCTTTCCTGTGAAAGGAAAAGGTTTGATCTTCGGGGGCAAATGAAGGTGAAGTTTGAAGGTGAAAAGTGCTGACTTTGTCGTCTTCCTGTCGAACCCAAGCCCCCACACCCACACACACACACACACACCCTCCCCCAACAGAAGCTTTAAGCCATGCACATAGCTGCCATGTATCCCCCATTAAACCTGTCTTTTCCTATCCCCTCTCACGTTTCACCGCCGTCCTCGTGTCTTCCTGGGACGACTCGCTGCACCTCCTCCTGCCATTCATTAACAGAATAACCCGAGGTGCAGAGGCGGCTTCGTCTGCACGTCTGGGTCACGCTCTCAATCTTTCTTACTCTTTTTCTCTTTCTTTCTCTCTCTCTCTCTCTGCGTCTCACTCTCTTCTTTTCAATTCCTCTCCCTCTTTTTTCTTCCTCCCCCTCTCACTCCATCCTTACCTGCTGCTCTTTTCTGTTTTTATTTTTGGTTCGTAGTGGCCTTTTTTCTTTTTTTTTACGTCCAACCTCCTCTTTCATTTTCTTTTTCATTCTCTCCTTCATTCTTTCTGTCTCTGGTACGGCGGAGTCGCAGTGGGGGCAGGAGCTGGGGGAAAGAAAAAAAAACAACACAAAAAAAACGCTGGTTTCAGCAGGCTGCCATGCGGCATGAATGGACAGAGAGAAAGAGAGAGAGGGAGGCAGGAGGACGGAGAGATCCCGCAGCTCAGCTTTGTTCCTGCTAATCAGCAGTGTCGAGCCCCAGCGCAGATCTAAACAAGGCTTTTTACGATCCAGGGATCGCGCCGTGACCTCCAGGCATCCCAGATCGCTGCTTTAGCGCCGAGGAATCCCCGGATCTCCGCTCGGCACCGGCATGCGCGTCAGCCAGAGATGACGACAGGACGCTCGCGGCTTTTCCAGAAACGCAGTCGGATACCGGATCGCTGCTTCTGCACTATGGAGTGACCTGAGGGCTTTGATCAGAGTGGATGAGGACGAGGACGACGAGGTGGATGGGGGGGGGGTATTGCGTTTTTTTTTTTCTTCTTTTCTAAGCACCGATGAGGTCTGAGCGAATGAGTCGCGTGTGTATCGTCGTCCTGGAGGAGGTAGAGGACGACGAGCCCTCCCCTCTGCATTCCAAAACAGCGCAGGACCACGTTTCCCAGCATTCCCCGTCCGACGCCGAGGACGAGAAGGTGAGGACGACAGGACGTGATAAAACGAAGAATTTGCATCGTAGTTGTTTATTTTTTATCTTCTGCTTAATCATTTGAATTGATGTGTGTGAGAAGAGAGAAAGAGGGATGAAAGGGTGGGGGGGGGGCAGGCACACACCATTCATTACTGCATTGCTGTTTCTTCTTCTGAGTCCTTTTTTATTTATTTATTTATCTATTTTTTGCAGCGTGATCAAAAGGCGGTATCAGGCTAGCATACGAATCGATGATATCGTGCACTCAGGTCCTGCGTAACCTTTCGGAATCCTGACACTGGAACAATTCAGATATTTGCAATAGTTAAACACGCGCGCGTGTGTGTGTGTGTGTGTGTGTGTGTGTGTGTGTGTGTGTGTGTGTCACGGCCGGCGAGAAACTACACAGAATACCGGTTCTACAAGGAAGCGATTTTAATCAGGGCTGCAACTAACAATTATTTTGATAATTGATTGATCTACAGATTTAAAATTTAAATGTTTTATCATTTAAATCTTTCATTCGAATTATTTTTTTTAAACATCAAAGGGCACTTGAATTCTCCATTCTGATTGGGTCGGAAGGTGTCGATGTCTTTGATTTTTAATTCACCTTAATTCCTAAATTCTGTAAAGCTGCTTTGAGACAATGTCCATTGTGTAAAGCGCAATAGAAATAAACCTGACTTGACTTTGTCCCCGTTTCCAAGCGACACACACCCCAGGCTCTTTTATAGGACGTCATCAACGTCACAACATTTTACAGATATGGGGCCTTAGGGGGCCGCGGGCCCAGGAAGCGTGTGGCAAATTGGTGCGACTGGGATTTAAACTCACGACCTTCAACACTTTTAATCACTAAGCTACCACCTCAGCTATATGACAGTGTGTGGACACGCTGAAGTTGCTGTTCTGAGGTCCTGCTTTATGAGGACACACAGAGACAATAGTAAAGCACAAGAACCTTGTGTTGTTCAATCACTCTCAGGATTTCCTGTTCTAAACCTCATTCCCTGAAAAAACACAGAACGTCTGTGTTTAAACCTGGTCTTGCCTACACACACACACACACACACACACAAAGAATACTTTTTTTTATGGCTCTGCTGCTGTGTGCTATTTCCAGACTTGGAGCAGCTGTGATTTTCCTCTGTGTGTGTGTGTGTGTGTGTGTGTAAACACCTGGTTTGCAGCAGTTCGAGGTGTGTGAGGTTTTGTTTTTCCACACCTTGTTGTCAGGTCGATTCACTTTCTGTTTAGAGACCGAAGGAAAGAAAGAAACGGCATTAGGACTTTATTTTTTTTTACATTTTATTGTTATTTATTTTATGTAAATTTCTCTGTGTGTGTGTGTGTGTGTGTGTGTCAGTGTGTACAATGTTGTACATTTATGATGGTCCCTAATTCAATGATTGTCAGTCTAAATCTAATCTAATCTAATCTAAGGTATTTAATGGGATTATAATACACCACAAATAATTTAGTAAAGATTTGGCTCGCATTTAAAAATCAATTACTTATAAATTATGTTAAATTTATGGTATAAATTATGAAAGAATGAATCTAGAACAATCTCGAACTCTACAGTCTATTACTAGAAATTAGTCAAATTTGTGTACATCAGGGACGCAGTAGCTGGTCGTTATGCCAGTTTTTTTAGCGTGGTTATGCTGTATCTGGTTTCGCTGGGTAATCATGTTACAGCACTAATATGCTCGTGTCATTCGTATGGCGGTTCCCATGGCGATGCCCACCACGTGCGACGTGTCTATTTTGGTCCTGGTTCTAGTCCTGTCTCTGTGTCTGTTCTGTAATTGGTTCGTTGTCTGATTGTGTTCATCTGTTCTGTGTTTATTCATTTATTTATTCTGATTTGTTTGTCTGTTTATACCCTGCTGTGTCTGCAAAAAACAGAAAATGTGTACAGAGAGACTACAATCTGCCGTGGCTGTAGACGTATAATGTCATCTCAAAATGTTTTTTTATTTTTTTTATGGTTGCTCCATGATGGACCGTAACTCAAACCATTTACAGGAGTTCTCCAGAGGTCGTGAAACGTCAGCGTTCGCAGCCCGGGATAACGACGATGCAGCTATTTTTACCGCTCATGTATAATTTACGCACTCGAGCTGACGACTCAGTTAGAGGACAAACCTGAACCAAACGTATCTCAGTAGTCCATGCTGTAAAACACCCATATTAGTGATTATACTGCATGTGGACATCCGGATATAACATTAGTTCCTGCTTGCGGTTAGAATATGTATGCATTAGCGCTAATCGGCTAGCACGAGGTACACTTTGGGGAGTGCGTTAAGACCGAGTTGTCTCCGATGCAGTATGTCAGTACTTCAGTGCATCGACGTCAACACGAAAAGCAGCTTCGAAACAGCATTTAACAAAAAGGGTGCAATATTTTTGTCATCTCGCAGTCTGAAAAATGTGGTCGTGTATAATCATATATACACATCAGAACCCAGACTGTTTCTGGGTAATACAGAGATATTTTACAGGTATATAAAGATAAGTGGAAATATAAACCGATCTGCTGATTACAGGAAAGTCGTAACATTGTGAGGAAATGGTTTTGGGAACAAGTTGTCTGGTGTGAATGTTCTTTCTCCTGGGTGGAAGGAGTTGGAACAGCTTGGGACTGGGATGAGAGGATTCTCTGATGATGATGATGATGATGATGGTGTGTTATTTGTGTTTCTTATACAGTTTGTGTGTTTAATGGACAATGAGCATTACTACTATTTAATACGTTCTCAGCTGTGAGGTCAGGAGCTGCTTGCTCGCAGTGGCAGGTTGGGAATTTTTTTTTTAGATGGTTCTACTGTAAGGGTCTTCAACTTTTTTTTTTTCTTGTCAGTAGTCTGTCTCTCGCTCTGTTATCATAATAACCTGTTCTTTTTTGTTACCTCTGCCACTGAACAAACGCTTATTTATGTGAAAATAATTTGGAGAGTCTGAGAGTCCTTCACGTGGCTTTTGGCAAACTCCAGGTGGGCGGTCATGTGACTTTACTGAGGAGTGGCTTCTGTCTGGCCACTTCACCATATAGACCTGATTGTTGGAGTGCAGCAGAGATGGTTGTGCTTCTGGAAGGTTCTCCTCTCCACAGAGAAACCCTGGAGTGACCATCGGGTTCTTAGGCACCTCCCTGACTGAGGCTCTTCTCTCCTGATCGCTCAGTTTGGCCGGGCGGCTTTGCTCTAGGAACAGTCCTGGTGGTTCATCCAAATATAAATGATGGAGGTCACTGGGCTTATTGGGACCTTCAGATTTTTTTTTGTGCCCTTCCCCAGATCTGTGCCTCGATACAATCCTGTCTCTGAAGTCTACAGACAATTCCTTGGACTTCATGGCTTGGATTGAGCTCTGACATGCACTGTTTACTTTGGGACCTCATATAGGCAGGTGTGTGTGTCTTTCCAAATCATGTCCAATCAACAGAACTTAGCACAGGTGGACTCCAATCAAGTTGTAGAAACATCTCAAGGATGATCAGTGGAAACAGGATGCACCTGAGCTTATAGTAAAGGCTGTGAATACTGTACATGATTTAAATTTTGTTTTAATTGTTAATAATTTTAAAAAAGATTTCAAACAAACTACTTTCATGTTGTCATTATGTGGATTTGTTTGTAGAATATTGAGGAAAATAATGAATCCATTTTGAAATTAAGCTGGAAATGTGGAAAAATGTGAAGTTCTTTTGAATACTTTCCGAATGCACTATATATGTGTGAAAAAGTGTTTGCCCCCTTCCTGTTTTTATTTTAAAAAGTTGGTCACACTTCAGTGTTTCAGATCATCAAACTAATTTATTAGTAAAAGAGATCACATGTGAACACAACATGCAGTTTTTTTTTAAATGGAGGTTTAACTTTTTCACACCACTGTATATTTGTAAGTCAAACATGCTCAAGAGCATTAGATCTGGATGGAAGGAGGCTGCGGCGCCTCCAGACGGCGTCAATCGATATCGATTCTTTTTTTTTTCCTCCTTATTTTCAACCAAAAATGTTATGATCGTAAGGATGGTGAGCTGATCTCAGCGGATCATGACGAACAAAACGAGATATAATTGCAAACATCTAATAACCATAAATACTGTGTCTGTCCACAGCCTTCATTGTTGAAAGCCATCTTTAATGTGGATCCTGATGAAGTTCGTGCTCTCATATTCAAAAAGGAGGATGTCAACGTCCAGGTAAATCTATCAATCTGTTTATTTATTGTTCAAAATGCTTTAAACGCGTATTTAAGAGCCGACGGATCACCGGATGGACCGGTCTGTTCCTTCGTTTCCTTCCTTTTTTACCTTGTCCCCTGTGAGGACACGTGGAAAGGAAGGAAACTGGAATCTCGTTTGTTGAACTCTTAAATCGTTGCTATGGCGATTAGGCTCTCACACAATATTCTATGAAAGCCTGTGTTTTAGACTCTTTGTTAATATCCCATGGTTTGGTCGGTTCACAGATCATCCTCACAGTAGCTTTCACCACTTTCTTTGGAGCGCTAAAAGCTACAGGGCAGTGCGTCCGTCATGCAAAGTTTCCCATTTCCTCAGTCCTTCGTTCTCCAGTCACACACACACACACTTACACACTAATTAATGCCTTGGCCTTTCACCCATCGATTCCCTATAATCACCCCTCGCTGTGCCTCTCCTCACTGCCTGCTCTTGGTGTTGTCCTGCAAGTTTCTAGATAATGAGCTGCTGGATATCTTGGGATCTATATAAAGTCGTCGTCCACACACACACACACACACACACACACACACACACACACACACACACACACTCGTGAGCGAGTCTCAGTGCTGTGGGTCTAATGAGGGTTTATTGTGCATCTCCAGGCAGCTCAGTGCAGTTTTTCACTCGTGTACTGCCTTATATGTCATGTGACTTTCGGAGCTCATGACGCACCTACACACAAATAAACACAGCCTTACACACTCTTACACACTGCCCCAGGAGAGATGCGCCTCCATTGATCTCTGAGGCTTGTGGATTTAGCAATGTGCTCCATCATACAGCACTCTGCATTCTCCTACACATTAATCCATTTCTCCTACACACTAATCCGTTTCTCCTACACACTAATCCAGTTCTCCA
>MU551628.1:2750687-2860150 GCA_024362625.1 Silurus asotus
ATCTATCTATCTATCTATCTATCTATCTATCTATCTATCTATCTATCTATCTATCTATCTATCTATCTATCCTGTATTTGTGTACAGGGTCTATAAGGTCTTTTCAGTGCTGTATGTAACTCCTGTATGATGTAAACACGCTTATAATGTTTAATAAATGTTCAGTGTAAATCATGTGAACTCTTTTCCTGCTTTATGTTTTTGAACAGAGCAAGGATGGGAAGACGCCGCTCCACATGGCCGCCATTCACGGCAGGTTCTCCAGATCTCAGGCTGTCATTCAGAACGGTGGGTCTCCTGGCTGCTTGTGGTTTTTCTTCTTCCTTCCTTTTTGCTGAGGTCAGTGTGTGAACTGAGCTGTGGATCTCGTGTTAACAGGAGCCGAGATCGACTCCGAAGACAAGAACAGAAACTCGCCCCTGCACATAGCAGCTCGGTACGGTCACGAGCTCCTCATCAACACCCTCATCGGCAACGGCGCTGACGTAGCCAAGTGAGTGGGTAAACATCCAAACGGATATTTAATACCGAGTCGACTCAGCAGGGTTTTACTTCTCTGGAGGGAAACCAGTTTGGTTTTGTAACAAGCAGAACCAAGACTTTATCTAATTTATCTACCAAACTGTCGGAGATTCTGAACTTCAAATGTAATGTATTTCTGAGATGTGTTTCATTTCATCACGCTGGTAAACAGTGGGTATTTCAGTTCAGTATTACAGAGCAGGTGAGCAGGTGTTCCTGATACAGTGTTCTCTCTCTCTCTCTCTCTCTCTCTCTCTCTCTCTCTCTCTCTTTCTGTATGTGTGAGTGTATGTGTGTGAGATAAAAAAAATGATATGCTTTTATTCTTTTTTATTTTCTGCTATTGTCTGTCTGTCTGTCTGTCTGTCTGTCTATCTATCTATCTATCTATCTATCTATCTATCTATCGGTCCTGTTGTTAGTGTTACTGTTGTATAAAATCTGATTTGTCTGATATATGATCAGACAGCTCTGTGAGAATGTTGTGAGTTGAAGATGACTTGTCGTGTCTCCTGTGTAGACGCGGCGTCCACGGCATGTTTCCTCTTCACCTCGCCGCCCTAAGTGGCTTCCCTGACTGCTGCCGGAAACTTCTGTCCTCCGGTGAGTCTGCCATACCGGGTGTACAGTGTGTGTGTGTGTGTGTGTGTGTGTGTGTGTGTGTGTGTGTGTGTGTGCGTGTGATCAAGGCTTTCGGTGTGTATCCCGTTTGTATTTGACTTCCACATGCTGTTTCCTGTCCCCTCAGGTTTCAATGTGGACGCTCCTGACGACTTTGGCAGGACATGTTTGCATGCGGCAGCAGCGGGGGGGTGAGTTCTGTCACTGACTCTGATCACGTCCTGTGTTCATCATAAGATAAGATAAGGGGAAATTTCTCTTTTTAACAGCAGCAAGGATAAATGTGATTGATGCTCATTGAGGTTCAGCTCGGATTAATTTCATCACTATGTCTCTCTGAATTGTACAGAAATCTGGACTGTTTAAATCTGTTGCTGAACACCGGAGCTGACTTCAACCGGAAGGACAGTTTCGGAAGGTGAGTGTAGGACTGAGTTGTGTCCACTGGTACTTACATTTCTGACTCTCTTCCACCTCTGACTCTCTTCCATTTCTGACTCTCTTCCAGTTCTGACTCTTTTCTATTTCTGATTCTCTTCCACTTCTGACTCTTCTCCACCTCGACTCTTTTCCACCTCTGACTCTTTTTCAGTTGTGACTCTCTTCCAGTTCTGACTTTCCTCCAGTTCTAATTCTCTTCCACCTCTGACTCTTCTCCACCCCTGACTCTTCTCCACCCCTGACTCTTCTCCACCTCTGACTCTCCTCCAGTTCTGACTCTTCTGCACTTCTGACTCTTCTCCACCTCTGACTCTCTTTCAGTTGTGACTCTCTTCCAGTTCTGATTCTCTTCCACCTCTGACTCTTCTCCACCCCTGACTCTTCTCCACCTCTGACTCTCCTCCACCTCTTACTCTCTTCCACCTCTGACTCTCCTCCACCTCTTACTCTTTTCCACTTCTGACTCTCCTCCAGTTCAGACTCTCCTCCACCTCTGACTCTCCTCCAGTTCTGACTCTCTTCCACTTCTGACTCTCCTCCACTTCTGGCTCTCCTCCACCTCTGACTCTCCTCCACCTCTGACTCTCTTCCAGTTCTGACTCTCCTCCACTTCTGACTCTCCTCCACCTCTGACTCTCCTCCACCTCTGACTCTCTTCCAGTTCTGACTCTCCTCCACCTCTGAATCTCTTTCGATTCTGACTCTCTTCCAGTTCTGACTCTTCTTCTCCTCTGACTCTCTTCCAGTTCTGACTCTCTTCCAGTTCTGACTCTCTTCCAGTTCTGACTCTCTTCCAGTTCTGACTCTCTTCCAGTTGACACTTTTGTCTGAAAGCAAAAATTTCTATTTAGATGTTACTTTTATTAATTAAATTTTATTTGTGTGTGTGTGTGTGTGTGTGTGTGTGTGTGTGTGTGTGTGTGCGTGTGTGCACGCTTAGGACACCACTGCACTATGCAGCCGCTAACTGTAATTACCAGTGCCTGTTTGCACTAGTGGGCTCAGGGGCGAGTGTGAATGACACAGACATGAGAGGCTGCAGCCCTCTGCACTACACTGCTGCCTCAGACACCGACGCCAAGTAAGAACACACACACGCGCACACACACACACACACACACACACACACAGACATACACACATACACACACACACACACACACAAAAGGAAATGTACTGCCTGCGGTTCATCTTTTAATAAGATTTTATCCTTGAAATGTTGTCCCTAATATGAGATTTGTCTTTTCAATTCAGTGTTTATGATGTTAACGTTTTAATGTTTCTGATGGATAAAAATGATCATTACAATTAATTAGAGGAAAAATACAAGGAAAATATTATTACAGTAAAGGGATCAGCGCCGCCCCCCTCAGTGACTCGTGATCTGATTATGGTTCAGGTGGTGGAGACAAAACACTGAGAATAACACACTCAGGGGTTCAAGTGAGATATGAGATGTCCTTGATTCTTCATTTGGGTGGACTAGATGGATGGATTGATGGATAGTGAAAAGGGAGAATAGAAGGGAAAAAAAGTAGGAAGGAAGAAAAGTGAGAAGCAGGGAGAAAAACAAAGTAGGAAGGAAAGTGAGACGAAAGGAAAGAAGAAAAGAAAGTAGAAAGGAAGGAAAGGAGGAAGAAATAATAAAAGAGAGCAGGAAAATAAGAAGGAAGCAAAGTAAAAAGGCAGAAAGGAAAATAAGTGGGAGGCAGGAAAAGAAAGGAGAAAGGAAGGGAAAAGAGAAAAGAAAGGATTTTCAATTACCAATCCCCCCCCCCCAATTGTTCAGAACTGTATTTTTTTATCTTTTTTATTTATTCATTTATTTTATTATTTTATTCTGTGTGTGTGTGTGTGTGTGTGTGTGTGTATTCCAGGTGCTTGGAGTATTTATTGCGTAACGATGCCAATCCAGGGATCCGAGACAAACAGGGCTACAATGCAGTGCACTACGCCTCGGCCCACGGTCACCGCCTCTGCCTCGAACTGGTCAGCCTCGATCTCTTCCACTCACTCTTACTTCCCTTTCCCTAACACACACACACACACACACACACACACACACCTAGACCTAGACAGTGCTTTATTTATCCTGTTGTACTGAGCCATGTTTCTGTGTTCCTGCAGATTGCCAGTGAAACCCCGCTGGATGTGGTGAGTTTGTATGAAAGCTATTCAGATCCATTTCCATTCGCAGGAATGACTACAAGATTAATATAATACCCACACCGACCGCCATGAACCGATTTGTTTTTCAGACAGTACAACAGAGATTTGTACAACAGTGCCCCCATGTGGAGCTCTGAGTTTATTGGCTGGCATCTATTACAGTTTTTTTTTTTTTTTTTGGAAGTGTGTAATGATTTTAAAGTAGTTTCATTTCCAACATGCTTTGTGTGTTTGTTCTCAGCTTATGGAGACGTCTGGGAACGATATTTTGAATGACACCAATGGCCAGGCTCCCATCAGCCCTTTACACTTAGCAGTGAGTAAAATTGTAGAAGTTTTTTTTTTTTACATTTGAGGCATTTGGCAGATGCCCTTATCCAGAGCCCCTTTATTTCATTCATTCAACTGAGCAGCTATGGGGGTTAAGGGCTTTGCTCAGAGACCCAGGAATGGCAGCTTGGGATTTGAACTCACAACCTTCAGATCCAAAATTCAATGCTTTAACCTCTAAGCCACCACCTAGCCTTTTTCTAACATGTTCAAAAGATCTAGCTCAGGGATCTCATTCCACATTTGAGGGGGAAAAAAGCGTGCGTGTTACAGAAACCCTGAGATTAAAGAATAATTGCGAAAAATTAACAAGCTTAGGGCATGACCAAAACATGTGTGTATGATCCACAACTCCACACCTATCACACAAGGGATCATGAGATTTTGATATTTTTATGTGAAGTCTTGTTCTTATGATTTTTGAGGTTCCTGAGAGTCTGTTCCCAATGTAACATGAGGAGTGGAACCTTTTTTTATTTTTATTTTTTGTAGCATATGTTGTGCATTCTTAAATGCTCTTCTGATTAGAGGCCTCATTCTGGGGCACTTGTGCAAGGCCCTTAACCCTCTGTGCTCCACAGCAGCTGTATAAGGGCTGACCGTGCTTGTTGACCGCCAGCTCAAACAGTTCTTCTTTTGACTTTTTGCCATTTCATTGTTTCTTCTCATATGATAGCTGCACCATTAGATCCCAGATCAACAATTTCTAAAATCCTCAAACCAGCCCATGTCCGTAGTCAAGAATCACAGGAGACGTGTTTTTCCCTCATGGAAGTTACATTAATGAGACGATGAGAAACAATAACAAATCCCCAGATCTATCAGCAAAAAAATCCTGCTCACGCATCCATACTGATAGTTTTTCCGGGCTGCATTATACAGTATGAGAGTGGCCTCTAGAGGCAAATCACTGCCACTGCTTGCGTTTTTTTATATAATTATATTTTTTTAATAGTTATTATATTCATATTTATTTCATTTAGCACATTTTCATGATTCAGTGCTGTTTTTTTGTTTTGTTTTTTTTACAATAATAAATTTCAGTAGTATTTTCAATGGAGTGTTTTGTTTTTTAATCCTTTCGATTAATCGGCAAGTACGATCCAACCTAGCTATCGCTATCCATAAAATCTAAAATTGTTGTGCATTCAAGGCTTACCACGGCCACCATCAGGCTCTGGAGGTGCTGGTTCAGTCCCTTTTGGACCTGGATGTGCGAACAGTGCAGGGACACACGCCACTGGACCTGGCTGCCTTTAAAGGCCATGTGGAATGTGTGGATGTGCTCATCAACCAGGGAGCGTCCATCCTGCTGAAGGAATACACACACAAAAGAACTCCCATTCATGCTGCAGGTGGGAAACACACCTTTTATACAATGTTTTTAGATTTTTTTTTAAAGAATTTATGATTTTATTATTTCCCCTGTATTAAGGGGAAAAAGCTGTAAAACATGACTGGCTCTGTGTGAAAAAGTTTTTGCCCCTAACCCTAATAACTGGTTTTGTGGTGGCAACAACTGCAACCAAGCATTTGCAAGAAAACTTTCAAAAAAAAAAAAAAAAAAAAAGAAAAAAAAAAAAAAAAAAAAGGCAAAAATCAATAAATGAGGGGGCAAATACTTTTTCACAGCATCAGGTGTTGCTCTCAGGCATAGTCAGTATTTGCCGCTGTTGTAGATTCGATCAGTTCTATGGGTGTGTGTGTGTGTGTGTGTGTGTGTGTGTGTGTGTGTGTGTGTGGTGTTGATAAAAATGTATTGGATACTAATAAGGGGGGGTTGTTTTTTGTAGCCATGAACGGCCACTCGGAATGTCTCCGCCTCCTCATCAGTAACGCCGGCCCACCGTCAGCCGTCGACGTCCACGACGGGAACGGACAGTGAGTGACGCGAAGTCGATTTGCAGCAGTGTGAATTGCGTATCGTTTTTCCCGTATATATTAATTCTGACCGATGACGTGATTATGATTGCGAACAGAACCCCTCTCATGCTGGCGGTCCTGAACGGACATACAGAGTGCGTCTACTTCCTGATCAGCAAAGGAGCCAACGTGGGAGCCCGGGACAAGTGGGCCAGGACGGCCCTTCACCGCGGGGTCTGTTACACACGTCACACATGCACACGTGCACCTTTATGATATATTTATGATACCACCTGATGATATACTCAGTCTGTGTTGTGCTGCTATGAAGCAGGTATTAAAGTGGTGGTACTTCAAATGGTTTTCTTTATAATGTATCGGTTTTTAAACCCCTGATTAAAAAAAAAGAGAAATCAATTCCTTGTATTTTCATTCTCATGAGAGATCTTGTATGCTGTGTATGTTTACGTGCAGGCGGTGACTGGGCACGAGGCATGTGTGGAGGCACTGTTGCAGCACGGGGCCAGTGTGTGTGTGCGGGACAGCAGAGGGCGCACAGCCATGCACCTAGCCGCAGCGTGCGGTCACATCGGGGTGCTGGGGTCACTGCTGCAGGCTGCACACTCCCAAAATACGGTTCCAGTCATCATGGATAGCTGTGGATACACTGCACTGCACTGGGCCTGCTACAACGGTACATAACATGAATGAAGTGAAGAACACTGATTATCTCTTCATCATGCCACCTGGTAGTGGATATATTTATTAGGCAGCAAGTGAACATCTCAACCTCAAAGTTGACGTGTTAGAAACAGGGAAAATGGGCGAGCGTAAGGATTTAAACGAGTTTGAGACATTGTGACGGCTAGACGTCTGGGTCAGAGCGTCTCCAAAACTGCAGCTGGTGTAGGATGTTCCTCGTCTGCAGTGGTCAGTGTCTATCAAAAGTGGAACAGTATGCTCATCGGATCAGGACTGTTTTAGCAGCAAGATGGGGACCAACACAATATTAGGCAGGTGGTCATAATGTTAAGGGTGAGAGAAAAACTCCCCTGAGATGGTGTGAGGAAGAAACCCATTGTCATCATACAATGTCCATTCATTATAGTTACATCATTGTTGAAGTTCTCAGCTGTTGATTGCTCCTAAGCCCTAACTTTCTTTCTTTCTCAGGTCATGATACATGTGTAGAGGCTCTGTTGGAGCAGGAGGTGTTCCACAGAATGGAGGGAAACTCCTTCAGTCCACTTCATTGTGCTGTGTAAGCTGTGTTTACATATTATTCACTGAAAAGGTTTGGTGTGTGTGTGTGTGTGTGTGTGTGTGTTTACAGCTGGTTCTCTCTCCTCTCTCTTCCCTGTAACAGAATCAGTGATAATGAAGGTTCAGCTGAGCTGCTGATTGACACATTGGGTCCTGCCATTGTTAACGCCACCGACTCCAAATCCAGGTCAGTAAAGGTTTCTGCAGCAGTCTGATCACACCAGGTTTTCTCTGTTATACGAAATATCATTCCTAATGCTCTTAAAAAGTCTCAAAAAAAAAAACATCTCGTGTTACAGAACTTTTTGGTACCACCTGATAGTGTGTATGATGAATGGGCTTCTGTTGTACCTTTATTATTATCGGAGTAAATTCCCCGCGACTGATCCGATTGGTTATCATCTCGGTGTTCCCTCAGGACGCCCCTGCACGCCGCAGCCTACACGGACCACGTGGAATGTCTCCAGCTGCTTCTCGGGCACAACGCCCAGGTGAACGCCATCGACGCTCTGGGCAAGACACCCCTCATGATGGCGGCCGAGAACGGCCAGACGAACACCGTGGGTAAGACTGATGCGGTGTTGTGAGCTTTCATTCTGCACAGGGTGCATGCTGGGACCTTTTTTGTTTCTGATCGTAAGATTTGAAATCCGTCTGTGATGTGCAGAGGTGCTGGTGACGAAAGCGAAGGCAGACCTCACGCTCCAGGACGCAAACAAGAACACGGCCCTACATTTAGCCTGCAGCAAGGTAACACACAGAATACACACCTTATCAGATTTAATTACAGTTTCATATATGTTTGTCTATGAATTTTTATTCAATTATCCCCAATAGGCCATTCTTTTCCATCCAATCAGATTTCAGCAGTCATATTAAGCACTGCAGGATATTTATTTTTTTTACCATAAACTCCATGTTGTTGAGTGACTGTTGCTTTAAACCAATCAGACACCACTGAAGATCTAGGTGTGGAATGCACGACCCGTCACTGACACACACTGCACTCAAACACGATTTTATACCGATGTTAAACGTGTATGGTGTGTGCGTTTCTCTTGCAGGGCCATGAAACCAGTGCCTTGTTAATTCTGGAGAAGGTCTCGGACCGGAACCTGATCAACGCGACAAACACGGCTCTACAGACGTACGTACAGTTCTCACACACGCTCAAACAGCTCTACAGAATCTAAGAAAGTTTTGAGACTAGCGTGTGACAGATCCGGTGTCTTTTGCCGGAAGTCCTCACTGAGATGCTTAACAACCTAGTGGTAGAACACGCTATTGACGCTGGGGACGGATTCTCGATGAAATAGACAATGAGCATGCACTTAGTCGAGCTGTGAAGATTTTAGTCATGGAGATGATGGGCTCTTCCACTGTGAAGGCTGTTGCTTCGTCTTAAGGTCGTACCCATGCATGCACCCGTACCCCCAGTTTTAACGGTAACGTCGGCGTGTCACAAACCTAGTCTCGAACCTTTTTTCCACAAATCACATCAGGTCCCATGTTCTCTACTCCTTTATCTGGTACTGGTTGCGTTTTTGCTGAACGTGCGCTTATTTGTTCGGTCACTCCGCAGGCCGCTGCACGTCGCTGCCCGTAACGGACTGGCGGTCGTAGTGCAGGAGCTGCTGGGTAAAGGCGCGAGTGTCCTGGCTGTGGATGAAAATGGTGAATAAATCTCTTTTTCTTTTTTTTTTACCCTATTCTCGTTCGGAACGTTAAACCCGGCCTGATCTCGCCGTACAGGTTACACCCCAGCTTTAGCGTGTGCCCCGAACAAAGACGTGGCCGACTGCCTGGCGCTGATCCTGGCCACCATGATGCCCGTCTCCCCGGCAAGCACGGGCACCGTTTCCGGGCTCACCTTCAGCGCCATAAACCACTACTGTAGCCCTTCCAAAGGAGTGACCTTCGACCCTGTACCCGGGATGCGCTCCGGACACCCGTCTTACTGCAGCTTCAACAGTCTGGGTCGTGAAGACGGAATCGTGGTCCACGACGAGGAATTTAACGACTCGGATTCTGAGACGTACTGAGGATCACGCCTTTTATCTCGGAGCGCTCAGTTCCTGGTGATCTCCGAACCAGATCGAGCGCTGCGACTTTTGTGTTTTGGAACGAGAAATGTGCTGCTACAATTCCGGGAGTTCATTTAGGAAAATCCGGATGGAATTCCTGCTGCTACGACTTTATTCTCGTAATTTCGACTTTGAAATCGTAGCGCTGTAAGAATATTCCCCTCATTTCTTCTTTATTCTCGCATTCCTACGACTTAATTCACATATCACTACGACTCGGAATCTTCGATTTTATATATATATTTTTTACGTGGCACTGAAACAACTCTGTACTAAATGCGGTTTTCATAACAACAAAAACAAAGTTTCAAGGTTTCAAAAATTATCTCTGGTTTCCATCATCAATATAACAAAGTTCACGCGTTCATTAAGACTCATGTTGGCGACGGTATTGACACGTGTGTTATTCAGCTCATTACACGTGTTTTCTGAGGCTCCGGGGTTTTGCTTTTAACCTTCGAAACGACATTCGATGGGAAATTCCGTTTCATTTCTATATTAAAGTAAATTTTTTCCGTATTTTCCGTATTAGCAATAAAACGCCATCGTAGGTTCCAAAATCCTCCGTGTTACAATTAAACTCAAGTACACACACACACACAGAATTAGAAATTAGATTAGATTTTCATTTAATTTGAATCAGTTCTGATTGTAGTGGCACGTTTCTCATTCCGTTTCCTCCAGTTCGCTTCCTTAAACGTCTCGGAAGCGTCTCAAGAGCAGGAGTGGGAGAAACCAGGACGTTGTGGATCATCTTCATTACAGCATGATCTGGATTGAGTTCACCATCACCCATGGGTTCAGTTCTTCCAGTCCTACGTTCTGATGCATTTCACATCTACACACTCATCATCATCATCATAATAATAATTAATAATAATAACGACTACTGTGGAAGCTCCTCGAAACAATTCCTGCCTGGAGAAGAGAGAGGGAAGAAAATCATGTAACCCAGGGGACCAAGATGCCCTTTATAAAGCATGAGTTTGTATTTTTTCTTTGTTTGTGGGTTTTTTAATTATTATTATTTATTTATTACTAGGATTACCCGAGACTCTGACTGCCGCGACGTTCTCGCCGAAGACGCGAGACGGACGGATTTCTCAGAACCGCGGAGCATTAAAGGGCATTGTGATGAATTTCTTACGCACCGAGTCTGACCAGCTATGGACGTGACAGGGTTTATACACACTGAGTGCTGGCTTTCAGTGAATCGTAACATTTGCAATAGAGGAAAGGGGTGTGTGTGTGTGTGTGTGTGTGTGTGTGTGTGGGTCTGCATTTAAGTGTGCGAGTGATATACGTGTTTAATAAACTGCAGCCTTTTATAAAGGGTAAGACTGACTTCGCTGGAAAAAAAAAAAGACTAATAAATCTTGAATATTTTCGTCACACCTCAATAAGGGCGCTTTGGGAACGACAGACGATCCGATTATTTCACTTTCGGAACATTTTACACACGACATGTGATTCCTTTTAGGTGCTCGAACTCCTGTGCCTGAAGTTGCTATGAAAATCTGCTCTGGAAAAAATAAACTCCACCCACTTCCTGCTCAAACAAAAAAAAAAAAAACAATAATTTGTAGTAAATATTATTCTGTGTAGCCTTCAGAGCTCCAACAAGTGCTGGAAAGTAGAGGTCGACCGATTCATCGGTTTTGCTGATTGGTATTGAAAATATGGTACCGACGGTTTTTCCGGGTTGCAGCTAAAAAGGTCTGCTGTCATTACGAGAGCGGCCTCTAGGGGCGAATCCCTGATGCCACATGCTGTTTGTTTTTACACGCCAGCATTTTTATTTTTTTATAATGAAGTTCAGTGCTATTTTATTGGAGATTTTTATTTGTTTTTGAATCCAGAATCCAGTAGCTATCGGTTGATAAGTACAATTCAACCCAGCTATCAGTATCGGTAAAATTCACTATCGGTCGTCCTCTACTGGAAAGTTCCAGAGTCCGTGATGGGATACTATTTAAAAACTATAAAAATGCTCAAAAGGGTTTTCACAAAAGCAGCAGTCACAAAGTCATTTTATACTTTTTTGGAGCATTTCTGGAATCATCTGTAATATTTGCAAAGCAGTAAGAGCATTTCTCAAAACAATGTGTACAAACAGCACAATAGAATAGATTCCTTGCAAAAAACCTGTATTTTTCTCAAAATCCTCAGTTCATCCCTTAAAAAAGTTCAGGCAGATCAACCAATAATCAACCTGCTCTCTAAAATAAAACAGGTTGATTATTTGTTGATCTGACGCCGTTCACTCGCCTGCATAAGTGACATTTAAGGTTCGTCTGCACAATTCATTAAATCAAGACCATTTTGCATTCAATGAACTGATGCTGAGATGTTTTGGGGGTTAAAACTCTTTAGGTGAGAACCACGACTTTTACGACGTGCACACGTGACGACAGGACGTGGAGGTTTTGAGTCGTTTTGAGAATTTCATTTCTGATCTGAGAAACGCTTCAAAGCAACGAGAGAACGACGCTAAAAGAAATAAAGAACGCTATTGGCCGTCTTTCTCGTACACTCTGCCGTACAGCATGGCGGTCAACAGGCCGCTGCTCATTCCTCTCCGGCTCATATAAAAGCTGCCGTTCTCCCAGCTGGATTCGTCCGGACGTTCCGGGTTCACGCCGCTGCCCAGGACGCTGGCGTACACGTGCTCTGTGCTAAATGCTGCACGGAGGTGAAAGTCGATGGGAGTGTGCGCCTGCTCGGTCTCTCCTCCGCAGCTTTCCTGATGGAGCCCTGTGCAGAGAACTAAAGCGCACACCTCGAGGTAGTACGTCCCGTGGACCACGTGAAGGCCTTTAAATGCCCCCAGCGCATAGAGCTCTTCCTTATGTGTGGATTCCGCCCTCCGGAAGAGCAAGTGGCAGCAGAACGAGCCGTCGCATACGCTAAGATTGCCTTCTCTGCCGTGTAGGGGAACGAGTGAGAATTTATCATACATCATTGTGGAGGTAAACGGGACGGACCAGGGGTTACAGCTGGAATCTTCTTTTAGGCAAAATTCGGGGTCGGATTCTCCTTTCTTTAGGAGTCTAAACTTCGTGTCCTCGCTTTGACTTGCTTTGGGAAAGCCTGAGAAGGGAACTAACTTCAGTCTAGTGCTTTCCGGGTCATCCCTGAGCATTATGGGATCCAAGACCGGCACTTTAAGCACCAGCAGTTTTCCAGCTTCCCCCTCCGTGTCGTGATGATAAAGCGCGTCCCAGGGCGTAAAAATCCCGCTCCCGGTCATACCCAAAGCAGCTGAGCGGATGTTCGCTGCCAGCAAAGTGACACCGGCTGAATAAGAAAAGGAACGCTGAAACTGCACAGCGGCCAGCAGGGGGAGCTGGTTCATCCATGCTGTAGGATACACAAACTGCCTGATGCCCATGTCTTTGACCAGGGTCACAGCCGGTTCCCGGAATAATATATCAAAACAAGTGAAGACCCCAAAGCGGCCGGCGAACGGAGTAGCAAACGTCACATACTCGCACTCGGGAGGCACGTCGAAGGCTGCCTCGAAGTACAGGTTCTGTTTGTGGTATCTGGCCACGATGGTGCCGTTAGCGCTAAACACGACGTCCGTGTTAAACTGGTAGCGACCGTCAGCTGGACACCGCGGGTCGACTGTCCTGCTGCAGGGCTGGCAGTCGGCCATGTTCGCCACCAGGAAGAGACCGTTCTTCTGGGCCATGCAGCTCAAACGATGCAGGACCTGAGGAGAATAAACGTTCAGTGGTTTTGATTTATAAATATTACGCAATAAAACTTTTCTGCAGCCCTATTCTTTAGAAGCTTTTCTGCAATCTTGTCCATGTGTTTTCTTCTGAATATTTACCGAATTTTGGAAGTTGGTGAGATGTTTGTCTTCTGATAAAAAGGATGAGAGTTTAAATCCCAGGAGCAAGACCCTAAACTACTCAGTTGTAAGTTGCTCTAGAATCTAGAGTCTAGATAATCACCTCAGTTTAAGGAAGAAATTCTGATTAAGCCTAAATAAACATGTTACCTCTGTGTTTGGGAATTTGTCTGGGTCTGCACACGGGCTCCACGTCACCGCTCCGGGGTCCGGCACCGTCTCCAGGTACGCAGCTATCGACTCTCTGCTGTAGTTGAATCCATGGATGGCGTCTTCTGGAAACACCAGGATCTGCGCTCCCTGTAAAAAAGTGCAAGTTCAGCATTCAAGAAGCTATTTACATACACACACATACAGTATCTCTGGGAACAATTTAAATAAAACTTGGATATATTTTAGAGTAGTTAATGTGCAGCAGTACAGATTTACTGTCCTCTGAAAATAACTCAACATACAGCCGTTATTGTCGATATAACTTTCAACAAAAGTGAGTACACCCTCAGTGATAACAGCTTTACATCATGTAACTTATGCAACGCCACGTTCATGTTTTTGTCTGCTTATCAGGACCATACAGATGTGTGTATCTTGTATTAGAGCAGTTATAAATCTGGTGCTTTAAGTCCAATTCTCTCATACTGACTACTGGATGTTCAACATGGACCTCATGGTAAAGACTCTCTGAGAATTTGAGAATTTAAATCATTTCTATACACAAAGATGCCGATTCTGTAAGAAGATCAGTATCACCCTAAAACTGAGTTACAGTACAGTGGTCAGGGTCATACAGAGGTTTCTTCCCAACCTCACTTCCCAATACAAACACGCCCAGTAATATAGTCCCACACCTAAAAAATTGATGGATAGATTTCCGTGCAAGGCATCGGAAATGCAAATGCAAAAGGAATTGCGATTCCATTTGAGTTTTGGCAGGCTACAGGCGTGACGCAAAGAAAGAAATAGTCATGGTCTTAAATGGTTATAACTTCTAAGACAGTGGAACTATGGTTTTAAATAGACTTTGCTTTTCCATTTGAAATTTGCCAGTCACTGTGGGTTTGAGAACGCAAAAAACGCAAACGTTAATGCAATTAATCTGCAATTCATTCAGTACGAAACATCCTTCCTGAGTGTACTGTTCAGTGTTAGATGCTTACATGCAAAACTTTTTATCCAAATTGTGGTCCTGAGTCATTGTAGCAGTCTGTTGATATTGATTTGAGTCACACATCCTTATATCTTGATGATGATTCACAGAAATTATTTGGAAATAAAACGTCTGGCAATAAAATAGCACTAAATCCGAAATATGTTTAAACAGTGACCTAATTTATGACTAACGACTAATAATAGGATTTCCACAGAATGACTCAAGAAAGTCTCAGTAGCTGAACGAGGATGTCATAATGTAAGAAAAGGTATACGTAATAGTCCTTATTTCACACTCCCCGTCATCCCTCTATTCTCCTTTTTTATTTCTTTCACTTTCTCCCTCCATCGAGTTAAGCATGCTCATAAGGTGACCAGTGACCAGTGTTCCTGTCTATTGATAGACCCATTCATCGGCTTTGCAAAAATCCATACCAATAGTTTTTCAGGGTTGCGTTATACAATACGAGAGCGGCCTCTAGAGGTGAATCGCTGGCACCACATGCTATTATTTAAAGTGTTTTATTTTTCACTTAGTTTTTTTAAACTTGTGTTTAACTTAACAGCTTTTATACACTCAATATGATTACGCAGGTTTTACATTTTTAACAGTCGTTCCACACAGTGCCAGTCTTCACACCCTCAAATCAACACCCACATCACCATCAGCAGCAACTGCTAAGCACCTCTGCTCAAACCTCCACTGAAACCATCACACCACGACATGGATTTGGACTGGAATTAATATAAACATAAAAAGTAAAGTCTGCTGCAATGGCAACAATTCTGCATTTAAGCACCCATCACTGAAGACCTCAACAATGAGGGAACTGTAATTAATGGACATTTAATGGGCGATGAAGATGAGGATTGGTTCCTTGTTTGAATCTGATTCCTCTCAGGTTTCTTCCTCATGAAGTCGATGTAGGAGCCACTGGTTCGTTTGTAAGAGATAAACATAAACATAATTCTTCTCTGTAATGCTGTTTTTGGACAATATATATCGCTGAAAGAGTTCCACAGATACATTTTATCGAACTGCTCCACCTCAGTTTCATGTTATTTGTGATTTATGAATGAATGGTCTACAGGTAGTGAGAGGACACGTGGTTTTAACTCTGGAAATCTGAGAGCTTCTGCATCACCTGCTGTGCAGCGGAAGTGGCCTGATCTTCCAACACATCCAGGTTCCGGTTCATGTGCTTCAGCGCGGATCTCCGTCCCACGATCTGTTTCGGATCCGGGTTGAGGAGAACCTGGTGTTCATACACTGCAGCAGTGTAAAACAGATCTTCAGCCGCTGTGTTGAGACAAATCCCGAGAAAACACCAGGCTGCTACAACGAGCGCCATGACGGACAGCCAAAAAGTTCAGCTTTACCCTGTTAACATGAGTTTAACCCTCCGAACGGAAGTGACATCATGTCTACTCGCCGTGTTTCCGGTCCAAAGTGTTATTTAATGTGTGTGCTACTGAAAAAAATCACACCGACTCACGCCACGTGCTTTGAGTTGAGTTGTTTTGTTGTTTTTCCGGGATGTTTATGACGCCTCCTGATGACGTCACAAGTAAGTCGCGATTCCATTGGATGGAAACGGAACACGTCTGCATTCGGGTGCGCTCATTGGACAAGACAATTCAAGTTAAAAATTACAAAAAAATAAATGTAAAATTAATGTAAAATAAGATAATCAAATCTGTATACATGTTAAAAATAATCACAGGTATTTTTCTTTTGTCTTTCACTCTTTTTTTTCTTTGTAACATGTATCACTGTATATGAAGGTGATTGTATTATTTGGTCTTTTCCTGCTCTTAGAAACCTTTACAAGAAGTGACTCCATAAGAAACCATAAAATCTATATTTAACCTTACTAGAAGAAAAAACGAGGTATCTAGGTATCACATGTACATCACAGCACAGTAGAATTAATTCATATCCCAGATGTTGTTGATGTTAGGAAGCTGTGGTCAGAGCACAGGTTCAGACAGGATACAGCGCCCCTAGCGGACAGTCAGGGTTCACTTTGCTGAAGGACCCAAAATTGGCATTTTGGTGGTGCTTTGGGCTTTAAGTCCCAACCTTCCAGTCAGTAACTCACTGCCTTGGACACTGAGCTTTCTCCTTCCTCAGTTTTCACATATCCCAGCATGCCAGGAAGCTGTGATCAGAGCGCATGGTCAGCTATGATACAGTGGAGGAGGAAAGGGTTTTCTTCTGTTGATATTTAACTACTACCAGAGATGCTGGATCGGAAAATCAACACCACCAAAGCAATAATGAAGAATACAACAGTGGTATATACACTATATATGTGTAGGTTCAGGTTTAAACTGTATGTAGAATGTAGCTTTCTGACCCAGTTTGGGGAAGTGCTACACTGTGTGTGTGTGTGTGTGTGTGTGTGTGTGTGTGTGTGTGTGTGTGTGTGTGTGTTTAAGATATAGTGTTGGAGATTTTCACAGTGTCTACATCAGGAATCTGATTTAGCATGAAACTCAATTGAAGCAGGAATGAGAGAGAGAGACAGAGCAGTGTGCTGGGCTCAGGGGGAATATTAAACATGGGTGACTGTAATTAAACCCTTAGCAGTTGCAGAGTATACTGTGGTGGGGGTGTGTGTGTGTGTGTGTGTGTGTGTGTGTGCATGTATTAGGAGACATTTTGAATGGTGTATCCCATGAGCTTATGTTTATTCCATGGTTCTACATTAGTGTGCCATGACAACACATTGGTCACTGGTAAGAAGACATAATATAAATATAGGATCCTTTGCTACGTTTAGATCATCGTTCTTCACTAAAATACAGGGTTGCAAAATTCCAGGAATTTTCACGACTAAAAAACTTTCCATGGGAATTTACAGGAGTTCATTTCATTTGACGGTAGTTTAAAAAAAAAGAAGAAAAAAATGAATGCAATTTCTATCCTGCACATTCATCAATCACATGCACACAGCACATTACTGCAGGACCACTGAGACCATGAACCCCAACACACATCATTTCTTGAATCCTGCACGTCAAAAAATGTCCATCATGGCGAGTATTCACGTGAACTACATAAATATTAAATACGTTTATAAACGTCCTCGTGCTGTGTGTGAGCTGATGTGCAACAAAATTATACTAACAATTCATTCAAATTCCAAAATGTATTTTTTTAAAATGCATTCAGCTTGTATATGATACAGTTTATATCAATTTCCCCAAATTTCGAATGAATTCCCATAAATTCCTGGTAAGTTTCCAAATGAAAAGTTCCAATAGAAAGTTTTCGGAGTCCGACCAGATCATTTCCGTGCCTTTGCAACCTCACTAACACGTAAGAATAAATATAGAGAAAGAGAGAGAATAAGGTAAATGTACGCAACACGGACACGCACACGCTACACACTAACACTGCAAGGGTCCACACTCGGGAGTGAGACGGTCAGTCGGGCAATACTCAGTGAGACGTAGATCAAGAAGACACGTGGCTTTTTTTTTTTTGTGACCAGAAAACATTCAGGACACATTTGGCAAATGTGTGAATATGTTGCATTTGTGTACTAGTCTTGGACATTCCTCGTTTTTTTAAAACTGTTCTCCTTCAGTGAGTCTCTGTGCAGTCTTTGTTCTGTCTGGAGACGGGTGAAGGGCGGGACATAAAGGTTCCTTCGACACATGACGTTTGGGCGGATCATCTCAGGTCCCTTCCTTTAGTTTAAACCGAGTTGAGTAGAAGCACAGGGGCAGCAGAACTAAATGTCTCTGTCTCACACTTGTCCGTTTGCTGCACAGACAGACGTCTCATGCCGTCCTCTAAGGTAGTGCTCTTCTGACCGCTGGCCCGTGTAGTGTTTTCAGGTTTTTTCTCAGCACCTTCAGCTCTTTCTCCTAAACACACAAAGAGTCAGATTTAGTACAGTTGCAGTTCATCTGAAAGTAAAGTAAAAAGCAAAACCAGGATTTGTTCCATGTCTCTGATCAGACACACTGATTCTCTTAGAGTCGTTGTCCTCCAATAGTGATAATACATTTGGGCCAAGCATCTAAATGTTTAATATGCTATTAGTGATGAGAAGATCTGGTCATTTTGGTGACGAATCTCATTCGTCAAAATGAACGAATCGTTTTTTTTGAGTCATTTAGTTTTTTAAGCAGAAATGAAATAAAATGTTACACTTTCAATAAGTAGATCCCCCAACACGTCTACATAGTTCCAATAGTGAAAATATAAAGCAAAAAAGTTTCAAAACTTTTGCGTATCCCGTAACGAATCACTCTTTGAGACGACTCGTTCTTCTGAGTCACATTAAAGAGTCGCTTGAAATAAACGAATCATTTATCACTAGTGTCTATTCTAACGAGATAAGCAGCACGACCCTGACCTCGTTCCTGCTCACACTCGGGTGATGAAGCACCGCTGCACTCGCTGCGAGGTCCCAGAATGGGCAAGACATGATCGAAGCCCTCCAGGGAGCCAGGCCCAGGCAGATCCACACCTCTTGGGCAGGGAGAAAACGAGGGAAGAGAGGAGCAGGAAGGGGAAGGACACGAGGATGAGAGCAGAGGGTATGACGGCGAGCAGGGGGAGACGTATTTACATGGAGCATCCAAGGGGGCCGATTTGGAATTCCAGCTGCAAGTGGACTGGGTTTCATGATCTTCGTCTGAGGCAAAACCATTAGAGTTGTCCTCCTCGAAGGTCACAGATATCACTATAAAACATACAAAAGGTGGATCAGAGATTGATTCATAATTAAAAATTGATTCATAATATTCAATCGCACTCACTAGATATGCCGTCCGACTCCATTTTGAAGTTGCTGATGTCATCACCGTTGACGTCTTTCTCAGCACCAACTCCGCAGCTGCGAGGCCCCATGGCTGCCAGACGTCTGCGAGCGTGGATCTCGTCTGAGATGGCCTCCAGGTTGCGCAGGGCAGTCCTGTACTCTGCTTTGGCCTCGCACAGTTTCGCCTGGCACTCGTCCACTTTTCTCTTCAGTTGCTGCAAGGAAAAAAGGAGGAAAATGCTTGTCAGACGTATCCACAAATATACAGTACATATTCTGGGGCTGAGCGGAAAAACGAAGCATAACCAATGGGAAAAAAAAATCAACCTACCTCAAGCTGGAGATAATATTTGGACTTCAGTTCAAAGTATGGCCTGTAGGGAGAGACAGAGGTTTGAGTCAGAAACTCGAATACACAGTATCCAAGGTTGCCATGGCAACAGCAAAGCTCAGCGGGAATAACACTCGAACATTCTTGAGCTCCAAAAGCGAGAGACCGCACATCTGGAGCACATCAGCCATCACACCCCACAACAGACACAGAAACAGAAACGGAGAGAGAGAGAGAGAGAGGCCCCAGTGTAGGACGAGGGGGAAAATGTAGTTCATAACCGCTTTCACTACCAAGTTCTTAAGACTTTATAAAGATTTCAACGTAGAAAACAACGAACACACTTCATCCTCTGGGCTATTTATTACTGTCTTCTCCATCTGGAACAGTTTTATGGCAAGAGAGAAAAAGAGAAACTATATGGAAATGAATATCTTATGGTATAAATGCTTATAAAGAAAAAAAAATTTTACTGATTAAAAAGACAAAGAATTGCATGATATCACGGAAATTTTAAAGAAATATAAGCAAAATCATAAAACAAAAAAAATAGAAAGATTTTATAATATTAAAGTGATTTTTAGTGCAACAGCACAAAATAATATCATATATTTATATATATATATATAGATATATAAGCATGTATGTATGTATGTATAGTGTCAGCTGCTGGACTAACCTTGACTTGTTGATGGAGCGTTTGAGTTTCTTCTCCAGTTGTCTCAAGTGGCTGATGGCTGCGTTGTATTTGACCGCCGTCTCTCGGTGCTCCAGTTCGCTGTGTGTCCTGCTCTGCTCCGCCTCCATCACCTGCGCAACGTTCACGAATAATGTTCAGTCTCTTTTACAATACTGGCTTTTACTAACACCCTTGTGGCTGATAAACACACAAAAGTCCTCAAACACACACCGAAATCTAGTGAAACATCTTCCCAGAAGAGTGGAGGAAATAATAAGAGCAAAATCGAGACTAAATGTGGAAGAAACATCGTAGTTTCAGGACTAGTTTATTGGATTTTTAATGGTTCTTGGTTCTGTGGTCCCGAAACATGCCTTTAAAAATCATATTTGTGCCATTTACAGTGATGGAAAGAACACTGAAAAATCATATTCAAGTAAAAGTACAATATTTCTTCCAAAATATGAAGTGTAAGTAGAGTAAAAGTAAATACTACTCAAAATACGCCCTTTTCAAAAGTCTGTGTGGTGCGAGTTTTCTACGCGCGATTTGATTGGACGGGAATAACGGGACTGATTATTCTCCTTAGCTCTTATTCTCCAATCACCACTGGCAGGAAAAGAGTCGATACAGCACAAAAAATGTGCTAAATCAAAAAAAAAATACACAATTCCTGAGAAAAACTCAATAAAACGAGAGTGTTTGTGATTCGTGTACACTCTTTACACCACTGGCCATTTATAGCTGTATATCAGCAATGAGATATCTAACTGTAGTCCTACAGTTAGCATTGTGTGTCCTGTCTCACCCTCTGGGTGGCGTGGTTGAGCATCTCCTGCCAGGCCGAGTCGAACTGCCGGCTGTCCTCTTCCAGAAGCCTCTCCTCAGCCAGAGCGATGGTCTCCTTGGCTGCTCGTAGGATCTCTATGGCTCTCTGGAACTCCTGTGTGGCACGCTGAGCTTCCACTTGGGCCTGTGGGAGATAAAAACATGCTGAGTGTCAAGAAAAGTCTATGGGGGGTGGTGTTTAAACATGCCCACTTCTCCAAAACAAAGCTCTCTGGCTTATCTTTGCAGAGGAATGTGGTTGGAATTTCCTGGATCCCCCTTGCACCCCCATATATATATATATATATATACATAAGTGCTGCTTTATTCAATGAAGTGTTCATGCTAAATGTGATGTTTATGTACTGTAATGCCTCAGAGAGGCTCCTTGAGATTTTCACAAATGATATAACTTCTAAAAAATGTAAAACCATAGAAGTTTTTTTCTCCCGCTCAAAGCCTGAGGCTGATCCAGCACCATGCTCCACTCAGCACGGAGAGATATGACTCAGGATTGATGAAACCCCCGGCACAGAGCCATGGAGAGAGAGTTCGGATTCACTTAAACAAACCCCATGTCTCGTTCCTAGCTGCATTAAATCTCCAACCAATAATAAATACGATTCCTTTCTATCAGTTTATTAGCATTTCAAAGGAGGCTGCTCACACTTTCGTCTCAGAAGTGCCTCAGACATCCAACATCTAACATCCAACACAGCTTCAAGGAGGATTTACTGATTTGGGGTGTGGAGCTTTGGCTTTTCCTGCCTTGAACTTCTTCTGACAGTCTTCATGCAGCAACTCTTTTACAAAACTGTATCCAGTTCTTACATCGAATCTTATATAGATTAGATTGGATTGGATTAGATTAGATTGGGGTTATAGGGTTGGGGTATAGGGTTGCAAAGGGTGGAAAATTTCAGGTAAATTTTTGTAAACTTTCCGTACCTTTGGAAATATTTTAAGTTGGAAACTTACCTGGAATTAATGGGAATTAATTAGAAATCTTGGAAAATTTATATAAATTGATTTAATTGTTAGTTTCATTTTGTTGCACAACAGCTTACACACAGCGCAAGAATGTTTTAAATATAAATTAATGTAATTCACGTAAATACTCGCTAAAATTGACATTTTTTGACGTTTAGGATTGAAGTATTGATTAGTGTTACGTAATGATGAGTAACACACAGTGCATGTAGGGGGCGTGGCCTCAGTGACCCTGCAGTGAGTGTGCTGTGGGCATTTGATTGATGAATCTGCAGGATAGAAATTCGTCTGAAATTACATTAAATCTAGTTGTTTTAAACAAAAGTAGTTTTTTTTACATTTGCATTCCCTTTTATTGGCTAAATTCCCAGTTTATTCCCATTAATTCCCATGAAAAGTTTCCAGTCTTATGAATTCCAGGAATTTTGCAACCCTAGTCTTACTTAAAAAAAAAATTAGATGATCGCTAAAAAAATTCATTTTAACGGCACTAATTTACATGCAATCAGTGCAGCGTGCGTTTGTGTTTGACCATTTTTATAAAAAAAAAAAACTCCGGCTATTAAATCCGTCCGTGTGGAAACAAAGCAAAAGTTCCGTTTGAGTCCTGATGATTTATGTAATTTAAAACACTATAATTATTTTGAAACGTTTACAAGAATATTTTGTCTTCATGCTCCATGTTGAGTTTGGTTTCATTATTAATAAACATACATTTGCATCAATGTCATCACATTTAGAACAGATAAAAATGTGCACTCGTGCTAATTGTTTGATTAATTGCAATTAAATATTTTAAGCGAATGACAGCCCTAATTAAATTACATCCAATTCAATCACAGGCATTTTATTTCCTAAAGGAATTATGTTATGTTGCTCTCTGGCCCGCTGGCATTGTGTAAATCCTTGAAGATGAAGCCACTAAACAAATGTAAGCTCTTGTTCATTGACAAAGGAGACTCTTTGAACAAAGTGACCCAGAGATGAGCTAGAGATGTAATACCATGGGTTTGAGTGGGTTACAACACAACCGTACACACACAATACAGTACAGTCGCGCTTTGTTCGCTCGTGAGTCGCGGCGCCTCCAGCAGAGGCATTATCATATAATCGTGACCTTCAATTCTGTAGAACAATACACACTCCACAAGATTATTTCCCTGTCGCTACTATTTGCCCTGGAATGAAAACGGAGCCTCGAGGTTGCCATGTCTGTGTGACAAGAACAACCCAATGTCTAATAAACTTCAAAACCTACTGCAATACTCAGCATGTCATTTTCGAAGATATACAATTCCTAGAATGCTCTCATACAATTATCAGTACACACTCCGTTGTGTTACTGCACTTAATTCTAATCTCACACACACACAGTGCACATACACACACATCATGACTCCTGTTTATCTAGTAAACTATAAATCAGTATTTAAGTTTAACAGCAGACCTGGCAACCCTGGCACAAAACACAGTGTCAGACTCGATATGTATGCATGTGTGTGTGTGTGTGTGTGTGTGTGTGTGTGTGTGTGTGTGTGTGTGTGTGTGTGGGAGAGATTAGAATAAGGTGCATTAACAGTACACGTGGCTGTATGACTATTAAGCTATTGTAAATAAACGTATAAGACATTAAATACATGTAATGCTGAAACACACTTCTAGCAAATTTGTAACACACACACACACACACACACACACAGGCTACACCAGGTCAAACACCACACACTGTAGCTGTTTCATTAACATTACACTCCTGCGTAAGATCAGCTGCCTTTTCAGAATGCTTCAGTAATACCTATGGATTATCCTGGCACTTCAAAAAGGACCAAATCCTCACCAGTAATTTGGCTGGAAGGTCTTTTATTTTCGCTCATCTACGTCATCAAACCACCAAGAACTGACTTTAAACCGGTGCGTGTTTTCACAGCGGTCTCAGTAAACACACTTGACATGAGTGAATGATGCCAAAGGGGCCTGGTCCTGACATTTTCCAAGGTTAAGACTTAACAAACACGGTTTATTTGGCACAGAAACAGCCTGAGAAAGTCTATATGTGTACAAATGCCGGATTCATGTCATATGAGAATGACTAGAATGACCAAATCCTCATGCCTGGAAAAAAAACCCACTGGCGTCTGAGTCAGGAATGTCGTTTTTAGAGTCATGTAGTCAGAATGACTGACTTACGCTACTAATACATTTTTTCCCCCATGAATATGTGTTCAATTATTACAAACATCCTATCAGTAGTTTTTCAGCCATTACATGTTGTCAGGTTTAAAGAAATCTGCATTGAGGCCTTTATAATAAAGTGTGGGCACCTGTAACTTCAGATACATGAGGAAAAAAATCTGTAGCCAATCAGATACAATACAGTAACATCAGCATTTTGCTTTGATTGGACGGTCAGAGAACGCACTAGTCATTCTCGTAACCCGCATCTGTAGCAAACTGCGCAAGCTCAAATATATTCATATGGATTTAATAGCTAGTTTTTATTCTACAACAGCTGGCAGAGGAGGAGAAGCCGATTTGGACGCAGATACACGTAGATGTACGACTTTGCTGGACGAAAGCTGGACAAAACAGATCAAATTATTAGATGAATTTGCACAAAAACACACAATTTGCATTTATTTTATATCCTAAAAAAACCTAATGAAAAAAAGAACAGAAACGCAGGGAAAATCTGGAGACATTTTATGAGGTGAATATCTGTGCTTCTGCTAGAGATGATGTATTTGGATGGTGGAGCTGTGGCTACAGTGAAAGGAGACGTTGAATTGTTTTTCATTGTGTTCCTTGCTTTAGTGATGACGCTCATTCTCTCTGTATGAGATGATAGTGATGGTAGGGGGTGAAATGCAGGATGATGTAGGATCTTGTAGGATGTGCCATTAAATGCAACAAAAATTGGATTAAAAAACATGATTTTTTTTGGTAAAAATCCATAAAAAAGGTAATTCTTGGTGAATTGCTGTATTCTAAGAGAAACTAAATTTTTGTAATGCATAAACATGTTCAAGCTGAAACGATCCTGAGAATTTGCACATGACCCGTCTGTTTAACTTTATATGAACAGCTCTGCTCCTTCACATGCTCTCGTACTGTCAAGAACACGACCTCTTACTGACCTGGGGCCTGGTTCATTTTTAATTTTTTTTTTACACAAAATGCAAACAGAAAACGGTAAATGACGTTCCCACGATAATAATCTGATTCGTCAGACCACATCCTACGCGCATTTTGCATTCTACGATTCCAACTAGCATGAAATCAGTTCCCAGAGAAGTTGATTATTTATTACACACCCATGTTGTTTATTCAGGATCACAGCAGCAGATGAAAAGAGTCACGTGTTGTTTCACGTGAGAATCCAAACACATTTTGAGCATTGAACATCTTTTGAGTTTTCGCATCAAGAAGCCACAGTCAATTAAAAAGCTACTTAAAATACAGTAACAAATTATTTTATTACTGATCACCACTGGAGGCACAGTGAGGATTAAATGTAGTCCGTGACCTTTTCCATCAGCCACTGCACCTCCATGTCACAAGTCACATCCAATATTTAACTAGTGTCATTATCAATCCTAATCCTAATTCCATGTTCCTCACAATCCTACTTTTGCTACAGTATGTCACATGTAAATTAGTGGTGTTTTTTTGCTTGTCTTTCATACGTATCTACTAAGAATAACATTTTCTGCCCTTTTATTCTCCTCGATATATGAGATCCCCAACCCATAAATCTCCTCTTAATGATGTCAATCTTGGTCGTCCAGAAAACAACAAAACAGCTCATGAACCATCATTAGGAGCAATAAGCCTCTTACCATCCTAAAAAAAAAAACACCTTCTTTAACACATTCTCTGTGAGACGTCCTGCATCTATTTTTACCACCTGAAGCAGTTATGACTGAGGTGGAAAATGCTTGACACGCAATGACACCGGGGTGTTGATTAACTTGCCGTGAAAGACTGTGAAACTCTTTCACAGCTGACACAAAATAAAACCTGGAGAAACAAGCGTGGAGAACAAGCGTGGAGAAAGCAGTCTGGGGTTTTCGGCATACAAAAAAATGATTAAATGGTGAACGGGGTCTAATGCTGTTATTGACCACTGTTAAAGTATCGGATTCTTGTTCTAAACAAGGACAAAGGTTCAAACAAAATGTAGACGTATGATGTATTATACACCAAATACACTCCTTTTGTATAGGTTTCTAAAAGTAATTTTTTTCGAGTTGGCCCTTAATGATGTCATAAAGGACGGAATTCCTTCAACCAGAGCAAGAGCAAGAGACACCCCCATCACCATGCTTCATTCGGTTACGGAAGTCACTGCACAGTACTCGCTTGGGAAGAACGTCTCAGGGGATGTGAGGGAAGGAACATTGTTCTTACCATATGAACACATCCTGCTGTAGTTGTTGTTGTTGCTGCTGTTGTTGTTTTTGATGTTCAGTTTTAAACTCGGGATTCGATTCGGGATCAAATATACACAATCTAATTGTTAGCGTAATTCATTTGAGACTATAAAGGTTTAGTTCCTGCTTTATTCCAGCACCTGCTCGTGACTCTGTAGCCTCCGGGAGCTCGACTCTTCGGAGATATGAAGAATGCATTACTACTCTGTAGCTATTTTAGATTAACATGAGATTAACCGAAACTATGTGTATCATGAACTCTTTATGTTTTATTTGATGCTTAATGGTGGTGTAACTTTAACTAGAACACGATAATCAACCAAATCACAGAATCGGGACATGTATCTTTATTTTATTTGTTAATTGATGATCCCTTTTTGAAAGTTCGCTCTGCTACTTTGTTTTCTTTTTTCCTTGACTTTGATTTATTCTGGCGTGTTGAACAGGCTGTTGTGTTGATCTTGGTGAATGCAGTATTGAGGGGTATCATTTGATTGAATTTTAGAAAATAAAACCTTTACAAACTGTTTTTGGCATTTCACCACGTGTCTTGGTGTTGAGGACTAGTGTTCGCGATAACTTTGAGCCTGAGCTCAATATGAGTCGAGTACTTTTCAAATCAGACACTCAAAGTCATATTGGAATTGGTGATTTTTAACTTGTATTGGAGGAAGTTTTGCAGTAAGGTATCTATACTTTCACTCAAGCATGATTTTAAGGTACAATTCTGGTTATAAAATATGTTTTTATAATAAAAATAAACGAAAAACAGATGGAACCCGTAGTTCCAAAACATTAAATGTTGGAAATTCTTTAAAATCCTGTTTGCAGAATGAATCAATATGCCACAATTTTTTGAAGAGGAAAACCGCCCAGGCCCTTCCTAGCATATGACCCACTTCCTAGTCCCTGACCTATTTCTGTACTGCTGCTAGTCTCCTCAATATGAGTTCATTCACCTCGGAAATAAAGAGGAAATGGACAATCGGTTGCTCCTAAACACAGTCAGCTTCATGCCAAATAATGACTCATAACCTTAACAGTGAATAGGAGTTACTTAACCTCTGACATGACGTTCGTTGCGGTGAGCGAGAACGTGAGAATCCTGATGCACTATAACTGAGGAAATGCCTTTCGAAAAACCATAATCGCATCTACAACGAGAGAACGGCAGCCAGAGGGAGAGAGAACACTATACACTCATTACTCGAGATGCCGCTCTGTAGCATTAAAACGAAACCTGAAGATTCTGAGAAAACCCACACAGAGAACCACATCTAACTGATCTGTCCAGGAAGCAGCATCATTTCTAGCATGATGAAGGGGGTAGCTGAGGAGGCAGTGACGTTGACATCGACACTGAGATCCCCCTTGCAACGGTCAAACTGAATCTACTTTAATGGAAAATTATGTAAATTAGTTATGTTATTATGTATTCATAAGAAATAACGTTTATTTTCATGACACAAGTATGGTGATATTCAGCTTGCAGTTCCATTAAGATGGTATATATGTGTGTGTATCACATGTACATAAATATTCAGATATCAAGGCCCACACCTCTCTATAGAAGGCCTCACAGCTAACAATGCAGATCTGCTTGCAGATTTCAGAGCTCAAATGCTTGTTTATAAGCACAGATCTGTGGAAAGCTGCAAAAAAAAGATCATTATAATCTTAAATGGATGTGTGGTGTAACCTGGTCTCTTCAAAGACATGGTCGCATTGTAAAAACAATGCAATGTGGGAAAAGAGCCTTAGTAACAGAGGTGACCAAGAACCTGATGGTCACTCCAACTGAGTGCTTCAGAGATCCTGTATGAAGATGGAACATACATCAGTGTAGCCCTCCACACATATGAGCTTTATGGCAGAGTGTTAAGACAGAAACCTCTCCTAAGTGCAAAACCCATGAAAGCCTTCTTGGATTTTGCCAACAGGCACCTGAAGGACTCTCAGGCTGTGTGGAACATGATTCTCTAATCTGATGAAACCAAAATTAAAATGTTTGGCCTCAGTTCTAAACATTATGTATGAAGGCAAACAGGAACTGCACATCACCAGCCCAAAACCATCTCAGCAGTGAAGCATGGTGGTGGAAGCATCATGCTGTGGGGGTGTTTTCCTGCACCAGGGAAAATTTAATGGAGCAAAGACATATTGTCAATAATAATCTGTTCCACAGCGTTCAGGACCTCAGTCTGGGCCGAAGGTTAACCTTCTTACATAACAATGACCCTAAGCACAAAGCCAAGACAACACAAGAATGGCTTAGGGAAAACTCTCTCTGTGAAAGTCTTAGCGTGGCCCAGCCAGAGTCCTGACTTGAACCCTATTGAACATGAGACCTGCAAGTGGCTGTCCACCTGAAGGTCCCCATCCAACCTGACTCTGCTTAAAAGGATTTGTGCTAAAGAATGACAGAAAATCCCTCAATCCAGGTGTGCAAAGCTTGTTGCTTTCCTACATGGCTACATGGAACATCTGTATTTGCCTCTATTCTGGAAAAGCTAGATTTTTTTACAATGGTGGCTCCGATAATGAAGGGGAGGTATAGGGGAGGTATGATGAGGTTTGAGAGAAAAAGCAGTGAAGCGTTGTGTCAGCTATGAGAAATAAAGTGTGTGTTTGTGTTTGTGTGTGTGTGTGTGTAAATGAGCATGAACGAATGTGTATGCATGCCTTTGTCTTCCTTTTCCTCTGTGTGTTCAGCAGGAAACACGCAAGGCCGATCTGGGCTTGGTCCACCGGTGCAGTGATCGCTGAACTACACTGTATTTTACAAACAAAAAAGCCCTCTTTAGGAAATGGTCATATTTTTATTTTGGTGAGAAAACAAACAAACAAAAAATCCTCATATATGTGTGTGTCTGTCTGTCATACAAGGTCACATGACATGAGATTGCGAACGGATATGGCATCACTTTAGAAGAGGAAATTCAGTTTGCACTGTATATGTGTGTGTGTGTGTGTGTGTTTGACAGAGTTAAATAAAGACTTACAGAAACCCAGTTTGCATGAGAGGAAAGAGTGTGAGAGAGAGAGAGAGAGAGAGAGAGAGAGAGAGAGAGAGAAGACAAATTTCTTTTCATTACATTCTGCTCATCTGGTGTCATCTAAAATTAACTGAAACACTACTCATATGCATCAATGCACACATACATTTATCATGCATGAACATGATCCAGAAGCACCGCCATCTTCTCTGGGCCGAAGCTCATTTAAAATCTATCTAAAAGTGGAAAACTGTTCTGTGTCCAGACAATTTCCAAATTGTAATTTCTTTTTGGAACTCATAGACACCATGTCCTCTGGACTAAAGAGGAGAGGGACCGTCTGGCTTGTTACATTTGGAAAATTCGGGACGGTTTGTACAACATGCATATATGAGCAAGACAATGCGAAATGCATGCTACATCTATTACAATAGCATGACTTTGTAGTAGAAGAGTCCGGGTGATGAACTGGCCTGCCTGCAGTCTAGACTTTTCACCATTCGAAAACATTTGGCACATCATGAAATGAAAAACACAACAAAAGACACCCAGAACTGTCAAGCTGTTTGAGACACGTATGGGACAACATTCCTCTCCCAAAACTTCAGCAACTGGTCTCCTCAGTTCCCAGATGTATACGGACAGCAGACGTGATGTTGCAGCCATTAAATTAAAAATTATTATTTATATTTTGCACAGCATCCCAACTTTTTTGGACTTGGGTTTTATATGTACAAACACTATAAACTGTATATTGCAATCTCTTCATGCTTTCTCACTCTTTCTGCACTTATGCTGATGTTCTTTTTGGTACACACTGTGTTATACATCATTGATATCTACAATATTAATAATTATAAATACGTTGAAGATTTCTATCATGAGACAGTTGGGAAGGAGAAGGAGTTTCCATCGTTAGCCGATGGAACATTTTCCACCAGGAGAAAAGTGTTCAGAACTTTCTGCTTTCTTGGTCACATGACAAGCTCTGATTATCTCACAACAATCTCTATAATTGTACATTTTGGAACACATATTAAGCCTATAATGTACCATTGAGTAAATATTAATCAATATTGAATTAATCTCGATTTATACATTTATTAAGGATTTTGTTTGCATATCTATGACCTATGCGATCAACTGAAGACTCGAAGCGATATCCAAGAGATATTCATCTGCAGCCAGACAGAGGGGGAAAAACAGAGTCACATGCATGTAACCTTATTCAGGATCTAGATATAAAGCTGTCCAAGGCACAGTTAATGTCAATCCAGACAGACTGTTGCGTAAGTGAACAGTGGCCTGTGATTGGTTGAAAAGGAGGAGGTGACGTTCGAGCCCCTGAGTGTGAGTGACAGCTGCTTGTGTCCAGAGCCACCTGTTCGTCTGTGTAAGTGTGGAGACGGACAGGTGTTTGGAGGACACAGCAGAGGTCAATCACTCAGACACACACTAGGTGGCCTTCTCACATATTATGGTTTTAATTACATATTTTACATAAGTCATGCAGGACTTTTAATTTAAATGAGCAAAATACATTTGGTGTCCGTCTTTTGTGTTTGCTTCGTGAGGAGCTTACAGCATTTCCTGATTAATGTAGGTCTGATGTATTTGCAAATAAATCAGATTTACAGCCAACCGCACTGGCAAATTGGTACTACCAAAGGCAGGTATTATATTTATGGATGCCCATATTTCCAGCTGTAAACAAAAAACATTCACTTAGTAAACCGTAAGTGAAATAATCCAAATGTTGATTTAAGATTTTGGAAATTTTGCAAAGTGCATTTCTCAAGCGTTTGTACAAACAACACAACACAAGGGATCTCTTGCAAAAACCTGTACTTTTCTCAAAAGTAAGTATTTCATGCTTTTTTTTTTCACTGTTCACAGTGACATGTTGTCAGTATGATGGCAGACGATTTCAACGGTTGAATTTCTTCTGTATGACATCTATGAACTTCAACAGCACAAATGAACACATTATTATGAACACTGTATGTACTGAACAGTAACTTTAACTGTACTGTAATAGTGTCCGTACATTTCCCGATTGTTCATCCAGAAATTTTAGAAATTGTAATTCTGTGTTTCGCTCTGGTCCCAATTAAAGGTTCAACTATTTTAGAAAACTTGCCTTCATTATTGACATTCAAGATTCATGTGAAAAATTCATCAATTTAAGACACATATACAAAAAACTCATATCTAACAGAAATTTAAGATTGACAGATTATGACAACTTTATCCATTATCCAATTGATAATGTAGGAAACAGCAGACACTTGTACACAATCGATGTGGAGGTTGAACAAGTAAATTTGTAAATTTCATTTCTGATCTGAGAAAAGTTTCAAAGACTGAGAAAAGCTCTAATATTACAACAGTCAATTTGATTAAAACTGAAACATGGGTAAGGCATTGGGCTTTGGATCAGAAGATCACAGGTTCAAATCCCACCACCACCAAGCTGCCCTTGAGCCCTTGAGCAAAGCCCTAAAACCCTCCCCTGCTCAGTTGTAAGTCGCTCTGGATAAGGGTGTCTGCCAAATGCCGCAAATGTAAATGTTTTATGATGATATGTAGTAGGTTTGTGTGGCATTTCAAACATTGGATACTAATAGTGGTACTGCATTTTTGTGTTTCTCTTTCAGTTTTACTCTTTTGAGATTTTTACTGTGACTATCAGAGACAAATACCACAAAAATGTACATGCAATTGTGACTTTACTCTGCGACTTTTACCTGCAGCACACCCACACACAGTGCATGCAAAAAACCAGAAACCAGCAATATGCTTCTATACACACAGAAACACATACTCATTTCAGATACTCTTAATTGTGTAAGCACCGAGCGTGAAAGAGCGTTACACTAACATGTATGCTCGGAATGATTACGGCTTACGGATGTGGCTCTGTACTGTGTGTAAAGCTAGTGCTTTAGCCACTCAAATGAGCAAAAATGGCTGACAAAATCTACAAATGTTTGTAGGTCAGTGTGGAAACAAGAATCAGCTCGGTTTCTGGAACGGGTCTTCTCTTGTGAGTCATCCCAAATCATTTTTGGAATTTCGAAAACTGGAAACTTGACATGGAAATTAATTAGAATGAACGGGGAATTTACAAAATTTCCGGTAAGCCAATAACAGGGAATGCAAATGTAGATAAAATAAAAATCCGGCAAGATAGTTTTGGTTCAAACAACCAGATTTAATGTAAATTCAGTGGAATTTTTCTCCTGCACTTACATCAATCACATGAACACAGCACACTTACTACAGGGATACTGAAGCCACGCCCCCTACATGCACTGTGCATTCATTCATCACATAACTTCACATATCATTTCTTGAATCCTGCATTTTATATAATACAGTTTATATAGATTTCCCCAAATTCTAATTCATTTTTATAAACTCCTGGTAAAAAAACATTTTCCACCCATTTGCTTCATACATTCAGAGTTCATGTCTTACTGTTCATGTCTAACTGCTCGCACCAGAGATGCAGCCTCAAAGCATAATGCTGCCCCCACCATGCTCATGCTTTACTGTCAGTAGGGTGTTCTTTGGACGATGCTCTGTATTGGCAACCTTTGTTTTGTCAGACAATAACACATTTTCCCACATGGTTTTTGACTTCATGAATCTTTTGGCATCAGAATGCAAGAATTGCACATGAAAATAGAGACAAGTTCCAGCCAGATATTCCTGTAGTTCCATTAGTGTTGCTGTTGGCCTCTTGGTAGCCTCCCTAATAAATTTTCTCCTTGTCCTGTACAACCTTGGCGAGTCATTCTGATCTTTGCAATGTCTCTATGGTGCCACATTTTCTCCACTTATTGATGATGGTTTTGACAGCGTTCCAATGTAATTTCTGCTGATCGGTACCTTTGAACAAGTCTCGCAGTTTCTATGGCAACTCTTTGTGCCCCATAACTCTTAGTAGAACGCAACTCCAATTATTCTAGCAAATACTACAGCAACAGCTGACTTGTACCCGGTTTTAATCATATACCTTTATAGCAGTCACCAAATGAGCAGTTGTGGTTTAAGAGCCTTGCTCAAGAACCCAGCTGTGGCAGCTCAGTGGTGCTGGGAATTTATAACCTTTCGATTTCAGGTTCAATGTTTTAACCACTGAGCTGCCAGAGTTCATGATCACATTAAAGAGGTAACAAGTCTGACATATATTTTGCTCTTAATTTTGTCTTTATACTTTAAAAACCTTAATTTCATGGGGGTGTATAGACTTGAAATATCCACCCTGTATAAAAAAATATACGTGTAAACAACTAGCATGACTAAATATTAAGAATTATATACAGATTTTTATTTTATACATTAAAAAAAACACAGTTATGGAAATAAGGGCTTCATTTTACAATATTTTAAATGCAGCATATATATATTTATGTCTCACACTCATTTCCTATTGCATTTCCTTCCCTTTTTCTCACATTTACAGCAAGATGTCTGGAGATCTCCGTGTATTTTAGTCAACAAATACAATTTATGTTCCTTCACAAGAAAAAATACATAAAATCATCAAAGACGATCTTTAGAAATGTTAATAAATAGAATATAAATCCATGGTCTTATCTAATGTGGTGTTCTTCCCTATTTACTAGAAAAATGAGTCAAATTAGTTAAACTAAAAATTTTGTATTTGTACTTATATATTATTAATGCTGGTTGTAAAATTCAGGTTTGAACCTGGATTTTGACACAATCACCGATTTCTCTCTGGGTAAATTTTATATTGGGGATCTGGGGTTCTAAGATTTGATCGTTTATAATGTAGAATGTGTGACGGTTATAGACATGATGTGATTATGACAGTTAGTGTTGATTAGAATACTGTTATTTATAAAGCACAATAATTCACATTCATTACAAATGTGTGTGTGTGTGTGTGTGTGTGTGTGTGTGTGTGTCTGATGCTGAATAACGCTAACTGGTCAGCAGTTTGCTGTCAAAACAATCCTTCAGTCGTCACTAGACCTGTTTTTCCCCACAGACATTTTACAGCTTACAGTGTTTTTATTACACACAGTAAGTGAAGTGACAACAAAGCATCAGAAATTTTAATTCTAATACTTTTTTAAAATATGCAATATCTATCTATCTATAGCAGCTGTAGCATGTGATTGTGTCGACATGTTTCAGTGCTCAGGAAAAAAAGAACTGAAATCTGTTGACTTGAAATAGTAATAATGGTAGATTGTTATTTTTTTATGCAAAGGATTGCATGTAACAATACAAGAGGAGGGACACGGGACAAAGTCAAAAACCTTATCTAAATATTAAATTTCAATCTAACATCTAAAAATCAGCAAAAAAATACTTCTTTCATACTCAAACCCTTAATTATAGTAAGAGGTGGTATCAAAAAGTTAGCAAGAAAGTACATTATTTATCTACGTTTACACACCATCACCTTCAAAACAGTCCCCATGCACAGTAATACAGCGCTCCCTGCGTTCCTGCCAATTCTGGAACGTGTGCTGGAAGTCGTCTTTTCAAAACGTGTCAAGCGCCTACTGCGATTCGCGCCGGATCTCCGCAATGGTGTCAAAACGGTGACCTTGAGCCGATCATCTTTTCAAGGAGGCCAAAGTCGTCAGGAGCCAAATTGGGCAAGTAGGGTGGGGGCGAAAGTGAGATCACATTGTTCCAGCAAGAAAGACGTGGTAACACCGGTTGCACAGCTCCCGATGTACAAAAGACGATGTCTTTCGGCACACTGACTTATGAAGGCCGGTGCTCCCTGTGACTGTGCGTGCAGCCTTGTGCTGCCATCTATTAGCGTGCTACAAAACTAGTGAAACTCGGGTATACGTTGTTGTTGTTTTTTTCGGTAGAAATTAAAGTCAAATTCTGGTCTGTGGTAATAGAGATAAAGTAATAATGCATGATAAAAACGATATCTGTGACCAAACTAAAAACACGAATGATCTTGAAGTGGGGGGTTTCGGCCCCAAGTAACTTCCTTTTTTTTTAAGTATGTTAAACACTACAGTTTTGAAGGCAGACATAATTTTCAGAATAGATGTGTCTGTGTGTGTGTGTGTGTGTGTGTGTGTGTGTTAGACAGAGAGAGAGAAAAAAGAGTGGAAAATGGGTTGAGGTCTGAGAAACCACTTTATCATTCACCTCTGCAGTCTATGACACAGATAGATTAGAGCGCCTTTACCTCCGCTGCAAACCCATATACATGCTGCAGCACGTCTGCATCGCCTCGACTGATCCTGTAGCCTAATTTATAAATCTTATTCTCATGCTATTTATTAATGACTGTGTTAATCTGTCCATCAGGACCTTTTCCCATAGATCCTGTGTTGGTTTCTTAAAACATACCCGAGAAAAGCTTCTGACTCTTCAGTATCAAGATTTTATTCTCCATATTCACCAGTGAGAGGGTGAATACGCATTTGGAGATTAAGAACTCATTCGTAATCTCGAGAAGGCCGTCTTTCTTATTTTCGGGTTTGAAACCTGCAATCAGAAGCAAATCCTGCGACACAGCATGACAGCTTCACTAATTAACACCAGCATCTTTCTATATATAGCACAACCAAGCACATGCTCATATCTCTCTTTCTCTCTTTCTCTCTTTCTCTCTTTCTCTCTCTCTCTCTCTCTCTCTCACACACACACACACACACACATTTGTCCAATTATCCTTGTCAGGACCTTTCATTGGCGTAATTATGAATGCCTTGTCTATACCTTCAATTTAACCCATGTCTTAACTTCATATGCAGAAGGAATCATTTGAAAGCTGTTTCATGACCTCCACAAGGTCAGATATCCATATCCTTGTAAGGGTTGTGCATCAGCATGAAAGGTGTGAGTTTAAAAAGTTTGCTTCAGATACAAGTTGGCGTTTGTATCACGTTCTATCGTTTTTTAACAATTGCATCGGTAAAAAACTATTTCTTCGTATATAATTACCAGAGGATGCGCCATAATATTATTATTCAAAAACCGACCAATAATTTGTGTCCAATATTTGATAAGTAGATCGAATTCTCATCGCTAAAACGTTTCTCGAGCGCGTTCTCTCAGCACCGTTGCTGCCACGTGAAAATGACTTATCACATAAGACAGAGGCGTGTCCTGAGAGTCACATAGAATACAGATTAACATGGCAGAGGTAGAGCTGCATCTTCCTGGAGACTCACTTGCTTTATTTTTTTTGCACTTCAAAAGCATGCTTGTGAAAGGGCCATGCGTTAGAAGTCAGAAGGCACTGAAATAAATTTTTGATTTGTCTGAACCAAAGAAATAAAAAAGTTAACTATCTGCACCATATTGAAATGCAATATGTTGCAATATTGCAACCGTATTTTTTCCATTGCATCGTTTTTTGCATTGAATCGCGTTGTGTTGAATCAAATAGAAACGGTTCACACTGTGAATCGTTTTGCATCGCTGCGGTAGCTGCTTCATATGTGTATTTAATGTATCGTATCGTTGGCTACGCATCGAGATGCGAATCGTGTCAGCGTCAGTTATAGAGATGCACGCAAGCACAAAAACACTAGGTCAGAAACTGCTAAAAAAAAATCCAAACAAAATGACTCTCGTCTTAAAGCAAAACAGAGCTTCACCGAATCACTTTCATCCTGTGGAGCCTGCAGCACTGCTCTTCATATTTTCGGTTAAAAATGCTGTAAATCTCCTTCGATTCACTCCCTAACAACACTCTTTCCTTTACTGGCACTCTTCCAGAGTTCTAAAGCTCAAGATAAAGCTTCAGGGTTTGATCCTGAGCTCGGTTCACTTTCTGTGTGGAGTTTCACATGTTCTCCTTACGTTCCTCTCCTACTGGTTTCCTTCTATCAGTAGATGGACTGCTAATTTGCCCCAGGCGTATTCCTGCCTCCTGTTCTTTGTTTCACTACTTATAGACTCCTAGAGGTTCAGAAACCTATTTCTGTTTTGCTAACAAATGAACTCTGCATTAATCTGCACGCAGCGGTTTTTTCCCTCCTGAGGGGCCATGTGCAGATGCTATGTTAAGCGATGGGGAACAGGGTAAGGGGGGTGTCTGAGGAATTAAAGTGAAAGTAGAGCGAAACTTTTTCGCCAAAAGTGTCGTCTCAAGCAACGACCTACGGCTTTATAGAACCAGATCCTTCGAATCAGACCTGTAATTATATAATGCGGCGCATTTCCCCATTTTCGAAATGGGAACAGAATTTGCCTAATCACAAATAATCTCTAGTCAGAAAACATACCAGTTGTGAAACATGAAAAAGTCATGACAACAAGATTGTCAACAAAATCGACAACGAGATTGTCAAAATGTTTAGTTATGATAATGCTAATTCACGAGGCTGAATTTCTTCTGTACGGCATCTATGAATTTCAACAGCACAAATGAATACATTACTGTATGTCGCATATCAATCACAAGAAACCGAACAGGATTCACACTTTTACTGTACTGTACTAGAGTTCGCTCGTTTCCTCCTGGTTGTTCCTCTATTTTCAGAAATTGTCATTTTTTATAGTTTCGTCACTTGAAGGTTCACGAGATTCACCTTTGACATATTTTAGAGAACCGGTTGCTCATTGGTTGATCTGATGCCGTTCACTCGCCTTCATTAGTGACATTCAAGATTCATCTGCGCAATTCATCAATTCAACACATTTACAACAAAAAACGTTGACTAGAAATGAATCATTAGCAGAGGTGCGACATGAGATGACACCATCACTATGACATAAATATATATCCTACACCAACCTAGTTCACAACTTCTAGACAATTCAGATTCATAATTCAACCACAATTTTCATATCATCACATCACATCACATCACATCACATCACATCCCTTAGCCGGAGGCAACTGCATCCTGGTTTCAGCCTCAGATGTTACATCCGTCTCGCTTAGAAGAATATAATCAACCACAATGGTTAGAAGGCCAGAATGGGTAAATACAGATCTGTTGATCCAACACAGTGCCCTCAGTTTTATATGCATATTATATATTTTTTTTTTTATGCATATATGCACATTCCCTGCACTATCTAAGTACTGCACAGAACTGCCAGTCATCACATTATCCTTATATGTTGCACTCTCTATCATACCTGACACACAATACTGTCATTTGCACTACCCTGCACTCTCACACTTTATGTACATTACTGATCTGTATCCCTATTTATTACCCACACTGTCTATACTGTCTCACATTGTCTGTATTGTCTTGTCTTGTCTGTTTTGTTATGTCTGTACTTTTGAGAGTCACAAACAGCTGGAACCAAATTCCAACACACTTGGCCAATAAACCTGATTCTGATTCTGATGAAAGTGACAGTTCTTAGCTGAGGAAATTAGTGATGGGAAGATCGGATCATTTTAGTGACTTGGTTCTTTGAATCTTCGTTCCTTTAATACTTTAACCTGCTATGGAAGTCATGTGACAAAAGAACAAACTAGACTAGAATAGATGAGAGATGAACTACTCGATTCTGTTTCCTGTACATAACCGACAGAGATTTGGCAATGTTTTGCTCATGCATGCATCCAGTAGAAAACAAACGAATCACTTTTTGAGGCGACTCTTTCTTCTGAGTCACTTTAAAGACTCGTTCAAACAACCCAACACTAATACAAATGGGAAGTATCAAATTATGGATAAATAAAATCTTTATGAAACTTTGTAGCTTTTTATACAAACTGAACAACAATAGCTATAAATATCGAAAAACACATTCTCTATAAATGGTGTCACAGTTTTGCAGTTTTCTGGCAGCCTCGGTCCTTCACGTCTTATTAAATTTTTCCAAAATATCCATCATGTACATGTAGGTAGGTTATGTAACATCCGTTCTGACCCAATGTTCTTGTTTTGAAGAAAACAACAATGTGCAAAGGAACAAAGCAGCATTACATTGTTCCTGCACTTGAATCTGTACTTTTCCTAAGCTTTTACTTCATAAAGCATCACTGCAATTCTTTAAAACTGCATGTTTGTAAAGTCATAAGGTTGACAAATAAGTTAATTGAAAATCCTAAACTGGATCAGACGTGACAGGCTGTTTATGGAGCCAGCTAGCTATTAGCACCCAGCTAGCATGCATGCTCCTGTTATTGTGGTGCTAGCTAACAACTGAGAGAATACAGCTGTTCTGAATTAGCCATAGCTACTGTTTTGAATCAGTGAATTATCAATGAATAGAATTAGTGTGCACTCTGGGGTCAACACGTTTTTCTATTGTGACTCATTCTTTTACTTTTACTTTCATAGTTTTGTGTATGCAACTGGAAGAGTTTCGTACTGTTCCTCCCCCAGCCAGACTCAAGCATTTAAGAAAAAAAATGAAAGAGCTTCAGATTGGGTTGTTTGTTTGCAGCCAGGCTCGGATGGGAAAGACATATTTCAGGAATTGGCCGTACCTGTCGAGCTACTTTCCGAGCCTCCCAGTACGGCTTCGAGTCTTCCACGGCTTTGCCGATCTTTTTGACCTGCTCATCAAGCTTCACCGTGGCTTCCATAAGGACAGAGCGAAACTTCTGCCTGGAGTCCTGAAAGATACAGAGATATGATTAGATTAACATTCAGTGATTTGGATTTGTTTTAGATCAGTGAATTGCTATTAGGTCAAGTGGCTTTTTTTATTTAATTGTATTCAATTCAAGGTTATGTGTAGAGCACTTTTATTAATATGCATTGTCCCTATGCAGCTTTACTGAAAAATATAGACTACAAATATACATTTCTATTGAGCGAGGGAGTGGACACAGTGGCGAAGGACAAAAACTCTATGAGATGACATGAACCAAACTCCAAAAGGAATCCATCCTCAGCACCTAATGTCCATTTATTATATTTCTATCATTGCTAAGGTTATCAGCTAATCACTAACGGAGACTGGAATGCAAATGTTCATGGCAGACGGTCGCCAGTTTCTATAATTACAGTTAAAAAAATACATCTTAATGGTTCTTCTTGAACCTTCCACAGAAATTCCACAGAGATTTGATTTCAGGTCATTGAGAAATGTTAGCATGCATTCATTTTGATGTAGGGTTATTCCTAACATTTGCATGAGGTTTGCAGCATTTTTAGGTACCCACAAGTCCTGAGGCTAATACAAATTAGCTTAAGCTAACAATCAGGTCAAACTTTAGCATATGCTAAACAAGCTAACCATAACCAAATTTAGTATTTAGTCTGAGGTAATATTTGGGTCTGAGGTAACTATTGCATGGGTAAGCTAAATGTACCACTATTTTGATGTAAAACTGATATTTGAGATTATTTGTTATGTAGTAATGTGTAAAGCGGCATACAAAATTGTAACAAGTCAATAAACTGTGGTAAGCATTTAATTATTTAACATTAGAATGCCGAGCAAAGAAAAATGATGTAAAAACTCGTTATAAAACCAATTTTTTCCAGTTATGTAGGCACCTCACTGTCATTTCTATCTACCATCTGCCATGTTTTATTACAATCTTAATTTTCCTCTCATACAGAAGGCAATTAAACCGATCCTCGAGCCTGTACACACGGCGTGAATCCCACAAACAGAACTCCTCATTTGTCCCACACTGCCTCTGCTATATGTTCATGTGACGCCTTTAATCTATTCACAGCAATTCTGAAAAACACTTCATTGGTCAGGTTTTGTGCTTTCCTGAAAACAAACTGGTTCTCGTCTATATTAATTTACAAGGAAGTAGTTGCATGTAAATCCTATAAATTCCCCTCTGAGATAAGGAATGAGCTGAATGGACAATAGGGTGAGTTCCCTTTTGAGTCTGGTTCCTCTCAAGGTTTCTTCCACATACCATCTCTAGGAGTTTTTCCTCAGCACAGCCACCAAGAAGAAATTCAGCCTTGTGCATTTTCAATCATTATAACCCAAACGTACATCATCTGCCGTCATACTGACAACATGCCTGAACATTTTTGATGATCTTGTATGTGAACAATGACAGAATGTCAAGATGTCAACCTTCTTTTTTAACTACGAATTTCTTCATTTTTTATTCCTCTCAAAATGTTCTGCCTGCTGTTGAACTGATCCTGAACTGTATGTTGATGATGAGTAAATACACCAAGCACCAATCAAAACAAGTTTAAAACGTACAGATCGGTGGATAAAACTTAATTGAACTGAACTTTTGAGTCTGGTTCCTCTCAAGGTTTCTTCCTCATAACATCTAAGGGAGTTTTTCCTTGCCACAGTCACCACGGCTGCTCATCAGGAATAAATTCACACCATTCACCTTGACTGTTGATTTCTCTAAAGCTGCTTTGAGACGATGTCTGTTGTGAAAAGCGCTATAGAAATAAACTTGACTTCACTTTTATCTATTGTTTTGCAGGCTGGTTCTTCTCTAACTGCCAGGTGATGCCATAAATCTGACTTTAGAGACTTCTACATCCTCTCCCATGCCGCCTCTGAGGTCAGAGTTAAAGAGGTTTCCTCCGATCTTGGCTCTCACGGGCGATCGATGGGCCGACTGCATAATTCTACCCTCCGGCCCGTATCTAATGAAAGGAAGCACGGTTCGGACTATTCAGAGAGGATACACAGATTTTACAAGGGTGTCTCTGTTTAGAATGAACTGCTTCAGATCAGCATTTGAATCAGTCTCAAGTTTTTGCAAACCAGCAAGCGCATTTCTCAAAACAATTCGTACAAACAGCACAATACATATAAATTTTTTTTATCCTTAGTTCATCTCTCAAAAGTAAGTACACATTGTTTTAAGAAATGCACTTACTAGTTTGCAAATATTAAGAGTGATTTAAGAAATGCTCCAAAGCAACTGAGAAAAACTGTAATTGTAATTTCAGCGTGACAGAAGACGTGTAGGAAACAGCAGATGATTGTACACAATCAATAAAATGAATGTACCAAAAGCATCCGCAATTTGTTCTCGATGCTCACAAGGTTGCACAAATACTTTTGAGAATTTCATTTCTGATCTGAGAAACGCTCCAAAGCAACGGAGAAAAACTGTAATACACAAAAGAACCCTGACCAGACCGTAGCTCCTCTACAGCACTGTTTTTTTTCATTATATGGAAACCTAAAATATTTGCTTGTCCACATGATGAATGAAACGTCTGTCTATGATTTCTCCTCTATACCCTGCAGAAAACATCCTCCAATCTTTCTCTAAACAAACACTTAGGACTGGAATGATCTTCTTCGACCCTCATCTACTGCTTTTCCACGGAAATCGCTGCTTCCTGATTTGCACGGGATTTGCAAAACACACAGATAAACGATTTCCTCTTCCCGATTCAGACAGAGAGCGCCGGGCATAAAAACTGAGGACTATATCAGGCAAAGACCTACCTCCAACTCGGTCTCCCATCGATTGATGTCATCAGTAGATTGATTGAGTTTCTCCAGCTCTCCCTGTTAATAGAGACAAGAGGAATGAGAATTCCTCGAGCAGAAAGGGAAAAGTACGTTGGAGTCCAGAACATCTGGAAACTATTTAAAAGGAATCTAAGGAACTATCCAGGCCCAAGCTGACCTCAGCAGCCACTCTAGAGTTCTCAGTTTATTTTGTTGAGAGGGTGGATACATGTAAAGGAAAGGTCTTTTTAATAGCACTATTTAAACAAAGCTACTTTAAACCTGCTTGGTTAAAGGAGCTACCAGGATCCAAAACCTAAATTACGTCCCAGTTTCATTATTATTACAATTTGTTATAAAAAATAAATGCCAGTGGGAGGACTGGCTTAACTAAATTGCTCCTAGGTATGATTAAGTGTGAAAATGTGTGTTGTATTATGAGTAGATGTTTTCTCCGATCTATTAGCGGAAATCTTTCTTTTCTATCAGCACTCAGAAATACTCTACCAGTTTAACCAGTTCAGCCCATGCCTTCTGAACTGGTAGCTTGACTTTCCTGCAGGTCTTGTCAGTGTACCATTGGCATGCTTGGAGAACATCTACATCTCCAAGCCGCTCAAACATAAACGTAAGTTCCTTCTGAAATTATTTGGGGTTTTCCTGGTGAGGGGGAAAACTGCGACCCACAGAGTACAGTCATGTAATGTGTGTAAAAGCCAACCGACCACAATGCAGTCACCTTGTGTGTGTGTGAGTGTGTGTGTGTGTGTGTGTGTGTGTGTATGTGTGTGTGTGTGTGTGTATGTGTTATTATTACTATTATTATTATTATTATTATATAAATAATATAACAATAGTACTCTAGTCAACCACACCAATTAAAAGACCTGTTGAGAAACATCTGATTGATTAAGCTCTGTTTACATACAGTATGATGTATGTGGAAACATCTGGACCATGCGTCCAGGTTTCCAGGTTTATGACGTCACTATACCTGAATTCTCGGGTCAACTTCTTCGTCCTCTGGAGACTCCGGCTCGTCGTCGGATTTATTTTCCTTCTCCGTGTCATCCATGTCCACTTAAGACAGTCACACACTCATAAATACACACACACTCACACACACACACACACACACACACACACACACACACACACACGCCCCACAGCCCGGGTTTGTAACGGTTTCGTTCTTTAGATATCTTCAGGTTTATCTTCTCTTCTTTCACTCAGCTGCTCTGCTTCAGTTCGGTCCTGAACTCCTGACTGCTGAACTCCTGAAACCTCGCACTGCTGATCAACAACCCGCAACTCCTCAAACCTTCTCCTACAGGCATTATCACCCAACACGCTCCGGGAGGAACTGAGCTCCGGTTCACTCCTGCTCACTGACACTCAGAAGGAGGAGGAGGAGGAGGAGGAGGAGGAGGAGGAGAGCTCCGAGAAAAGATCAGAGCCTGGAGAGAGTGCAGATCTCTACCTCCCCCTGCTGACCAAAACACACTCCACACACACACACACACACACACACACACACACAGTGACGCATAGATGGTAAAAGTACAGATACTTGTCTTTTTTAAAAGACAAGGAAGTTGAAGTCCTGACTGCACTTTTTCAGTAAAGAAGTTTGGGCTCTAACATGTTCTTCAGTAAAAAGTCATTATTGTCACACTGGTAACTGAACCTCACATCCTATTAATATATTAATACAAAAGCATTTTAAATGTTATGTAATGAATGTATAGAGACTGAACATCCACCATATAGAACACAAGCAGAGATGATGATGATGATGATGATGATGATAGTCAGGTGTTCAAGAAAAAGATTGATGATGTCACCAAATAGATTTAAACTAAGTCTGTTTGTGATTCTGTTTTGAAAATGTAAGAAGTGGAAAGTACAGATATTTGTGTAAAAAGTTGAATAAGTGAAAATAAAAAGTTAATAAATATAGAAATACTAATACTACCAGAGAAATCTAGTAAAGTACAGTGACAAGTATTTGTACTTAATTTCTTCCCACAACAATAAATCTATCTATCTATCTATCTATCTATCTATCTATCTATCTATCTATCTATCTATCTATCTATCTATCTATCTATCTATCTATCTATCTATCTGTCTGTCTGTTTGTTTGTCTGCTTATCTATCTATAACAGGAAAACTGTGCAGTGAGTAGAAAAATATTGTAATTTTACCAAATAGATTAAAACTGTGGTAACAAGTCTGTTTTGAAAATGTAAGAAGTGGAAAGTACAGATATTTGTGTAAAAAGTTGAATAAGTGAAAATAAAAAGTTAATAAATATAAAAATACTAATACTACCAGAGAAATCTAGTAAAGTACAGTGACAAGTATTTGTACTTAATTACTTCCCACAACAATACATCTATTTATCTATCTATCTATCTATCTATCTATCTATCTATCTATCTATCTATCTATCTATCTATCTATCTATCTGTCTGTCTGTCTGTCTATCTATCTGTCTGCTTTTCTATCTATCTATCTATCTATCTATCTATCTATCTATCTATCTATCTATCTATCTATCTATCTATCTGTCTGTCTGTCTGTCTGTCTGTCTGTCTGTCCGTCCGTCTGTCTGCTTATCTATCTATCTATCTATCTATCTATCTATCTATCTATCTATCTATCTATCTATCTATCTATCTGTCTGTCCGTCTGTCTGCTTTTCTATCTATCTGTCCATTTGTCTGTCTGCTTTTCTATCTATCTATCTATCTATCTATCTATCTATCTATCTATCTATCTATCTATCTATCTATCTGTCTGTCTGTCTGTCTCTCTGTCTGTCTGTCTGTCTGTCTGTCTGTTTGTCTGATTTTCTATCTATCTATCTATCTATCTATCTATCTATCTATCTATCTGTCTGTCTGTCTCTCCGTCTGTCCGTCTGTCCGTCTGTCTGCTTTTCTATCTATCTGTCTGTTTGTCTGTCTGTCTGTTTGTCTGTCTGTCTGTCTGTCCGTTTGTCTGTTTGCTTTTCTATCTATCTATCTATCTATCTATCTATCTATCTATCTATCTATCTATCTATCTATCTATCTATCTATCTGTCTGTCTGTCTGTCTGTCTGTCTGCTTTTCTATCCATCAATCTATCAATCTATCAATCTATCTATCTATCTATCTATCTATCTATCTATCTGTGTCTGTCTGTTTGTAGTGGTTTTGTGTGCAGGTCTTGTCTTGTGTTTTATATATTTGTGTGCTCACACTGCTTTTGCTCTGCAATGTACACACTAACTGGGGCGACCTGAAAACCCACTTAATACAAGTTAAAGTTACATTTCAGCCCAAATCATCATCATTCCAGATATAAAACTAAAATACAATTATACACTGAAACAGGTTCTGGTGCACTGCTCACATGTACCTGAGTCATATGTCATAGGTCCAGTGTCCAGCCAGGTATGGAAAAAATAGCCAGTCTGCCACACACACATATAAACACACACACACACACACACACACACAAACACACACACACACATTTCTACATTGTTATGGTGTCAGTCTTGTGCCAGATGCAATTTAAACTTGACCCACAGAGCTCCATGCAGCAAGGGCTGAGTTTCTAAACAGTGTGTGGCAGGTGCTGAAAACACTTTTAATCCCAGCTACAGCAGAGTAATTACCTCTCCCTCTCCCTCTCTACCTCTCGCTCTCTCCTGTGAGTGTGTGTGTGTGTCGATGAGGATAGAGATGAGATATAGTGTGTGTGTGTGTGTGTGTGTGTGTGTGTGTGTGTGTGTGTGTGTGTGTATATCGATAAGAGTAGGAATGAGATATAGTGTGTGTACCGTTACAGTTTCTCTCAGTTGATTTAAAGCGTTTCTCGACTCATCCTTAATATTTGCAAATCAATAAGTGCATTTCTTAAAACAATGTGAACAAACAGCACAATACATTGGATTTCTTGCAAAATCCTGTATTTTTCTTACCATCCTTAGTTCATCTATTAAAAGTTTGGGATGAGATGTAGTATGTGTGTGTGTGTGTGTGTGTGTGTGTGTGTGTGTGTATTAGTAAGGGAATTATCACATTATCACAATTACACATTATCTGTGTAAAACTGCTTTGGAAAAATGTTCATTATTAAAAGCCCTATACAAATAAAAATAAATGAATTGAATAAACCTCCTCTTAGGTCTTCCTCTTTTCCTCCGTCCTGGTGGCTCCATCCTCAGCATTCTCCCACTGATATACCCCATGTCCATCTCAATCCCTCACCTTGTCTCCAGAACGTCCTACATGCGCTGTCCCTCTAATAAACTCATTTCTAATCCTGTCCATCGTCGCCACTTCCAACAAAAACCTCAACATCTTCAGCTCTGCTCCCTCCAGCCCACCTCCTGTCTTTTACTCAATACCACTGTCTCTAATCCATACAACATCTCAGGTCTCACCACAGTCCTATAAACTTTCCCTTTCACTCTCACAGATACTCTTCTATCACAAATCACTCCTGCTATCACTCTTCTCCACCCACTCCACCCTGCCTGCACTCTTTTCTTCACTTCTCTAACACACTCTCCATTACTTTGCACTGTTGATTCCAGGTACCTGAACTCCTCCACCTTCTCCACCTCTTCTCCCTGCAACCGCACCACTCCACTGCCCTCCCTCTCATTCACACACACGTCTTACTCCTACTGACTTTCATTCCTCTTCTCTCCAAAGTAGTTCCTCTTTCCCCTGTAGTTACTGCAGGTCTGCACATCTCCCTTATTCTTAAAGATGTAGTGTGTGTATTAATAATGGTATTGAGAAGATCTCCTCGCTACCATTATTGATACACACACAACATCTCATCCCTACAATTATCGATTTATATACACACACACACACACACACTAACTAACTACATCTCATCACTACTCTAATTGATACGCACACACTACATCTCATCCCTTATAAATACACTCAACACGATCGATCAGGGTAGAAATGAGAAACAGTTTGTGTGTGTGTGTGTGTGTGTGTGTGTGTGTGTTGTGTGTGTGTGTGTGTGTCGCTGAGGATAGGGATGAGATGCAGAGTGTGTGTGTGTGTGTGTATCAATAAGAGTCCCGATGAGATTTAGTGTATGTATCGATAGAAGTAGGGCTGAGATGTAGTGTGTGTGCATCAATAAGTTTGTGTGTATTGATAAGGGTAGGGATGAGATGGTGCGTGCGTGTGTGTGTGTGTGTGTGTGGATAAGAGTCGCAATGAGATTTAGTGTGTGTATCCATAGGGGTAGGGATGAGATGTAGTGTGTGTGTGTCGATAGGGGTATGGAAGAGATCTAGTGTGTGTATTCATAGGGGTAGGGGTGAGATGTAGTATGTGTGTGTGTGTGTGTGTGTCAATAAGAGTCGCGATGAGATGTAGTGTGTGCATCCAAGGGGGTAGGGATGAGATTTGGTGTGTGTGCTGGTAGGGGTATGGGTGAGATGTAGTGTGTGTGTGTCGATAGGGGTATGGATGAGATGTAGTGTGTGTGTCGATGGGGGTAGGGATGAGATGTAGTGTGTGTATCCATAGGGGTATGGGTGAGATGTAGTGTGTGTGTGTCGATGGGGGTAGGAATGAGATATAGTGTGTGTATCCATAGGGGTATGGGTGAGATGTAGTGTGTGTCTACCAAATGAAATCAGAGCTCTCTAGCAGGCCACCCAGCACTTTTCTCTCCAAAGCATGTAAAACATATCTATATAGAGCTCTGTTTGTGCACATGGCCAGTGTCATGCTGGAACAGGTTTGGTTTTCCAAGTTTGGTGAACACAGAATATAGTGCTGCAGCCCATGACGGGCCTGATAACAAGCTCATCCATGGAACCAGTCTTTGACAAAGCAGAGTGAGTTCTTACTCAGATCTTTCCTAATACTGATTTATTGTTAAGTGCAATGAAAGCTCAAGGACTGTACACTCCTATATTTAAACTCATAACCTTTTGATCCAGGGTTTCATGCCTTAATATAGACATGGCATATACCTTATACGCATTATAATTCTCCAGAAAATTTGGGACACTGTGTAAAAATGTATATAGAAACAGAAATATTAAAATTCCTTAAATCCGAATTATGTACATACATACAAACTAATATACAGTTTTATAAATGTATGAACTGTATGTATACCATTTTAAGGAAAAATAAGATCATTTTGAATTAAATGGCAGCAACAGGGCCATTTTTACCACTACGGAGCGTCACCTGTTCTGCCAATATATAAACCCGATTCCAAAAAGTTGGGACACTGTACAAATTGTGAATAAATAAGGAATGCAATAATTTACAAATCTCATAAACTTATATTTTATACACAATAGAATATAGAAACTTATTAAATGTTGAAAGTGAGACATTTTGAAATATTGGTTCATTGTGAATTTCATGAGAGCTACACATTCCAAAAAAGTTGGGACACGTAGCAATAAGAGGCTGGAAAAGTGAAATGTACATATAAGGAACAGCTGGAGGAACAATTTGCAACTTATTAGGGCAATTGGAAAAATGATTGGGTTTAAAAAGAGCCTCTCAGAGTGGCAGTGTCTCTCAGAAGTCAAGATGGGCAGAGGATCACCAATTCCACCAATGCTGCGGCGAGAAATAGTGGAGCAAAATCAGAAAGAAGTTTCTCAGAGAACAATTGCAAAGAGTTTGAAGTTATCATCATCTACAGTGTATAATATCATCCAAAGATTCAGAGAATCTGGAACAATCCCTGTGCGTGTGGGTCAAGGCAGGAAAACCATACTGGATTCCCGTGATCTTCGGGCCCTTAGACGGCACTGCATCACATACAGCAATGCTACTGTAATGGAAATCACAACATGGGCTCGGGAATACTTCCGGAAAACATTGATGGTGAACACAATCCACTGTGACATTCGGCGTTGCAGGCTAAAACTCTATAGGTCAAAAAAGAAGCCATATCTGAACATGATCCAGAAGCGCAGGAGTTTTCTCGTCAGACGAATCAAAATCTGAAGTTCTTTTGTGAAAACTGGGACGCCATGTCATCTGGACTAAAGAGGATAAGGACAACCAAGTTGTTATCAGCGCTCAGTTCAGAAGCCTGCATCTCTGATGGTATGGGGTTGCATGAGTGTGTGTGGCATGGGCAGCTTACACATCTGGAAAGGCACCACTAATGCTGAAAGGTATATTCAAGTTCTAGAACAACATATGCTCCCATCCAGACGTCGTCTCTTTTAGAAAAGACCTTGCATTTTCCAACATGACAATGCCAGACCACATACTGCATCAATTGCAACATCATGGCTGTGTAGAAGAAGGATCCGGGTACTGAAATGGCCAGCCTGCAGTCCAGATCTTTCACCCATAGAAAACATTTGGCGCATGATAAAGAGGAAGATGCGACAAAGAAGATCTAAGACAGTTGAGCAACTAGAAGCCTGCATTAGACAAGAATGGGACAACATTCCTATTGCTAAACTTGAGCAGCTTGTCTCCTCAGTCCCCAGATGTTTGCAGACTGTTATAAAAAGATGAGAGGGGACGCCACACAGTGGTAAACATGGCCTTGTCCCAACTTTTTTGAGATGTGTTGATGCCATGAAATTTAAAATCAACTTATTTTCCCCTTAAAATTAAACATTATGTGCTCTATGTTGTATTCTGAATAAGATATTGAAAATTGAAACTTCCACATCATTGCATTCTGTTTTTATTCACAATTTGTACAATGTCCCAACTTTTTTGGAATCGGGTTTGTACATTTGGAAACTGAGGAGCCCAGTTGCTAATGTTTTAGGAGAGGAATGTTATCTAATATGTGTCTAATACAGAATTCAAGCTTCTCTGGGTGTCCATTGTTGTATTTTTCATTTCATGATGCGCCAAATGTTTTCAGATGATCACAGAAATCATCAATACAAAAGTTGAACCTGAAGAAATGTACTATTTAAGGGAAAAAAAGTCATTTTGAATTTGATGGCTGCAACACATCTAAAAAAAAAAAAAAGTTGGGACATGTGACCACTGTGTAGCATCATGCTTCCTAACAACAGTCTGTATACATCGTGCACTGATGAGACAAGATGCAGATGTTTTGGGAGAGGAATGTTGAACCATATGTGTCTGATACAAGATTCTAGTATCTAGTAGCTGCTTAACAGTTCTGGGTTTCCTTTGTTGTATTTTTCATTTCATCATGCAGGAAATGTTTTCAAATGGTGAACGGTCTATACTGCAGGTGGGCCTGTTCATGACTACAAAGTCATGCTTATGCCATAGTTGCAGTGGTTTAGCATTGTCTTGTTCAAATATGCAAGGCCTTCCCTGAAAAAAAAAAAAAAACATCTGGATGGAAGCATTTTTAGCTCTAAAACCTGCCTTTCGGAATTGATGATATTTATCCAGATGTGTAAGCTGCTCATTCCATAGACACTTTTTTTTTATTTTCAAATCTAATTGTTGTCGGAAATGTGTTTGTGTTTGCAATGTTGGAATTGATATTGTACATCCTAAGGATCATCCGTTCTTCATGATTCATCACGCTCTAAAAGGCTCTGTGGGCCCTTTGTGTCGGGAGCGCGCGTTCACCTTAACGTCACACCGCGCCGGTGCAGGGGCGGGAGCGCGCGCGTCTCCGTGGGCAGACGCATTCAGGCTCGTTCGTCTCACTCGAGAAACGCGCGCTCGCGGGACGTGAACGGATGCAGGGCCCGGCCAAGATGCGACGGTGCTAGCGTCGAGGTCGAGCTCACCATCACACACGCTCCACTTCTCCAAAATAATAATAACAACAACATTAATAATAACAGTACTAATATTAAAGCTCCAGCATGCGGATGATTTAGGGCGGCTCGGAGCGCTGAGGTCTGTGCGGTTATACACGGGGGGGTGTTTCGGAGGCTGGGACGCGCTGAGCTGCGCAGGTGCGCCGTTGCGCTGCGCTGCGGCAGAGGGATGGAGTTCAAGCAGCTGGTGGACGCGGCGGAGAAATGGTGCTCGGGGAACCCGTTCGAGCTGATATTCGCCGAGGAGGTGGACGAGCGCAGGATGGACTTCTACGCCGAACCTGGCATTTCGTTTTACGTGCTCTGCCCTGACAACATGACAGGAGGTACCGACACTTTTGTAAGTACGAGAAGAACCAGGCGTGTGTGTGTGTGTGTGTGTGTGTGTGTATAAGGGGAGGGGGGCTTCAATGATGTGTGTAGGCCTGTCAATGATTCTGCATGGGCGTGATTGGGCTTACAGAAAATGAAATAATAAGAATGATAACAATAATAATAATAATAATAACATGAATTGGGTGGCGCCGCGATTTGAACCCTGAAGCCCGACTATTCAAATAAGCTCGCGCAGGTAATGAAGCTCCATCAGCACCGCCATTTGCAGACTGGATGACGGCATTGTGTCAGCACGAGGTTTCAAAGGTCTAATGTTCCCTCTCTGGCCTTGTCATGGCCGCATGAATAGTTGATTATAAGCATGAAGTGCTCTCTTGCCTTCTCCCTTTCTCCCTTCTCCTGTTTTCGTGATGTTATCCCCTGTGCCAGGCGCCTCTCAGTATCAGGTGTTGGTTTGCCTTCCACTTGGTTCCTCGAACAGAATAGCACATGACCATAAGTATAAGCATCAGGTTTTAGATTACCATACATCTGAACCATTTTTTTGTCTTGGTTATGTGGAAGTACTTCTTCCTTCCTTCCTTCCTTCCTTCCTTCCTTCCTTCCAGAAAACAGTTTTGTATGATGTTCTCTTGAGACCATGGTGTGGTATAGCGACAGCACCGCATAAACACCATAGTGCATAAACACTCCACAATCCTTTAATCAATATAATGCTGCACGGACATCCATAAATAATCGTCCTCATCTGCAGTGTCCACTTACTCATCCTGATCAGCAGGACCTGAGACAAGACCAGAGAACCCAAACCACCAGCAACCATCAGCCACTTCACCTGCCTTTTCCATGGATTCCAGATGCCAGAGCTTGCTGGTCAACAGTCTAGGAGATCAAAAAAATACATTAATGCACATTGGTCTTTGGTTGGTATTCAAATATTTTCTGGTGACCCTTTGTTGGAAATAAGAACACCATAATTATACACAGTTATAAGGTGTAAAGCGAAGGCTAGGTCTGAGATCTTTCTATCTCACACTCCCACAACATAATTGCCCTCCTTAGATGATGTATCAATTCCTCAACCATGACAGTAACTCAGATAATGATTTTTTTTAGTCCTCCTATTCAATATCATGTCTAATGACTGGTCACTAAAGATTTCTCCAGTGGTGCTGCTGGAGGAGTTAGGATTCAGTATTAAGAGCTGCATCAAGAACTCCATGAGCAGGATGCTTCTTTAGACTCGGAGAAAGGATTCCTCAGGTTGTCTTTGGATGTAGTTTTTTTTTAAACAGATGTTTTATTTAACAACACTCCACATACAGAGGGCGCAGCTTCACGTGTGCTGAGGGGTATGCAAGATCACGGTTGGCTCCCTCCTCTCCTTCTTATGTGTGGTGCTCTCGATATACTGCATACCCCATTTTTGTGCCTCTGGTTACATGGACCCTTTATGGGTTCTATCAGGAGGGCGAACTGAAGATAGACTGCAGGATACATAACACTATACAGTAGACTGTCATAAACATGTTTAACCCTGAATTGGGGCAGTAATATGTATATATTTTAATTATATTATTCAGGGTTAATTTACAACCTCAATTCCTACAAAATTTGGACGCTGTGTAAAATGTAAATAAAACCAGAATTCAATGATTTGAAAATCCCATAAACCGAATATTTTATTCACAATGTTGCATATAAAACATACAAAATGTTCAAACTGAGAAAATTTAACATTTTCAGTTTACATTTTTTATTTTATAATCTACAGCAAAAGGCTGAAAAATAATATTATAGAGTATATAAATAAATATCTGTTAAAAAAAAGAGAGATTTAGGAACATTATGCAACTAATAAGGTTCATTGGCAACAGGTCATTAATATGATCGAGTATAAATATTGTATCATAGCGAGTCAGAGTCTCTTAGAAATAACCATAGGCAGAGGTTCACCAATCGGTGAAAAACTGCGTCTACAAACTGTGCAACAGTTTCAAAATAATCTGGATAAATGTCTGTGTGCAAAAAAATCAATATTGGATGCCCGTGATCATCAGGCTCTCAGGTAGCACTTCACTAGAAACACTCATGATTCTGTAATGGAAATCACTGCATGGAAACATCTTCAGAAATCATTGATTGTGAACCGTTCATCCATAAATGCACATTAAAGCTCTATCATGCAAAAGAAGAAGCCACATGTGAACATGATCCAAATGCCGGCATTTGATCAGATGAATCGAATTTAAAGTTCTTTTTGGAAAACCATGTACGCTATGTTCTTCAGACTAAAGAGGAGAGGGACCATCTCTGATAGTACAGGAGTACATTACCTCCTATGGAATAGGCCGTTTGTACATCTGGATAGGGTACCATCAATTCTAAAGAAGCATATAAAGTTTTCCATCCAGATGATGTCTTTTTTCAGGGGACCAGGACAATTTTTCAGCAAGACAATGCTAAACCCTATCCTACACTTATTACATCATTACGGCTTTATAGTACAAGTGCTTTATGCTTCTCACACGTACTTTAGATTACAGTGAAATATCCATATTGTTAGGAAGCTCTTGCAAAGTGCAGGGCCAACCTCTGCTCAAGGGCCCAAGAGTGTCAACTTGGCAATACCAGGGTGTGAACCCACAACCGTCTTATCAGTAACCCAAGGAGTTAAACACTGACCGTAACCCTGCAGTAGGTTTTCACCCCTGTAGAGCAATGATTTTAGTAATTTCTATCTAAAGTAGGACATATCTATAGGTTTGAAGTTAGAAATTCAGGTGCATGCCCTTCAGCAGGTCCTGGGAGTTTATAAAGTAAATCTGGTACCTGATATTCAAGCTTACATTTAGTTTCTTTTTCTGATTATAAGATTTTCTAGGCTTGTCTAAAAGCTATAGAGAAGATATAGGAACTGTCGATTTCTTAGAGGTTCTACAGTCCATTTTTTCTCATTCTTGTAATACATTGAAATTTAGAGCTTGTCAAGTTACAAGGGAAAATATATACATACAATTCAGAACTATGTATACGCTCGTGGTTTGCAGCTGCACTACCGCCACTGCTGTGGTTGTAGAAGATTAACTACGTCCTCCTGAATAATCCGATTTGATATTCCTGGTATAAACAAAATCAGCATTATCCATTCATAGCTGTATACTGTAAATGACAGCACTTGATCTGTGAATGCTGGCAGGCTGCACACACAATCGAATTAATGCCAATGCTGAGGCATCGAGCCATGTGATATCTGTGAGCGGCTCCAGAAAGGAGTGGTTTGGCTTTTCTTTTGCTTTACTCAGCGCTCTTTTCCTGCTTCGCCAACAAGAGGCACTGTAAGAGAGAGAGAGAGAGAGAGAGTGCATAAAAATATAGTCTGGATAGCTGAGCTGGCACGAAATAGAGGTTTTATCTCTGCAGTTGGCTGCTGTGAGTTGTGACTTTGTCCATTTTCCGAGCCAGATGAAACCTATTACTTATATTGCTCTGATATGCTTAGGACATCAGAACAAAAGTTTAACAATAAATATAAGAATAAGTCTCTCCTTAAACTCGGTATATGATTGAGGTTTTTCATCTAAAAGTATATTGCTCAATAAATAGTATGAATTATTCAGTGCTAGAGTAAGGAGTAAGCCTCAGAGGTCAAGATAAGAAACATGACAGGTACAAGAGCTCTGCAGGTGCTGATATCATTCATCCATAAAGCAAGGGATATTTATCTACATCTGTAAGCATGCAAGATGTTATGTAGACATACTGTATATTTAAATTACAATATGAAGCTATTCTCCTGCCATACCACACTTAACCACTAGGGGGGGTTTCTTTTGTTTGGGGTCAGGGTTTAATTTTTTCTCGTATAAAAGGTTTGGGGTTAGTCTATATATAGATTAACATGGCATATAGCGCTTTTAACAATAAACATTGTCTCAAAGCAGCTTTCCACAGATAATGTGGTAATAAAAATGAATAAGATGTTCTTTATAAGTGTAAGTTTGTGCCGAATGAGCAAACTGGTAACGACTGTGGCAAAACTCCTTGAGATGGCATAATGAAGAAACCCTGGAAGAAACCAGACTCAAGAGGGAACCCATCCTCATCTGGGTGACACCCAATGTCCATTTATTACAGACATACGATGTTGAGTTGGGCAGTGATGGTGATCAGATGCAAACTGTAGTCCTGAGTCAGTGTAGCAGACTGTTGACATTAAGTACAGTCCAAATCCATCCGCAAAGCTCCTGTGTTACTCTTTAACATCATGGAAATCATACCCAGCTGCACAGAGTGGCCTCCAATCGAAGAGAACCTCGAAGAGAACCTCATCCAAAGAGAGGAGCGGGGCAGGAACAGTGGTCACTGGTATCTCACGAGCAGACACAAAGCTGAGTGAACGTGTGAGAGTGAGGGGACGACAGCATATAAATATCCCAGTTCACTGAACACTCGATATCCATGTTCCCTCCAGATCTGCGCCTTTACCTCAGAAACTGTTCCCTTTATTTCAACAGCATTTTTTAGTCTAGCAAGGAGGATGTTATGATCAATGGTGTCAAAAGCTGCACTAAAGTCGAGCAAAACGGGTAAAGAGACAAAACCCTGATCAGAGGTCGATAGCAGGTTGTTTACCACCTTCACCAGCGCCGTCTCTGTGCCATGATGAGGCCGAAATCCTGACTGATACTTGAAAAGGTTATTCCTAAGTAGATGTGAGCAGAACTGCTGTGCTACAACCTTTTCTAGAATCATAAAGATTTGATATTGGCCTGTAGTTGGACACCAGACAGGGTGAAGGTCAGGTTTCTTAACTAGGGGGTTGATTATTGCAGTTTGAAGGATTTAGGTACATAACCAGTAAAACTTTGTAATTGATTATCTGTTATAAGGATAGCGCCCTTTTACAGGATTACTTAGAGTTTCGATTTCTATTAATCCTCTGGATTTTTTGTCTGATATTTAAAATGTTATTATTGAAAAAGTTGAAATCATTACTATCTACTAATATTTTGCAGTGCTTTTATTCCCTGGTCATTTTGCTATAGTACTGAACACTGATCTAGGATGATGCTTGTTATCTTCTATGATTGTAGAGAAATATGCTGATCGAGCTTATCTAGATCTCAGGAGATTTCACTTCCATGCTATTTGGAAAAGCCGACAATTTGGTTTGACGCCGTTTACGTTCTAATTTCTGTTGGGTTGTTTGGGTTGCGCATACGATCGGTATACCTTATTGTTTTTAAGGGCGAGCTTCATCAACTAGAGTAAAAAGTAAAGTTGATTCTAGGCATTCAGTGGCCCAGTGGAGCTCTGTGGGGTCAGACGGAGATCTAATTCATGTCGATAACTTTGAAAGTTTATCGCTAAAATTCGCTGCTTTAGTTGACGTGAATGTACACTTAACACACTTTTATACCGAATCCCAACGTATTAAATCAAGAGTGTTTCCACCACTGTGAGTGGGTCGAATAACATTCTGATTAGTTTCAACCGAATCCTGTAGCCTTCTCACTGAATGCTGTGTGACTCTCAGGACACGCCTCGGTCTCCGCAATGTTTTTATATTCACGTAGCAGCAGTGGTGCTGAAACAGCAAAGAGAAATCAATCTATATGGTCACTAATTCACTTTCTATATAATAAAAGTATAGCGGATCTACTTATAATTATATTTAAATAAATCTTTTTTTAACTGATGCAAATACAATATGGTATATGTTAAAAACGATGCATCGCGATACAAACTTTCCGATTCACAGTTTTTTAATACGATGCATCACATCGGTAACTTTTATGCCGATGCACAGATGCTAATCGCCGATTCTTACCATCCCTAATGTAAAGATATTCTACAAAATTGGTTGTTTAGCCACTCTTTTAAAGGAAGACCCTTGGTCGAGTTTCCACATTTTTTGGGGCCATATCTGATCTTCTCCAAACTTTCACCACAAGTTTTTGGAGGCACACAAATCTCATGACAAACCTGTTACAGCATGATAATGCCCTAGTGCACAAAGCCAGCTCCATGAAGATATGCTTTATATGGGAAGATCTACTACTATAGAGCTCCAACGCAATTGATCAATAAAAGTGAACGCTGACATCACCCCAGGCCTCCTGGCCTCTTCTCCATCAGTACCTGACTTTACTAACACCCTTGTGGTTAAACGAATCTCCACAAATCTCCACAAGCACACTCCAAAATCTAGTAGAACATCTCTCTAGAAGAGTGGAGGTTATTATAAGAGCAAATGGGAACTTAATGTGGAATGGGATGTTCACAACAGCACTTTATCTTATGGTGAGGTTTCTACAAAATTTAAAGTGGGCGTGGCCTAAATGAAAAACTAGAGATTTACATGGATCTATTCTATGAATTCTATTCAGTTTTATTTTGCGGATCGATTTTAAGAACAGACATTGTCCCAAAGAACATTTCCAGTGACAAATAGCTTATAAAATATAAATGTGATATGTTAGTGATTATAATTTTATCCCTAATGAGCAAGCCATTAAATCCAATCTACATCTGTTTATAACTCGTTATCTTTTCACAGGGCAAACTGGGAATAATATTTTTGTCGGTGGTTTATAATAATTTCTGATATGGTGCGTTTTCTCGACAGCACTGATTACCGGGTTTTCATCTGCAGAATGTGGTGTGCTGTTAATAAGATAAAAACACCGTCATGTTTCCACGGAAAACATCGAGTTCTTTATGTGCATGGCAAAACGATCAGTGGTGAAAATGCAGTGTGTGTGTGTGTGTTTGTGCTGAGTAATGGGACGTCTGTTTCGTCTGTGTGTAGCACGTGTGGAGCGAGAGCGAGGACTGCCTGCCGTTCCTGCAGCTGGCACAGGACTACATCTCCTCCTGTGGACACAAAACTCTGCTGGAGGTCCTTGATAAAGTCTTCAGATCTTTTAGACCTGTAAGTTCTCTTCATTACACACACACACACACACACACACACACACAAAACATTAAAATCTTGCTGCATGTGTTCCTATCAGTTTATAAAGAAACCATGAGAGGCACCAGACTCAAAAGGAAACCCATCCTCATCTTGGTGGCACCAAATGTCCTTTAGGTCCATCATAAGCACTTTGCCAATAAATAACATCATATGCGTGATGCACCTGCGTTATAAACAACAACGAGAATGGCACCAAAATGCATGTTTGTATATTTGGGACAATTCGGTGTACAGGAGTGGTGACATAAACAGCTTAACAGCACATGTCTTGTTTTTTGGGGTCAGCTGAAGCTTATTTGTTAACTCAGGATGAGAAGGTGAAAGGAGGACAGTGCCAGAGCTTTTTTTTTTATAGCGATTACTGACATTCGGCGACGTTCTGAAAGATGTGATGCAAAGGTTTCCTGTGTGGGCTGAAGGCCATAGGAGGAGTATAAGATCTAGGATGTGTGTAAGAAACACTCTTCAGTGTTGTTGTGAAGAAATTTACAGTCCGAGTTGATTTCAGATCTCTAGGTCTGGTCTCCTGAACATGGCCAGATGAAGTGGGCAAAGAACTTCATTATCATAACTTAATTAGCATATCTTTAACATCTATAACAGGACATGCTGAACTGTTTGACTCCTCTTATACAACAATTTTTATATTACAGTTTTGTAAATAATGAACGACATCTACCTTTAATTATTTATAGTTGTGTAAACACATGAATATTAAGTAATAAGAGTTTGGTCTTTTTAAAAATGCTGTTTTATCGCATTCAGCCACGTTATTTTCGTATTCTGGACTCATCTGCTTGTCTGTACATTGTATGCTTTATTATTACTGTGTTAACTGAAGTGTGGTCTTTTAGAAACGCTGCTCATTCGCATTAAGCCACGTTAAGCGCTTTTAGAATGTCCCCGAGGTATATTAAACAGTCTCTTCTCCACAACTCTGTTTTTTTTTTCTTTCTTGTAGTCTATCATAAAGACTTTAATGAAGACTACTAAATGTTACAAATTATATAGTTATGTGATGTAATCAGTTGCTTTATTGGATAATTTATATATCATTTATTATATATAGGTGATTCTTCTACTTCTTTCAGCTGCTCCCATTAGGGGGCGCCACAGCGGATCATCTGTCTCCATACCCCCTCTGTCCTCTACATCTGCCTCTTTTAAATTAACTACCTGCATGTCTTCCTTCACCACATCCATAAACCTCCTCCTTGGTCCTTCTCTTTTCCTCCTTCCTGGTGGCTCCATCCTCAGCATTCTCCTACTGATATACCCCATATCCCTCCTCTACACATGTGCAAACCATCTCAATCTCACCTCCCTCACCTTGTCTCCAAAACGTCCTACATGCGCTGTCCCTCTAATAAACTCATTTCTAATCCTGTCCATCGTCGTCAATCTGGTTGAAAACCTCAACATCTTCAGCTCTGCTACCTCCAGCTCCACCTCCTGTCTTTTACTCAATACCACTGTCTCTAAACCAAACAACATCTCAGGTCTCACCCCAGTCCCATAAACACTCTCACCCTTCTATCACAAATCACTGCTATCACTCTTCTCCACCCACTCCACCCTGCCTGCACTCTTTTCTTCATTTCTCTAACACACTCTCCATTAATTTGCACTGTTGACCCCAAGTACCTGAACTTCTCCACCTTCTCCACCTCTTCTCCCTGCAACCGCATTTTATATGTGTGTATATATATATACTGTATATACAGCTAGACTTTAAAAGTTTGTTCTTATGCAACAAACTCAGAAAAAGGCAACAACACATAAGAATTGGACAGTAAATGACTGCAAGAAAGTTCAGTGGATTCCAAAAATAACATAAATTCTTAAAAATGGTAACAGGAGAGAAGCTGTGATCAGACTTCCTCACCCCCACAGTCAAACTGAAGGTGGAAGCTTACATTTTTGGGGTTGTTCTGGAGCGTTGGAGACTTATGCTGGAAAGTAAAATGAATCCTGAACCAACATGGCTTCCATTCCATACCATTACACCATTGCAATTCTGTCTGGACTGTGGCTCCTTGGAACCGACTTCACTGTACAACAAGACAATAAAACGAAGCGTACTTTCAAGCTGTGTAAGCATTATTTCGAGAGTATACAGTCATCTGGAGTGATATCTATCATGGAATGACCTGCCCACTCACTGCACCTAAATCGTATTGAATTACTCTGGGATAAACTGGATCGCAAAGAAATCCTAAACTAGTGAAGAACACCTTTGAAGCACAGCTTCAAGTATTTCAGCTGAACGTTAGGAGAAACCAACTGTCCGAATTCCAAGAGTGTGTAAAGCTGTTCTTTATGCTAAGGAAGGAATATTCAATGAAAATAAAGTGGAACACCTCAAGTCAATTCAAGAGGCTTTTATTGTCATTTCTACTATACACAGTGGTACACAGTACACAGTAAAAACGACACAACGTTCCTCCGGATCCCTGGTGCTACACTACACAACAACATAGAGCTACAACACAAGTGCAACCTAGTGATATATGTGATACCTAGTGAATCTGGATTTTTTTTAATTGTTTGGTCAAAGTCGATCGTCACAATGTTACTGAGTTTGTTGCATAGAAACACGAGGGAACATGCATGTGTCCAGTCTTGTTGTCTCCAAACTTCTGACAGGCACCTTATAACCTGGTTTTGCATGAACACTGGAATGACCATGATGTTGTTTTCCAGCTCTTGGGTCTTCCAGACATCGATGACGACACGTACGAGCAGTACCATGGAGACGTGGAGGAGGAAGCCGAGACGGACCATCAGCAGATGGGAGTTAGCCAATAATTTGCTCACTGAGGTGGATCGCCAGAGCATTGCTTCATTCCCTCTCGTTTTTTTCCTTCTTCCGAGCCACCTTCACATTTCTACTGTTTTATGATATGCACTGTCCCTCTGTTTTACACACTCTCACACACACACACACACACACACACACACACACACACACAGACCATAGCTTGCTAATGCACGATACCACCGATTCTCAGCAGACCTCCCATGTCCTGTGTTTTTATTAAGTGAGATCTTGCTGAAAAAAAAAAGAAAGCATTTCCATCGGCTCTTGTGCAGTGGTTTCAAAGGATTCAAAAGGCTAATGGTCTCAGATGGTTACAGTATTGTAAGAAGATGTGGATCATTTGTGATTTAATGGACCTAGTAGACTCTATAGTTGAAATTAATACAAATATAAGGAGATGGCATGACACGTCTTTTTCTTAACAGATATTAAGGCTACATCTACACTAATCAAGATTAATTTGAAAACGGCGGGGGTTTTTTTCTGCATCCAGACATCCGTTTTTAATTGTTTCCCAATTAAATTAATTGTTGCTCCTTCACACTGAGTGTCTGAAACGCTCTCGTTCCTGTACTGCGCATGAGCAAAACATAAGACGCTCCGACCTGCATCATTTACACCCGCGGTCTGTTTACGTTACAGCTCTTTGAACCATCGCTTCGACGACTACAAATACGGCGTAGTTTTTCGAAAGTGTGGACGAAACGACAAATAAACATACAAATATACGTTTTTAAACGAAAACGTATTAGTGTAGACATGGCCTTATACTGATGCTGAAATCTTGAGTTTTAGCTGACATGGATACCTATTTTATTTTTTGTTGATTAAAACCACAGCTTGACTTTTTCCAAAAAAATCACATACACTAGAAATATAATTGAACATTATTTTAGGGTGTAATAACTAAATAAAAAGCATAAATATGCTAAATATGAAATCAGTCCTAAAAAAAGAAATACAGTTTAATCTGGTTATATATAAACATGTAATGTTTCCAAAGAATATTTTATAATGTAATATAATTATATTTATAATTCGAGTTTTCTCAAATATACGATCCCCCAGTATCAGATCAGTGCAAGGAGTGGAAACTGCATTTATTTTTCGACATACTCGCCTGCTACATCAATCAATTAATCAATCAATCAATCAATCTTTATTTATATAGCACCTAACATCTACCAGGTAGACCCTAGGTGCTAAACAACGTGCAAGAGGCAACATGCAAAATAGTAATAAAATTTGAATGAACATAAAAGTAGTAAAATATATAATATTATTTTAAAAAAGAAGTAAAAACTTAAAACAGAAGAGAAATAAAATAAGCATTAAAACACAACAATTAAAACAACTTATCATCAGGGAACCACCACTACAGGATCGTCACTGACGGACATTTTTGAAACGTGAGAGTCTCATCACCGCACTCCTCAGTCTGTAGACATCCACAGGTTGTACGCTGTCGTTCACAAGAAACTTCAGCATCACACACACACGCTGCTCAGTGCACTAACACTGTTGTCTGCCATCTTGATTAACAGTCTCTGGACATGTGCATCGCCTATCAGTGATACTACACACTATCCACTTACTACTGCGTGTAGTACCGTCACGCTAACATCCATTTTTATACCTGTAGAATTAAAAGGTTTGACTTGAACGCCCTTTGTAATCATCCTGTTATTAGCATTTAACACAAATCCATTCATAAATACACTACGGAAGACATTTGTAAAAAAAATTGCTAAATATTCCCAAAATTGACTAGACTAGGCTCAAATAGAGCTTGTCTTTCTGAATGTCTGTACTTAGAAAGTCGTGATTGATTTTAAATAGGTGAAGAGGTGTTGTAATGCTGCGAGGAGAATTTGAATGAGGTTGACAGATCATGATTGGCCATCAGTGATCTCAGAAGTCAGAGCTGATCTGTCGAACTCTTTCAAATTCTCCTTATCCGCTTTGTCCTTTGTATCTCGATATCCTCGATTATACAGCCAGGGATTGAATAGGAATAACGATCCCAGTGAAGCTCTCCAGCTGCGATACTTAGCTCTAGATCAAAGATAGCGTGATTGCGTTTTCAGTTTTCTGCAAAAGACCAGCTTTTGTTTTTGCACTTAATGCAACGTGGTTCCTTTGTCCATTTTCTGTCTTCGATAGTCTTCGATTGTATTAATCTCTAGCCTACTTCAGGCATGTTTTCACACAAATCATGGCTAATTATAAACTTCCTCCATGATTTTTTTTTCCTCCGTGAATGTAAAAGCCTGAGTTGAGCTTTAATGTATGAAGTACAATAAGCGCAAAACATGTTGATCTCAAGCAGCTTCATGGGGTTTTTTTTTTCATCCTCTGGTGCTGACTGAGGAAAATATGATCCTCAGCCACCACTTAGTTTTCATGATTCAAAGGCACCGAACTGACTGAAGTCCGACACACCCCACAGCAAATTTTTTTCCGGATCGCTAAACCAACGTAAACAGGTTAGCATGACTAGCAGAGGAACGTCACATGTTTTGCCAGGATACAAAGAAAGCTGATAAGTTCCTGCTGACTTTATATGTTTAGTGCCCACAGAATACTGACATCCAAGCCCTGTATCTCCCACACACACTCACTGCTTCCATACCGTCTTCCTCTACATTAACATATACTGAAGTCTGGTGTCAGAGCAAATGAATCTACTCTTTGATATGAATATTTATTTGGTTGTCCAGCTTTAGCACTGCAAGCTTTTGTATATTTCCACCCCCCCCAGTACAAACCACTGGGTATTTACCCCATTAAAGCACTATTTTAATGCCTTTAAGTTGGAACTTAGAGTTTGCTTAAATATGTCATTTTATAATTTGTTCTGTTTTATCCCATGCTTTGTTATCTGATTTGTTTCGTCCTCAAGTTTGTGTATGTTCCTCAATTAAAACCATGTGGAGGTGACGCTTTTTCAGCTTGGCCTTTTCCATTACTGAGTCTTTCAAGTCAAAAAATTAAAACTGATTCAATTATGCAGCTGTAAAATGTAATAAAAATGCATAACACCAATTATTATGACATTATAGCATTCTGAGCGCTGAAGTGAAGAACACTGATTACATCATCATAGCACCTGTTAGTGTGTGGATTTATTTATTAGGCAGCAAGTAAACATTTTGTCCTTGAAGTTGATGTTAGAAGCAGGAAAAATGGGCGAGCATAAGGTTTTGACCGAGTTTGACAAATTGTGACGTCTAGACGTCTGGGTCAGAGCATCTCCAAAACTGCAGCTCCTGTGGAATGTTCCTGGTCTGCAGTGGTCAGAATCTATCAAAAGTGCTCCAAGGAAGGAACAGTGGTGAACCTGCGACAGGGTCGTGGGAGTCCGAGGATCATTGATGCATGTGGGGAGCGAAGGCTGGTTTGTGTGGTCCGAACCAACAGACGAGCTCTCGAGTTAATGCTGTTAATGCTTCAGAAATGTTTTGGCAGCAAAAGGGGGACCAACACAATATTAGGCAGGTAGGAAAAATGTTTATGCCTGATCAGTGTAGGGACGACCAGAACGACTTACAATTATTTCATTTGTACAGTGATTTATACTTTGATTGTGCTGGGATGTGAACTCACAACCTCACAATTAGAAATCCAGCTTAAACACTGAGCCTTTAAATGAAACCTCCCCAACCTGCCACTGCTGAGCCCTTAGCTGAGAACCCTTAACACTCAACTGCTCAGTTGTATATATATATATATATATATATGGACAAGGGCATCTGCCAAATACTGAAATTTAACTAGTATAGTATAGACAGTACTTGTAGAAGACAAAGCCAAGATACAGCTTAAGCACAGAGGGTTAAGGGCTTTGCTCAGTTGTCCCAACAGTGCCAGCTTGGTGATTACCAGGGTTTTGAAACCACAACCTTCTGATCAGTAAACCAGAGCCTTAACCACTAATCTGGTAGCAGCTCTGAGAAACATTTAGAGCATCACACATTCATGTGTGATTATTTACTAAAGCAAAGTATATATATTATTAATGTATATATAGTTTTTAGAACTATATACTTTTATCTCTTTTTAATTAAAATTGACACAAATGGAAAAACATCTACAACACTCCTACAATGAGGAATCAGAACTTTTTTCAAGAGGATGAAATTGTTTAAGTGGAAAAGTACAATAATGCTCTGAATGATAAAGACAATGTGTTCCAGGTCATGTGGAGACTTGGCACTAGGCAACATAAGCATATATGGATGGAGGTTGGAAAAAAAAAATATAAAAGCAATTTTTTTATTTTTTTATATATAGAAAGGGAAGAAATATAATGGGAGATTTATTTATCTTTTAAAGGGACAATACTATAAAAACCTGGAAATTTTAACTGCTCTAATAGAAGATACACAAATCTGTATAGTTCTGTCAAGCAGACAAAAACATGCACATGATGAATAGGACCTGTGGCTTTGCATGGTTATGACGTACAGCTGTTATCATAGGGTGTACTCACTTACGATACCAGCTATTTTGACAATAATGGTTGTATCTGAGATATTTTCAGAGGCCTTTAAATCTGGACTGGCATACAAGCTGCACAGTGACTAGTCTAAAATATATATATATAATTTTCATTTCTTTAGTGTTGTCCCTTTAGAAGATATAATACAATGATGGCTGTAATATAAGGGGTGTACTTACTTTTGTGAGATACTGTATATATTTTTTTGGTAAGGCTCTCATTATATGCCCCAAAATTAAGAAAAGAAAATCCAAAATGTTGGATGTTGATGTTAAGGGCCCAAGAATTTATAACCTGAATCCTTAATGAGCATGGTTTAGAGGTAAGTAAGACTCAATAAATGCAGATTAGTACAATTAGTTTTAGTGGTAACAGAAATCTATGCATCAAATAATGACAATAATCAAAACAGAGACTGTGGTGATGTGATATAAGTAGGGTTGGTATTAATAAATAAAAGGAAAGCAGACCATGGACAAATCCTTGGGAAACACGAATATCTGTAGCAGTGCCAAAAATGTGTTTGGCACAAGCATCAAAATAATGTCTGTTATTGGAGATAAGATCAGAATTACTCCTGCAAATTAGTGATGAAGATGCATGACGTTCACGATTTATAATGTAAACACAAGTAATGGAAAAATGAGTCAAGAGTAATAAAATATTTTTTATTTAGTTTGCAGTTATAATGTGAAATCTGGCTGAAGTGAAGGATGTAATCAGGATGTCAAGGTATATAAAGAGGCATCTGAATAAAAGTTTGACAATCAGAATTGGCTGATTGGAAGACTTTTGGTTTGTGAAGAATTATGATAGATGGACAGGTACAACAGTCATGGGTACATGAAATTCACACTAAATGCCCATGGTTGGATGTAGGTGTTGATTATAAGGAACAGCCATGGGCTGGAGCCATCATTGGAAATCACAAGGTCTAATCTTACATTACGGTAAACACCAGTCTGAAAATAAGCACAATGTGTGTGGCTGAATAATAAAACTGGGTTCAATCCAGATATTACTAATAGTCACCTCAATGCATAGCCAACAATACGATCTATTAAAGAGACATATGAAGAATCTACTGATACGATACGATTCCCCTCAACTCTAATGCAATTCAAAGCAATATGATGCGATAAAAAAATGTGATACGATGCAATTCAATATGGTACAGAAAGTTTGCTTTTAATTCTATGGTTCAGACAGACAACTGTTGTGTCTCCAGAAAGTTACAGCTCTACCTCTGCCATGTTAATCTGTATTCCATGTGACTCCCAGGACACGCCTCGGTCTCCGTAGCGCTGCGATACGTCATGTTCACGTAGCAGCAGAAAAACGGTTTAGTGACGGGAAATCAATCTTTTTATATCAAATGTTGGTCACAAATTATTGATCGAATTATTGAATATAGCAGGTCTACTAATAATTAAAAATAAATCAATTGGGTTTTACCGATGCAAATATGTTAAAAACTAGGCATCACGACACAAAATTCCAACCTGTATCCGATGCACACTGAGTCTTTCCATCCCTAGTACATAGTGTACTTTAGTGTACACATACTAAAACCTTTGCTCCAAAAGAGAAAACAATTCTACAATCATGCAGCAGCAGGATGTGCTGGTGTGAGTTTTTCAGGACCTGCTGATCTTCTGAAGAGATGCCTGCTGAAGATAGCGGTGGATGGGCTACAAGAGCACATCAGCTTCCACATCCTAATGCCAAAAACAAGATTCTAAGGTTATACTGGGGTGCACAGAAGGTATCAAAAGGCATACATATTTACATTCCAGATATTCTATGGGTGGAGGAACACACTCATTATAGCACTGACACATGGTTATATCGAGTGTTTATACCTCCTATGTATTACAGTGGACATTTTATTAGGGGACTGGTGCATTTTGCATCCACTTTGTCCATGTACAATTGTTCTTTCCACACAAATTATAGGTTAGTCGTCATCTAGTCCTTCACCAGTGTCAGTTTTTCTTCACCGGTGGATTGTTTCTAGCGTCGCTAGTAACACTAGAGTGTTAAAAAAAACCTGATGCACTTGTTCCAATGCTACACACCCCACTATGTCAGCATTGTGTTGAGAGTGATTTGTTGATCAAAGGTAAGTGCTTTATCCTGGTTCAGTTAGCAGGAAATTATAAGCCAGATCTGGGAAACACTAGGTGGAATCTGGGCAACAGGAACATCCGAGACTGATCCACCATCCACATCAATATATCACCAAAAATGTGTGGACACCTGACCATCACACCCATATGTGTTTCCTTCTCAAACTGTTGCCAAAAAGTAGGAAGCCCACAGTTGTAAAGTCCTTCACAGAGCCCTGACCCCCTCAACCCCTCATCTTTAGGGTGTACTGTAACACTGACTGAACTCTAGACCTGCTCATCCACACTGTGTGATCTCATGAACTTTCTCTTGTAGCTCCAATGTCTAATGGAAAACCTTTAATTAAGTAGAATGGAATAGAATTTGTGCAATTCAAACAAACTTTGAGTCCTATCATGGCCACCATGTGGAAGTGGTAGCTCATTTCTGATCAGAAGCAGTTCGAGTGATAGCACCACCAAGTGGGCCACTCCTGGGCCCAAAGTCCTTAACCGTCAACTGTTCAGTTTCATTCATGAGATATCTTTATTTACTTTTTTCAGCAGGTAAAGAAACAGATCTGGAGAGATCATGGATATCGATTGTTTTGGAGAACTTTGTGTTTGGATGCTGTCATCTCCCCACTCTCATACGTTCACTCAGGTTTGTGGATGGTGGTGTGACGAGCAGTAGAAGCTCCCAAAGCTTCTACATGTCTGTGGGGTTCTTCTCCTCTAGTTATGCTGCCATATCTAGTCTTGCTAGACTACTATATTGGAGAACACTTTGTGCAGCTGAGGATGGTTCCTCAACAACAGCCTAAAAATCCATGAAGCTATTGAGCAACTCAAGAAATTTGAGGAAGGATTTGGACTGGAATAATATCAACAGTCTGCTACAATGGATTTGAAGACCACAGGTTCTGCATTTAAGCACCTAAACAACAGTATAATAAACGTTGTCAATGATGGGTTCTTTTCAGAGTCTGGTTCCTCTGAAGGTTTCTTCCAAATGAAGTCTCATGGAGTTTTTTTCTTGCCACAGTCACCACCGGCTCACATCTTAATTTCTGTAAATCTGCTTTGGGACAATGTTAATTGTTGTTCTACAAATAATTCTGAATTGAATTCAATGAAATGTCTGCCACTTCTCCAAATAAAATGCTGTAGGTGGGAGGAGTTTATTAGATGGACAGCACATGTAGGATGTTTTGGAGACAAGGTGATGGAGGTGAGATTGAGATGTTTTGGACATGTGCAGAGGAGGGACATGGGGTATATCAGTAGGAGAATGCTAAGGATGGAGCCACCAGGAAGAAGGAAAAGGGGAAGACCAAAGAGGAGGTTTATAGATGTGGTGAGGAAAGACATGCAACTAGTTGGGGTGAAGATGTAGCTGTAGAGGACAGGTTGGTTATGGAGACGGATGAGTCGCTGTGGCGCCCCCTAATGGGAGACGCCAAAAAAAAGAAGAAGAAGAAGGTGGGATTTAACCTCACAACCTTTCGATTTTAAGCCCTACGCCACTACTTTCCATCTGTTGGTGGTAGGTTTTTGGTTATAGAGAAGGGCAGATGATAACCCTCAGAGTTATACACAGTCCTTTAAGCTTTTATAGGAACCCTGGATTATGGTTATTTGTACAGCGTGTCCCGTTATTGTGTTTGTTTTTCTTGTTGAGGCTGCACTTCCGCGTTGACGTCACCTGACGCACATCAAGGAGGAGGGCAATCCGTGCTTTTCACACACACACACACACACACACACACCATAATAACCTTCGACTCGTATCGTCTTCTCGCGCACCGGACGCGTCGGCTTTAATGTTTTTTTTTTGGTTTGTTTGTTTTGATCGGATTCGTTACAATGTAGCGTTCAGACCTCCCGCTTCACACGTGTCCGGTTTTCTTTTGAAGTGTGATCGCGAGTGTGTGTATATGTGTGTGTGTGTGTGTGTGTGTGTGTGTGTGTGTGTGTGTGTGTGTGTGTGTGTTCTGATCATCCGGAATGACATCGCGCTGACAGTCCAGAGGCCCGAGGACACTTTGGACACGGTCGCAAAACTTCGGAAACAGAAGAGCAACTAGTGTGAAGTCATGACCTTGTGTTTAGCGCCGTTTTGGATGAGTTCCACATCTGGAGTTTAAGTCGGATCTCATCCACATCAGACTTGTCCAACTCGGTTCTTTACAGATTGTTGTTTTTTGTTTGTTTGTTTGGGAGACCCCCCGAACAGTGCGTCCTAACAAAAAAAAACCCAAAACAAATAAACACATGGGCCCCAAACAGAGCAGTCCGGCGGCCAGTGCTCGTCTCAGGGCTTACTCGGGCTCGGATGTGCCCTCTCCCACCAGCACCGCCGCCGGCTCCGGGAGCGCGTCCGCAACCGCGATTCGGTACTACACAGGAAACCAGCAGCAGGTCGGTGCCAACAGGCGGTACCCCGCAGACAGTGCGAGACCCAACTCGCTTTTCCAGCCCACCAGCGACGAGGACCCCCACGGAGAGCGAAGTCAGTCCGGCCCGAGACTCCTGATAGGATCATTACCAGCCCACCTGTCCCCTCACCTGCTCGGAGGTAAGCCCGTGTGACCCAGCACCTACAGCTCAGCCTCTTCACCTTAACACCCTGCAATCACCACAGGGTTACTTATTACACTTTGATACAGTATATCAAAGGTCATCCCAATGTATTGATTTGTCTCAGTATGGATGTTTGAAAGATTTTCGGTTCAGGATATTACTCAAGCAATCAGATGATCACAACACCAAACATCTCACAGACACCAACAGTGTATGTGAGCAGGAGTATTTAGGGTCCTCAGGGGATGCAATTTAAGGATCCATATACAGTACAGTACACAGCGAAAACTAAACCCAGTTCCTCCAGGATCGAGGTTCTCCATAAGACGACATACATTAGCAGATGTGATCTTGAAAAGCTCTCCACTCCAATTTATTTTATTGGTGAGAGTTAGGACTTACATAGAGTTTATTTTGGGTGAATTGGAAAAGCAGCCGTATTTTGTTTTTTGTGAGAAGTCTGAAGAACTTGATGAAAGCTAGAGCAGCAGATGTGTATCTAGAAGAACACAGTCAACCAGCTCTGGATCAAAACCCTGCCACTGACCTTTTATTAGGCTCTGACGCTCCTTCAGGTCAAATCAGAAGCAGTTATATATCACTAACAGCAGATAGGATGTAGATTTTGACCCTTAATGATGCAACCAAGTTGAGGAAGAAACCTTGAGAGTTCTTGGACTCAGAAAGTAACCTTTCTTCTTCTGTGATTAGAAATCATTACTCTTGATTAACTGTAAAACATTAATTGTGTTATGATGGTCTTTAGAATAAATAGTTAGCAAGTAAGAGTCTTGGATTGAGCACAGAACAGTGTTTGATTACAACAATAGTCATTTAGAAACAAGGATAAAGCATAGGTGTATTATTGCCAGATGTGGAGCTGCACAGCTGCATCACGGACGTATGGAGATGCATTTCCTGGATCAAAGTTCACTCAGTTGTTCACTCTTGCTATGTATATGTATGATCGTAGTAAATGGGGTAGTAAATGGTTCTGGTTGGTAGTAAAAAGCCTCTGATTTACCTCGAAATTAAAACATTATAACAGTGAAGTAAATTAACACTGATGATCTCCTCATCATGGCACCTGTGGGTGGGATTTATTAGGCAGCAAGTGAACATTTTATCCTCAAAGTGAACATGTTAAAAGCAGAAAAAAATGGGCGAGTGTAAGGACTTGAGTGGGTTTGACGAGGGCCAAATTGTGACGTCTAGACGTCTGGGTCAGAGCGTCTCCAAAACTGCAAAAGTGCTCCAAGGAAGGAACAGTGGTGAACCGACGACAGGGTCGTGAGCGGCCGAGGCTCATTGATACACGTGAGGAGTGAAGGCTGGCTCGTGTGGTCCGATCCGAAAGAAGAGCTCCTGTAGTTCAATCTTCTGTAGAAGGTGATGCTGTTGATGCTTGACAGGTCAGAACTGATTTAGCAGCGAAATATACACACTATTAGTCATAATGTTATGCCTGATCTGTGTACATAAGTGTTGGAGAGCTACGTATATCACAATCACTCACTTTGTACATTCTTACAACAAGATGTATAAAAAAATGGATCAGTCCTACATAAAACGTTTGTATCGAACGTATTGTTAGTCGTGCAAAGCGGGTATCTTTAACATTCGCTACATTCGCAACAGCTCACTTTCCCCAACACAACCAGGAAGCAGCTGGAGATTCTTCCCTCTGTTTTTACTGTACATTCCCCACTGGCTATTGCAGCAGGGGGGGGTAACCGTAAAACCTTCAACAAAAACAGATAGGAGCGAGATAACACCTGAGCTGACTTGCCATGCAGATTGGAAAGTGGAGCATGCCCAGGAGTGCAGCAGAGGAAAGGGACTCTGACTAGCGACTTCCTCTAAGTCACATGTTTTGCAGAAATGCACAGAGTGTTTTTAGAGCTTGCTTTGTTTCGATACTAAACCTATTTACTTTCAGGGGCTGCTGATATCGTTGATGTGGTTCCTGAGCAGTGTAACTCACCAGTTTCTGAAGTCTAGTAACTAATGCTAATCAACAAGCTCAACAAGTGTGTGACACATTTAACATCTGATCTGGGGTGATCTGGAATCTGGAAAATTGCATCTACAATTTTTGCATTTGGTGCATTTACAAGTAACATATATATATACATGCAGTTTAGTTGCAGCAAAGTGGCCGCATCATAACTTTTTTTTTTTTGCGCCAAGTGAGTAAGAATCATTATAATGTGTCTATTGTAGGTGATAGTTTCATTTCCTTAACACAATCTATATTTCAGTTTTGATCCCAAGTCTGCATGCACATTTGCAGATAGATGTAACATATCAAGATGTATTAAATACCCTGAAAATTGGGGTAAAACACAAGGTATCTGATATTTTTTGCATTTGGATGAGGGGCATGCTGCAAAATGTATGTTACCTTCACCATTTATACTCTTTCAGCAGTTGCTATGGCAATACCAGTGACCCTGTAGGGCTACACTTCTCTTTTCTTTTTTGCCTGTAGCAACACGATAGCAAACGCAAATCCGATTTTTGTCTAACAGAAAAGGCAATTTACTTATGTGTAAAAGACGTGCCTTTGCTCACTGCACGCCAGCTTATTACTGGTGAAGTTTGACCTGTAGATGCACGAGGCTTGTGCTGAAAGAGCACATTGCGGTCTCTCTTTGGTTAGTGAGACACATGAAAGAGTTGCTAACCAGACGCTTGATGTAGTTAAAGATGGCCGGTCGGTGTGGCTCTCTTTTATTGATTGATGCCAATTTTCTGCTAAATGTCTGAGAGACTATGGAATGTATAACTATATACATTGACTAATGTGTATTTGTGTGTGCTACAGTCTTGACTAGTTGTCTCATTTTGCTCATGTTTGTTTGTCATTGAATGCAATCTAACTGTAAAGCCGCTTTGGGACAATGCGCATTGTTAAACGCGCTCTACAAATAAAATTCAATGGGATTGGATTGAATTGAACATGATATTCAGGTGTTGTATTTTTGCTCCCAGCTGTTCATTGAAAGTAGATACAGCTCAGAGCTGTGATTAAACAATTCACTGTAGCTGGCTAGCATGAGGCATGAGGCTGACTAGCATGAGGCTGACTAGCATGAGGCTGACTAGCGTGAGGCTGACTAGCATGAGGCTGACTAGCATGAGGCTGACTGGCATGAGGCATGAGGCTGACTAACATAAGGCATGAGGCTGACTAACATAAGGCATGAGGCTGACTAACATGAGGCAAAAAATGCATGTAACCCTATTACAGTAATTATTAGAAGTGGCACCAGTGCTTAAACAAATTACATTAAATAAATCTTCTTCTAATCTTCAACATTTTTTATCGTTATAATTTCTGGGATCAAGTTATTCACACACGATGCCGGAGAGGACACACAAAACAAACACATTTTTTATTATGAGGAGAAAATTCCCCAAAATGTCCATCAAATTCCAATGTCCATAAAACATATTTTAGACTGTAATACTTGATTACTTTAATCAAGTTAATCCAAATGTAATGTTTTAGAAAAAATTATCTTAAACATTTAGTTTTATATTTGTAACTTTAATATTTATAACTAAACCTGGCATAGCGCTAAGAAAAAAAAAAAATATATATATATAAGATAAAAGGACCAGCAAGGTTTTTCTCTGCTGCCATAATCTCTATTAGAATTGATTTATGTTTTAATATTTTTTTGTCCATGAATATGTATTGAATTATTATTAATAGTCTATTTTATTCATTTTATAGCATTTCTCTCGGCCTTTGATTGTTTGTTTAGTTTGGAGTCCAATCAGATTTCATTATGTGTTGCTGGGGTCAAAGGTATAAGGCCAGCAGAGTCAGCACCATCATTTATTTTTTTTTTAAATTATAAACTCCATGTTGCTTGAAGCTGTAGCTCTAACCAATCATACTGCAATTTGGTCACTCCAATGCCCCCTAGCAGGCATCCAGTCATGTTGTAATTTATTTATTTTTTTTACGTTTTTTGTTTGGATGGTCAGAGAACGCATAAATCGGAGCTCGCAAACTGCATCTGTAGCAAACTGCACAAGCTCAAATCTATTCGTGTGGATTATATAACTGTTTTTTCATTCCACATTGGCTGAGAAGAATTAGATTTGCTCGCGGATAAACTTACAAGGACATTTACAAGACAGACTTTGCAAGAAAAACTGGACATCGTGAGGAAAGGTCTGCCCAAACACTTCGTTTTTTGCGTTTTCTTTCCTGAAGAATTTGCACAAAAACTCACAATTTCCCTTAATTTCATATCCCCAGAAAAAACGTAATGCACTGAAAAAAGGCAAAAAAATTTAGGGAAAACCCAAGATAATTTTATACAGTTAATATTGATGCTTCAGCTAGAAATTCTGTACGTGGGTGGTGCAGTTGTGGCTGCAGTGAAAAGAAGACGTGTTGAATTGTGTTTATTGGGTTTCTTGCTTTAGTAATAACGTCTGTTTTTGCTGTATGAGATTCCTGTCTGTTATACTGCGTTTCTCTATAATATTTAGCCGTGTTTGCAAGTTTCTTTAGCCGTGGCCACATATTGATTGTATTCGAGACATTGCATTAGATTGATTGTATAATTATTTGTATTGACACTGAATTATTGCATAATTATGGTGGTATTGTGCAGTTTTCTATTACAGCATGAACCTAAAGTATGCTTTTATCTGTGCTGATGTTTTTTTATTATTTGCTAATGGATTTCTGATTGTAATGTTGTTGTTTTTTTTAAGTGTTTTCTTTTGTGTCACTGAGCTTACTTTACACTTCCTTGCTAGCACATTTGATTTATTTATAATTATAATTAAGAAAGAAACAAATTTAAACATCTCCTACTCCTTTTGTGACGTGTCCTTTTGAGGCCTTTAGAAAACCTTTAGCGCTATAAGCGCACAGAGAGGATGTGCTACGAGGAACTGAGAGAAGGTAGTGCTCCATTTTGATGCATGTGTCTATAATAAATGCAGAATCGCATTTGGAGCCTGAATTGGGGAAAGTAAGCAGAGGTGGAAAAAAACATGCCTCCATTAACTTGAACCTCTTTACCACATGTTGATGATGTTGAGATATCACCAGAAAAAGTCTCCATGTGGTGTATTCTTCTTCTCTCTGTTTGATTTCAATTTCTCATTGGTTTTTAATTGGCCAAAAGACCAATGTTTTTTTTTAAACAAATAACATTTTCTGCTAATGGTGCACACAGATAGTAATACTTAACCCTAAAGCAATCAGTTCCACATCGTTCTGTCATTTTGGGTGAAACCTCAAAGCCCAGTGAGTGAGCGTGGTCTGGGGCTTCATGCCAAATTCCAGTTCTGCCATGTTCTTTCAGTCAACCTTTACAAAATTCCATGTTGATGAATATCGTTCCTGAAATCCGAAGGTCGTGAGTTCATATCCCAGCCACACCCAGCTGCCACTCCTGGGCCCTTGAGCAAGGCCATTAACCCCATAGCTGCTTAGTTGTATGAATGAGATTAAGATAAATGATGTTTTATAAGGAAATCTGCCAAATGCAATGAATGTAAAATGTGAATCCAACAAGAAAATAGTAGGACCAAAAAATTAAACAATGTCATAATGACAGTAGGTTCAAGCTAAAAAGCTTATCTTATGAGAATCCATAGAAATATATAGAAATATATAGAAATATATAGAAATATATATATATATTTGACATATTAAGTTTTATGATCAAAACATTATTATTGAATAGTTGTTTTTTATTAGCAAAATTATAGATATTTTTTAAACTTGATCAGGCAGTGTTCACTAGACATCTCACACATATCTGTTTAAAGGTGAAGTCCCTGCTTCATGTACAGTATCGAAGGCAAGATTCAGCGATTCGCATCTGTGCATCAGCATTAAAGTTTCCGGTGTAATGCGTCAATTTAAAAAAGTGTGCAAATGCATACAAGTCGGCATTTGTGACGCGATGCACCGTTTTGAACGTATTTGCATCTGTAAAACCAGATTTATTTCTATATAATTATTAGTAGAACTATACTTTGATTATTTATAAAAAGTGACCAATAATTTGTGACCAATATTTGATATGTAGATGGATGGACTGTTTCTCGAGCGCGTTCTCTCAGCTCCACTGCTGTTACGTGAATAAGACGTATCACAACACTACGGAGACCGAGACGTGAAAAAGTATTGTGTTGGTTTTGTTGTCCATGGTGTGGTCTTTTAGGGATGTATTTATATCCCTACTATTAATGTGTCTATTAGACAGGCTCTACATATACACACAAATTTAATTTATTTTGAGTCATTTTGTTCATTTTGTATAACACCAGCACTGACAACTATGGCAAACAAGGTGAAGGTGCTTTTTTTTTTTAACAGCCCAGTAAAATTTGTTCTTCGTATATCCCAGTGATGTAAGGAAGCTAAAGTCAGAGTGCAGAATCAGCCCTGGGGCACATAAGGTTAAGGGCCTTACTCAAGGGTCCAGGAGTGGCAGCTTGGGGATTCTGGGGCTTAAACCTCCAATCAGTAACCCAGAGCCTTAACCACTGAGCTACTGCTTCACCAAGCATGTAATCTACACCATCTAAAAGTAATAAAGGGATTGAGACAATCTTACACATAGATGTTTGTTAAACATGTAAGGAACGAGATGATTGGCATTCCTTATACTTGGAAGTCTTCAGGACAGGGAGTTCTCAGTCACATGAAAATTTGTCTCATGAATATAAAGAGAGTATGGTGCATGAAGTGTTGATTATAGCTCAGCAACGGGTGAGAAACGTGTCTCGTAAACATTCCACAGCATTAAACACAGCTATACAGTGGAACCCCGTTGGACAAGCATAATTCGTTCTTGGAAATTGCTCGTAGGTCCATTTGCTCGTATGTTCGAACTGATTTTCCCCATAAGAATTAATGTAAAGGTGATTTAAGCTTTATTTCTGCATTTAAAAAGTATTTATAGCGTATTTTAACAAACAAATACACGCAAATTACCGTACGGTAAACATAATTTAACACTTACCCATGTGGTAGTGGTTGATTGCGAGTGTGAGACGCGCACCACGCTCGTACTTTTTCTTGGTTTCGAAGGTAATTCTATTTACTTTCTTTTCCCCAGCACCATCACTGATTTTCCTGGGAGACATTTTTGAAGATTTCTACTGAAATAAAAATAGAACACAAAAAAAAAAGTTAAGTTTTTGCTGCACTGAACAACGAGAGCGACCGATTGACACGATATAAACTAAGCGACTGATGCTACCCTCAGCCGAAAGCGGGGAACCGGCAGCATGGGTTTGCTTGTGCCTTTGAAATTTGCTCGCAAAAATTGATCCTATTTTGCGAGCAAATTTCGAAGGCATAAGCAAACCCACATGGCTGGTCGCTCGTATCTTTGTTTGCTTGTACAATTACCATAATTTCTGGACTATTAAACGCACCCATATATAAGCCGCACCCACTGAATTTGACAAAGATTTTTATTTTGAACATAAAAAAGCCGCACCTGTCTATAAGCCGCACCTGTCTATAAGCCTGTCTACACTGAAACTAATGAACTTTACACAGGCTTTAATGAAAGACAGTGTCTGTTACACGGCTTGTATCTAAACAGTAGCCTACCAAGAAAGTAATTGTTCACTGTCTTCCTCCTTCCTTCCACAACTATTTCTCTCGAGAGTTAATCTTTTGGCATCGTTGTGTGTTTAAAAATCACCATCGGTGAAGCTTTTCTCCCGATGCCGTGCAGCTCAGAACACAGGTTAAGTGTGTTTTAATGCCCGGTTGTTTTCAGCATGACGAATGATTCGCATTTCCTGTAGACAGTCCGAGTGAGCGGCAGATCAAACGTCAGAGGAACATCATCCATATTTATGATGTGGTGCGGCCCGATTCAGTGGGAGCACATCCGATTTAATATAAAGAGTTTCATTGGTTCACCTGAACCCGTTCTGCAATTTCGTTGGTCTAATGTTATGGGGCTCAGTTTTTTGGCTTAAGTCTTGTGAAACCGGGAAAAACCAGGAAAAATCCATAAATAAGCCGCTTCGTTGTTTAAGCTGCGGGGGTTCAAAGTGTGGGGAAAAAGTAGGGGCTTATAGTCCGGAAAGTACGGTAGTTGCTCGTACCATAGGTTTTTACTGTACACTGTTATCTCTGGGTGGTATGTATTTTTATATGCACACATTTAAATGCTGTAAGCATGTGCATCACACAATCACATGTCTTATGTGTGTCTTAGTAACATATTCCTTCATTTAAAATATCCCCAAATACAAGCTTAGATCGGTAATTTCATGCAGCATCATGTGTAAAAAACATTGTATAAACAAACTGTATGGTTTGTGGACACAGTGGACTTTGTCTAGACAGATTTGAACATAGAATTATTATTTATTTTCCTTTATTATACAGTATTCGTTTTCCATTGAGACAAATTAATACTCCCTGATTGCTGTGGTCGCTCAGTGGTAAAGGCATTGGACTCAGAAGGTTTTAAGGTCAAATCCCAGCACCACCATACTACCAGTGCTGTGCCTTTAAACAAGGCCCTCAACCCTCAACTGCTCGTGACCCATGCACCTGCCAAATACCTTCAATGTAAATGCAAACATGCGATACGGTGATTTCTAAATGTATTACCAAAAGAGTGTTCACACTTAACTTTTCTTTTTTTTCTCGTGTTATAGCTGGATTCAACTGTCCTGTGTGTTCAAAGTTTGTTGCGTCTGACGAAATTGACCTTCACCTCGTCATGTGTCTCACCAAACCAAGACTCACTTATAACGGTAAGACCACCCACCACTTATTCATTGTTTGACGCTGTTCCGCTTCAGCAGCCCACATCATCGTTTCCTAAACATTAACACGAAGCCCTGACACTGCTCTTCTCAGAAGTGGGGCCTTTTTTTTACCCTCAGTGTGTAGATCATTTTCATGTGGTGATGATTAGAGCTTCGGTCGTATGTGATTACCTGTTTCAAGAATTCAGCATGTTTTGTTTGTACACAATGTAAAAACCAGAACGTTTTGACCAGCACGTCGCATTCAGGAGATGATTTATGGTGTTGGAACATTCTCATTCGAAGGGAAGGCGTAGTTTATTACCGCTTATACCCGTGTGGTTTTGAATTCTGGATTCTGATTGGCTGGCTGCATTTTAAATCTACTACGCGATACGCACAGACAAACAGCTACGCTTATATTGTGACATTTTCTGTGAGGAGATTTGTAGCGAAGGAGTCTTCAGTGTCAGTATAATATTATATGTAATGGTCAGGACATTTTGACATATGGACAAGTCTCAGGATAGGATACAATTTCTGGAAAGATTCAGCATTTTTTATTATTATCTTTAAGACAGAGGGAAAAAAACAGTATAGGTTTAAGGAAAGAGATTTGTCTTAAAGATGTGTCATAATGTAAAAGTAATTACAAAGTGGTATCAAAAGGTTTTAAGAACAGCGTTAACCGGTGCTATTCTGACCACGTGCGTTCCAACATCTGCGATTGACATGTTTTGGGCGGCACGAGCGCTTCAAGCACGGAAGAACGTCACCCGGAAGACAATGAGAGATCAGGAAGACCGAGCTCAACCACTAAAAATGTCGAAACCTTTTGGCAACACCCACGCTACCCGCCAGATTTGGCTCGTGTGGACTTCGCCCTCTTCCCAAAGATGAAGATCAGCTCAAAGGTCGCGGTTTTGACAACGTTGCAGAGATCTGGCGCGAATCACAGAAGGTGTTTGACACTCTCCGAAATGAAGACACCCAGGACACGTTCCAGAAGTGCCAGGAACACTGGGAGAGCTGTATTGCTGTGCAAGGGAACTATTTTGACGGTGATCGTGTGTAAATGTAAATAAATACTTTTGTAAACAGAACCAGTTTTCAAACTTTTTTAATACATCTACATTACACAACAATGAAATTCTTTTTTCACATATCCCAGTTTGGAAGTAAGCTGGGGTCAGAGCCCAGGGTCAGCCATGATGAAGCACCCCTAGAGCAGAGAAGGTTAGGGGCCTTGCTCAAGGGCCAAACAGTGGCAGCTTGATGTTAATAGGGCTTAAACCTTCCGATCAGTAATTTGTTGTGGTGTAAGAGGAATGAAACACTGTAGCATATGCTGGAGGTGGTAGCTCATTGTTTAAAGCATTGGACTCTAAATTTGAAGGTCACATTCTGCCATAGCTGGGCCCTTGCGCAAGGCCCTTAACCCCTTAACTGCTTGGTTATAAGTTGCTCTCGATAAGGGATACCCAATGCCACAAATGTAAATGTAAATTGCTGTTATGTGATGGTAAAAGTAACTCTGTTGCTTTGGATGTTCTTACGTATTTTATTCTTTGCCTGGTGCTGAGCCTCAAGATTCCTAAGACTAGTCAAAGATTTACGTGTGCTGGTGTAATCCTGGGTTAATGACTTAATGTGAAACTGACACATTTCCAGCATTTGAGTATTAAAAGATGCTCTAAAAGATCCACTTGGATCTGTTAATTTCCACTCAAAAAGTCAAAAGTTCTTGAGTTGCCAACTGCCAAAATCTTTGTATATATTCTACATTCACTTTTCAAATTAAATAACGTGACTACACCGTTCATGTTCCTGCCCCAGTTCCAGGTTCCCCAATTCTGTCCTGAGATCCACGATGTGAAGTGTCACACATTCTCCCTGTGTTCAGGGTTCCTGGTTCTCAAGATTCCTCCTGCAATCATAAAACACGATTAGTTCCTCAAAGTACATCATTCGATTGCAAGTTCAATCCAGGATGTATCCTGCTTTGCATCTAGATTTCCCAGGACTTTACTGTGGACCTAATCAGGATAAACTAATCCACAAATAAGTTCAATTCAAATTATATTTATTTGTATACACTTTTAACAATGGGCATTGTCTCAAAGCAGATAATGTGTTGATAAAAAAAATTATATGTTCTTTATAAGTGTAAGTTTGTCCCTGATTAGTGAGCTGATGGCGACTGTGGCAAGAAAAAAACTCCCCGAGATGGCAGAAGGAAGAAACCTTGAGAGGAACCAGACTTAAGAGGGAACCCATCTTTATCTGGGTTGCACCAAATGTCCATTTGTAGCAGATATACAATGTTGTACAGTGATGGTGATCAGAAGCAAACTGTAGTCCTGAGTCAGTGTAGCAGACTGTTGACATTAACTACAGTCCAAATCCATTCTCAAAGCTCCCGTTCTTACTCCGGAACTTCATGGAACAACCCAAGGCGTTCATGAGAAACCGTCCCAAGCTGTACAGAGTGGCCTCCATTCGAAGAGAACACAATCCAGAGGCAGGCCTGGACGAAGTGGGAAGATCCGCAGAGGGAAGAGGGGCAGGAACAGTGGTCACTGAAACCTCAGGAGCATGTTTAAAAAAGTTCTCTCTTCAAAATCTGTATATAAAAAGCTACTCAAGATCTTTGCTTCCACCTAGAAGTGTAAGTGATGTCCCCCATATGGTGAAGGACAGTGCCTGATGACTCTGCAGAACACTTTGTTTTGAACACTTTCACATCACCCGTTTTTGTTATGTTTATTATATTCAGCAATTACTTCAGAGGTGCAATCACACCATCATCTAACCATGGCTTGAGCCATTCCAATTCCCCTGGCTCACAGATGACACACACTTACTCACTGTTATCGCAAACAACTAGGAGTCTTGGAGACTTTGAAATGTACACAGTATCATCATATAGTCTAAAAATATGAAAGCTTCTTGTGGTAAATGTACACCTTTTATACCTTTCCTATCTCTTATCTAGAGTGTTGCATGTAGTAAACAGTGTAAAGCTTCACTCTGAAAGGTAATTACAGTCTATGATTATTGTAATATATACCTTACTTCTTTGTGGTTTGATCTACGTTTCCAGGTGACCGTATAAAATGTACAGTAGCAATAAAAACACTACAACGCCGGCTAGCAATGTAAAGATGCATTACAGACCGTTAAGCGCATGGAAGTAGTGATGTAATGTGTTTACAACAGTAACTGATTACACAGCCAGAGTCTTTTCAACACACTCAACACACTCGTGTCCCCTGTGCAAAGAGACAGAGCTTTCTGCGTTCAAATAAAGCTCTAAATTTATGACGTAGAAAAAAAAAAAAAAAAAACGAAGCTAGCTGCAACCTTAGGAAGGTATTCCCTTATAGTTTTTTTTTTTTCCTATGAAATAACATGCGTATGAACATGTTTTAGGTCAATCGACATGCAGACGTGGTATAGCTATAATATTGACTAAATGGTTTCTGGTTTTAGGAGGTAAACAGACAGCATTCAGGACTGTTAGCTTGCTAGCAATCGAACAAACATGAATCATTGGAATCTGCATGTTGATCCCACAGGGGGAAATATATTTTAATATATTATAATTATAATGTGTATATTATAATTATTTGTATTTATATAATATTGCAATTATAATATTATATTAATATAATATAATATTATAGTATTATAATGTATAAATATTATTAATAAATTATATTAATATAATATTGTAATATATTTTTATATTATTATAATGTATTACAATAATGGACTGTAAAATGTGGCATATGATTTAGAGTCCAGAGGGAGAAGGTTATCAAGTCCTGTATTCTACAGTCGGGTTGGTAAAGAATAAGACGACACGTGAGACGATGGATTTGTGATGAAACATCAACAGTCTGTTGATGTTATACATAACAAACTTATACATTATTTTATTGCCGCTATACCTCTGTAAAGCTGCTGTGGGCCAATTTCCATTGTTGAAAGCGCTCTACAATTAAAAATGAACTGAAATAATTTTAATTGAATTGAAGAAGCATTAGAGTTGAGGGACTTGAACGTGTAGGTGATAATAGCTGGAAATTTCTTTTGTAACCGTGTATCCATCCACTGTGATTAACGCTGACATCAAATAACCCACAACAAATCTGTCTCTTTCATGACCTCAGAGGACGTCTTGATGAAGGACTCAGGGGAGTGTGCAATATGCTTGGATGACATGGTCCAGGGAGACACCATTGGCAGACTGCCCTGCCTCTGTATCTACCACAAAGGGTATAGACAATACAAACACACATTTCAAGACAAACCTGATCCAAGGCCTGTGTATACGGCTCTGGTTACTAATCTGGCTTTACTTTCTTTTTTTCTTTTTCTTTTACACAGGTGTATTGATGAATGGTTTGAGGTGAATAGATCGTGCCCAGAACACCCTACCGATTAAACAATTGCTAACAGGTATTGTCCGCGTTGAATTTCCTTTTTTTTATTCATTCTGTCCTGGACAAGAACAATAGTGTTGTTGTGATTGATCGCTTATTTTCCCCTTCTTTTTTTTTTTTTTAGGTTCTTTCATGTCGTCACTGAAGAAGCATGTGAGCCGGAGATTCAGTTGATTTCACGAAGACCTGTCATCACCTCAAAATTCACACCTGTGCCAAAAGACGATTAATACAGACTCAGGGATCCTGCCCATATGTGATTTTATTATTTTCCATCCTCCCATTTTCTTTTTTAACACCAAAGGACAGCAAGAGTGAAAAACACACCACTGTGTTGCACCATCTGCTTCTGGGTGTAGCTTCACTTTATCTACACTGGACACATTTTATTTCTTCTGAGTAGGAAACGCAGCTCAGGAGAACGAATACATTTCATGGCCACGGATGCTGGGGAATTTCGGGAGGATTTTTCTGTACATCTGGAGTAGCAACTCAATTTCACCTCTTCGTTTAAATGAAACGGTTCATTTGTTCTTTTTGTCTTTTTTTTGCTACAATGTGCTGCTACGTTTCACAGGCAATAGTCGTAAATGAAATTGGATCTTTTTTTTTTTTTCTTTTTTTTTCAATGAGTTTGGGTTCCAAATTTCACAGGAACACACTGTTAAAAGGTGAACACAGAACTAAAAGCTGACTGTAACCCGATCACTTATTGTCAATTCTTGACGTGTACAGCACCACGGTATGACGGCACAGCTTTTTTGAAATTCACGCGGCGAGTTCATCGGTTGATTCGACACTTTATATAAGCATGGGATAGCCTTATGTAAGGTGTGTACAGTAGGTAGGCTTATTACACAAACCAACTCAAATTTACTTTTTCTGAAAAAAAATAAAAAATAATTGTAGAAATGTTATGGGGTGATTTCTAATTTTTTTTTTTCTTTCTTTTTGTTTTTTTTTGTTTTTTGTTTTTTTGGGTAATGCCACCAAACCAATACATTGCACTCATATAGTATAATAGACTTATGTGTAGAAAAAAATCCACATGATGAATTTCATAAATTTTATCATCAGTTTTTGGTTATATGACATTTCATAAAGAAATACCACTGCGACTGCATTGAAAATATGTCTAACAAGTGCAATTTATAAAAATGATAAATATTCATCGAAACATTTTCATATTTAATTATTGCCAATCTGTATTTGGTTTATCAATTTGTATCAAAATATAAGAATAAAGCACTGGGAAACTGTAACGTCGTCTGCTGTGTCTGTGTGTGTGTTCGTTTATTAGGGGGCCAAGCACCATTTTTATTTTTATTTTATTAATTAATTTTCTTTAAATGCACAAGAACCAGCTCATAAAAGGTTGTAAAATTTGGTCGACTGATTAGCTGTGGTCTAAGGAACATTCTGACCAACTTTGGCCCAATTTTTGCAAATACTCTAGTGCCCCTATCAGGGCAAATGTAGGCCTGATTTAGAATCAGTACTTTATCAATCCTACAGCGAAATGGGTTGCAGTTGTTCACAGTAAGGCCAAATTGTGACGTCTAGACCAGTGTTCCCCAATCCCCGGGTCGCAGACCATCACCGGTCCGTGGGTCAATTGGTACCGGGCCGCACAGAAAGAATACATAACTTACATTATTTCCATTTTATTAATTATCTGATTCTGAATGATGTTTTATTTTGGAAAATTAGCAGATTCTTTCATGCCCTTCCAACAACATCGCCGATCCTGTGGATCAGTCTGTCGAGACTGTTTGTACACTATATAGACAAAAGTATCGGGACACCTGAACTTTCCTGCCATTTGTGATTCTTCTCCAAACAGTAACCACAAAGCTTGAGGCACACAATTGTGCAGGTCAACTTTAGATGTGGTCTCATCCCTTTTGAATCACTGCACCCCAGACCTTCTCACCTCACCTACATCAGTGCCTGAAAACACCCTTGTGGCTGATGAACCCAAATGTTCACAAGCACACTCCAAAGTCTAGTGGAACATCTTTCAAAAAGAGTGGAAGGAATTATAATAGCAAGTTGGGATTAAATGTGGAATGCAATAAATCAAAATCAAATACAATGCTTATGCAAGTCCATATACTTTTGGCAATATAGTGTATCTGCCTCTCTTAGCCTGCTTCCCCAGCATGCCGCAGCATAAAGGAGAACATTGATCACAACAGTCTCATGAACGATCCTCAGCATCGTCCTGCAGATGTTGAAGGACCTCATCCTCCTAAAAAAAAAAAAACCCACAGGTGGCTCTGATCCTTCCTGTGTTATTTGTGTCTCTACGACTGTAGTACAAACTGCACCAGATTTGGCACACATCAACTTCAGAGTAAGCCTGAAACGGATTTCATTGTGGTGCCACCAAAAGTTTCATTCACATGCTAAAAATGTTTATGTTTAACATTATTGTTAGTCCTCATACAAAATCTTGTCCAATCTTCACCAAATTTGGCTCAATTATCTTGACAGCCTGTTGTCCATTTCCCTATGATCTATACCAGGGCTGTCTATTCTTTTCCCACAAAGGGCCAGTGTAAATGCAGGTTTTCCAACCTGGTGTTAACTTGCTTGTTTGGAATGAAAACCTGCACTCACACTGGCCCTTTGTGAAAAAGATTGGACACCCCTGATCTAGACCTGTCCTTTTATAGTTGTACAACAATAGAGTGTCTATGAATGTGTGGCTCACCATGTCTGTGTGCTTAGCCCTAAAAAACCCTTTTTTTTGTTCCTAATGATTTGGTCTCTGGGCCCTCACCAATTAAATGACGTTAAGTGTTTGGGATGTAAAATAAAAGATGAATCACCAAAGGGAAAAAAAAGTGTAGCTTTTTAGTAGCTCACGGAGTGATTTTCCATGATTTTAAACTCCTAAATGTAAGATAAAGATCTGGTAGCTCAGTGGGCTTCATGAAAGTGTGTATTCTGTTGTTGTGTTCAACTTTCAGGTCTACAGACTTTGTGTTATATTCAATAGCAGGTGGTATAAAATGGAAGACAAACCCCTCATTAAAAAACAAACAAACACACAAAACCAGCATATTGTTGCAGCCAGTTCCTCTCTAAAGGGTATGCAAGGTCTTAGTCATAGCTGAGATGATGTTTCTGTAATTGTATCGTTTTTTTGTAACGAATAATTTCCCTCTCTAATGCAAGACCACCAAAAATAAAAGTCTTAACAGCGTTCATTGCTTTGTGGGTTACACGTCTCGGGTATAAGCCTTGGTTTAGGCCAGAAGTGGATGAAGCACACAAACCATGTACTTAATTAAAATAGAGATGCACTTTGTAAAATATTACTCCAGTAAAAGTGTCCATTTCAAGTTTCACTTGAGTAAAAGTACAAACGTTTTTGCCTTCAAATGTACTTCAGTATCCAAAGTACTGTGATTTATTATAACTCTAATGTTCCTATTATCATTTTTTAATCACAAGACTCTTTACTTAATCACCTCAGTTGATGTGAAAAGAGTCTGGAATTCCTTCCATCCTTGATTTCCTCTAAAAATGTTCTGCTTGTTGTTGAACTGATGCTGAACTGTATGTTGGTGATGAGTAAATGCCACCAAGGGCCGAAACATGTTCTAAACGGAGCGTGTGCTCGACCCTGATTGGTGACTCGCTGTGTGTTTACGTTTTTATCCTCATAAATAAAAAGGAACGACTGATTTCACAAAATGTAGTTGAGTAAAATAAAAAAATATTTGACTTTAAAATGTAGTGAAGTTACAGTAAATGTTTTCCCGAATGTAAATACTTCAGTAAAGTAGAGATACACAAAAAAGCTACTTCAGTACAGTAAAGAATTACATTTACTTCATTACTGTGCACCACTGGTTTAAATAAATGTACAGTGTGTGTGTGTGTGTGTGTGTGTATATATATATATATATATAGCGGGTAAAATAAGTATTCAAGACACCACCATTTTTCTCAGTAAATATATTTCTTCTTTTTGACTTTTGATGTTTTCCAGATGTTGGTATCAAAGAAATCAAACCATAGATGTCCATAAATGCAGTTGTGTGTAATAATATGAGATCAAACAGGGCAAAAGTATTGAACACATGAAGAAAGGGAGGTGAAAAAAGGCATGGAAACCCACACCACCAGAAATCAATCAGTAATTAAAGAGCAATCCTGTCCCTTGACACTGCAAATTAATATCAGCTGCTTCAGTCCCAACTAATGGCCTGTATAAAGGTGTTACATCACCAAGGTGTCACACAAAAAACATTTCATGAGCTCTCCCAAGACCTTCACCACCTAAGTGCTGCAAAACATACTGATAGCACTGGTTACAGAAGGATTTTAAAACTTCTGAATGCTTCAGTAAACACTGTTGGGGTCATGATCCGGAAGTGGAAAGAACATCATTTTCACCATGACCAGGTGCTTCTCGCAAGATTTCTGACCAAGGAGTAAAAAAAATAATATTAGAAAAGCTGTTCAAGAGGCAAGGACCACTCGTGGAAAGCTTCAGAAAGACCAGGAATTAACAGGTACAATTGTTTTTAAAGTGTAGCAGAATGGTCTGACGTCATCTAGTCAGCTGAGGCTTTGTGTTGTGGGTGCGTTTGCTCTTTGTCCGCGAGCGAGCCGCCGTACTTCCGGGTTTACGTGCGGATGGTGGCAAGGTAGGAACTGGTGTCAGTGAATGTTTTGTAATATTATGGTCTATCACACTGGGTCTTTATGACATTATTTTATTTAAGGGTGGACTGAGGAGCTTTAAGGGGAAGCCGCTGCTCTTTTTTGCTGCTCTTGTATGCTAACAGTTTTGTGTTGCAGTATTTAACTAGCTGCAGGATCAGCTGGACCAGTGTGTGTGTGTGTGTGTGTGTGTGTGTGTGTGTGTGTGTGTGTGTGTGTGTGTGTGTGTGTGTGTGAGACTGATTTAGAAGTGGCGTGTTACAGAGTAGTCATGACCTGATTCTTTTGTGTTGTGATTTAATTACTTATTTTTTGTATTAGTTTTATTTTGTTTGTTTCCCTACTTCAAAGGGAACCCATTCTTTTTGATTTCCATTTTTAAGTTTAAATTTGTGGTATGTTATTTTTGTTTTTATTAAGTGTAGTGATTTTTCTAATCTTTTGTGATCTGTAAGTGCCTCTCCTCTGTTCATGTGCCTCTGTATGAATCAACTAACAAGCAGTTTTTTGGGGCTGTTGACTGTGTTGAGAGCCAGGCTGTTGTAATGCGATACTTGTTTTAAGTTCCTTTTGTCTCTTCTTTTGCCTTCAGGAGTGGGGTGGCCAGTGGCAGCAGATTAGCATCTTGTGGTGGTGGTGGTGATGGGTTCCTTACCTGAGTGCAGTGCAGTGTTCATGGTGAGGTGTGCTGTGGTGCGTGTGTGCACATGTGAGTGTTCTTTCTGCTTATGACATCAGGCCTTTTCCCACCCTTGAAGTGTTAGTCGTCTGTTTTTATTATTTGATGTAGTGAATAAAATGTGATTTTAAATAAAGTTGTTATTTACTCAGCTCTGGTCGATACCTGACCCAGTCGTGACGAACCTGTGTGCTTTAAAGTTTGAGGGCAGTCCCGGAAATAGCCCCCAGGTGGCGTAGTCGGTACAAATCATTAGTTGGTAACGCCGCAGTTGGCGTAGCGTTACAAGTTACAAGTTACAAGAGTCCACAACGCCACAAAAGGAAACGATAAGTAATGCACTGAACCTCCATGTCCTGTGTGCACGCTCTCCGCGCAAAACTCTATTTCTGAAGAAAAAGCATGTTGAAGCTCGTTTAAAGTAAAACATTCGGACAAACCTGTAAAATACTGGGAGAATTTAGTAGAATTTTCAAAATTAAACTCCTCAGATGCCATAATACACACCATGTTTGGAGGACAAATAGCACTACACATCACCCCAAAAACTCCATACCAACAGTGAGGTTTGGAGGTGAGAACCCCATGGTGTGTGGCTGACGTTCAGCATACATATGGCGAACTTCATATAATTGACGGAAGCATGAATGGAAAAATTTACCAAGACATTCTTGATAAAAATCTGCTGCCATCTACCAGGATGATGAAGATGAAACGAGAGTTTGGACTTTCAGCAAGACAATGATCCCAAATGCACAGCCGAGGAAACTCAATTGGTTTCATAGACAGAAAAAAAAAAAGCTGCTAGAATGGTCCAGCCAATCACGTGACTTGAATCCAATTGAAAAATCTATGGCAAGAACTAAAGATCATGGAAGATGCTCTCTTCAATGTTTTTTTCTTGTCATTTTATATTATTACACACAATTTAATTTATGGACATCTATGCTTTGGTTTATTTGTATGTGTGGATTGCACAGGTTGTAACCAACATCTGGTAAAAAGTTCATGTTAATAGCATCTTAAGAAATATATTTACTGAGAAAAATGTTGACGTGTTCAGTACTTAGTTTACCCGCAGTATATATGCTATAAATCCGCATATCTCCACTCTTTTTCCTCCATGATGTCTGTATGAAATCTATACACTTGAGCACCCAAAAAGTGTTAAACCAGAGAACTGACCTTAATTTATTTTGTCTAAATAAATGTGTGAAGTATTGATTACTATTCACACGTCTCCCACGATGATTTTCACCTAGCTATCAAGATACAGTTGTTGACAAATTTCTATGTTCCCCCAACCAGAAATAACTTCCATCAAGGTTTCAAATGATTTACCTTCTTCAAAATGTTCTTAGATGCATATAAACAAACCTGCTTTTTGGAAGATGCCATTTAGACAGAGCAGACAAAACTGGAGCTTTTTATGGTGTGGCACATCAGCAGTATGTTTCCAGAACCAGAAATGAAGCTTTCCAAGAAACACAGATGAAAGCTACCGTAAAGCGTGGAGGATTCTCTATTATGTTTTTGCTGCGTCTGGCAAACGGGAGTCTGGAATCTGTGCAGGACCCAATAAAATCTCAAGACTTTTAGGCCATTCTGTCAGTCAGAGCTACTCGGTCCTCCAAAAGGAACCACTAAGACCAAAGCACTGGACTATAATGAAGTGGCCTTTAATCAGCTCTGAATAGATCTAAATCCTATCCAGTACCTATGGAAAGAGCTGAAACTGGGGAAGGCAGCCTTCGAGCCTGAGACAGTTGAAGCTCATGATGTGTGGGTCAGATTACCTGTGGACAGGTGTAAAGCTGCTTTGAGACAATGTCTGTTGTGAAAAGCGCTATACAAATAAACTTGACTTGACTTGACTTGACGGGTGCAGAGCTACAAAAATCACTTGTTTGCTGCGATTGCCCCTAAAGGTTGTGCAAACAAAATAAAGGTCCCATCATAATCATCTAATCTAAATAGACAGATACACAGACTAACACATACGTGTCAGAAAGACAGATGGTGTTTGCAAGCAACTGTGAACAAGGTTTATTCAAGTTGTCCAATCATAAATGATTCATAGCGTAAACCAATGAAGTTTTATAGAAAACTAATTTTTCTCAAGTAAAATTCTTAGTGCTGGGAGCTTTCGTTTTCGTTTCCTCCGTCCCACCACACGCTCAGTGCTTATGCTTTTTAATCTCATCTAATATTGAAGGTCCGGTGTAGTTGTTGGTCTCCACAGCCTCGAGCTTCTTAATGTAATCTTCAGGTAATCCATTCTGTTGGGCTCCTAAACAAACGACCTGCAGTTGGACAGAGAGCGAGATTTTAACACTGCAATCAGCTTTATAACACTCATTGGGTAGAGTGGTACAGCATGGTATGGTTACTAACATGGACCTAAAAGCAGACAGAGCTGTCTGGAGGTTGTGGGTTCGAAACCAGTGACTAATGGACATGACTTGCGTTACACGGCACTGTATTATGGGTTAGTTTACATTAGAATGCTCTAGGTTGTCTAGGTCAATGGTGGGTGCCAATACTTTATTTATTGTTTGAATTTGTATATTTTTTTTTATATTTCATTAAGCCAGAGGCAGTGAGGTGAGAAAACATTAGCTAGAGCTATTAGAAGGTGCAGGAGACTGTTTGAATCATTACAAAGCCAAACTAAAAACAACTGCCTCGATGTTTACTTTATTACATGAGTGCATTTATGTAGTCAATCATTAATAGACACAATGCATTTTTTTTTTTTTTTTAAACCAAACTGTTCATTTTAGACACTACACATGCCTTGCTTACTTTTATTTCTGTTTTTGTACAGTTCTGATAATGATATAAAAAAAAAAATGTACCTCTTTGTATTGTGGTGATGGAAAACAGGGTCTAAAGTTGTTCATCTTGTATGTTCTACAGAGAAGCGGCCCGGTTTCTGTTTGCACAGTCACCTCCATGGGGCTGTAGACGCCCTTGTCCACACTTTCCTGTCTGGTTTAATAAAAACCAAAGGGAAAATTAATAGATTTAGCAAGGAATCAGTGCAGTAAGTCTTTAAAACGGGACATTTTTTGCAACAAAAAAAACTGGAGCAGCTTGTCATACTTATCTAAAGATGTGATGTCCTCAGTTGCCATTCTCCACACTACACCCCAGACATCCTCATCTGGACATTCCTCAATCGTGGCCACTCCACCGTTCCACCTGTTGACTACGTTTTCTTCCCATAGACCAAACCGTAGCGCAAAACCCTGAGAAGATAAGGTTTTATTAAATTAAATGTTTGTGACAGGATAAAGACTGTGTAGTACAGTGCTGTCACGAAAAGATTGAAAAGTGTCGAAAAGGGAGTGTTTTACCATACTGTGCAAACTATAGACTGTTGTGTGTGAAACTTCCAGTGAATTAGATTATAGTATAGTGTGAAATTAGAATAGTACAGTATAGTGTAGTATAGCACAGCATTGTGTTGATTGGTATAGTATACATTAGTATAGTGTAAATTAGTTTAGAATAGTACAGTATAGTGTAGATTAGTACAGTGGAACCTTGGGTTACGAACGCCCCAGCATACGTATAATTCAGGTTACGAATCGCAGTTTATCAAAATGTTTGCCCCTGGTTACGAACAATATATCGGGATACGAACGTCGCTCACCAAAAAATCGCAGGCAGGTTGGTTGTTTTTGCTCTATCCACGCAGCTCGTCACATCAGTTAGCGTCCTGTGTCCCTAGCGAGAGCATCGTGTTACTTATCCGCTTGAACTTTTCCCGGCGGCAGCGTAACAACTCGTTAGTTGATGCTCGTGGAATGATGAGATGGACAACATTAGCCGATGCATAAGCACTTTACTTGTTTTTATGAAGATAGATTAGCAGGGTTACAGTCTTTTCCGAAGTTTTCTTCTCAAAGAGAAAGTACCCGGTAAAGATGTTTTCCTTTTTTGAATGTTTTTATGTGGTATGATTTTAATATAACATGTTAAAAGTAAATAATATTAGTGAATATTGGCTTTATTTTTATTTAAGTAATATTTTTGGTTGTGAAGAACGAATTACCGAACTTTCTGTTCATTATTATGGGGAAATTTGTACCGGGATACGAGCTTTTCAGGTTACGAATGAAGTACCGGAACGTTTTGTATAGGTATAGTGTAGATTAGTATAGTATAGATTGGTATAGTATAGTATAGATTGGTATAGTGTAGATTAGTATAGTATAGATTGGTATAGGTATAGTGTAGAGTGGTATAGTATTAGTATAGATTGGTATAGTGTAGATAAGTATAGTATAGATTTGTATAGTGTAGATTGGTATAGTATAGTGTCCATTGGTATGGTATAGTTGTAGATTGGTATAGTGTAGATTAGTATAGATTGGTATAGTGTAGATTGGTATAGTGTAGATTGGTATAGTATAGTGTAGATTAGTATAGATTGGTATAGTGTAGATTGGTATAGTATAGTGTAGATAAGTATAGTATAGATTTGTATAGTGTAGATTGGTATAGTATAGTGGCGATTGGTATGGTATAGTTGTAGATTGGTATAGTGTAGATTAGTATAGTATAGTGTAGATTGGTATTGTATGGTGTAGATTGGTATAGTGTAGATGTGTTTAGTATAGTGTGAATTGGTATGGTGTAGTATAGTGTAGATTGGTATAGTGTAGATTGGTTTAGTATAGTGTGGATTGGTATGGTATAGTTTGGTATAGTGTAGATTGGTATAGTAAAGATTGGTATGGTATAGTTGTAGATTAGTATGGTATAGTGTAGATTAGTATAGTATAGTGTAGATAAGTATAGTATAGATTTGTATAGTGTAGATTGGTATAGTATAGTGTCGATTGGTATGGTATAGTTGTAGATTGGTATAGTGTAGATTAGTATAGATTAGTGTAGTGTAGATTAGTATAGTGTAGTGTAGATTGGTATAGTATAGATTGGTATAGTATAGATGGGTTTAGTATAGTGTGAATTGGTATGGTATAGTATAGTTTAGTGTAGTATAGTGTAGATTGGTATGGTATAGTTGTATATTGGTATAGTATAGATTGGTATAGTATGGTATAGATTGGTATATTATAGTATAGATTGGTATAGTGTAGATTGGTATAGTATGGTGTAGATTAGTATAGTATAGATTGGTATGGTATAGTTGTAGATTGGTATAGTATGGTATAGATTGGTATATTATAGTGTAGATTGGTATAGTGTAGATTGGTATAGTATAGATTGGTTTAGTATAGTGTGGATTGGTATGGTATAGTATGGTATAGATTGGTATAGTATAGATTGGTTTAGTATAGTGTGGATTGGTATGGTATAGATTGGTATAGTGTAGATTGGTATAGTATAGATTGGTATGGTATAGTTGTAGATTAGTATGGTATAGTGTAGATTAGTATAGTATAGATTGGTATATTATAGTGTAGATTAGTATAGTATAGATTGGTAGAAATTGGTATAGTGTAGATTGGTATAGTGTAGTGTAGATTGGTATAGTGTAGTGTAGATTGGTATAGTGTAGTGTACATTGGTATAGTGTAGATTGGTGTAGTGTAGTGTAGATTGGTATAGTATAGATTGGTATAGTGTAGTGTAAATTGGTATAGTGTAGATTGATTTAGTATAGTATAGATTGGTATAGTGTAGATTGGTATGGTATAGTGTAGATTAGTATAGTATAGATTGGTATAGTATAGATTAGTATAGTATAGTATTGGTTTAGTATAGTATAGATTGATATAGTGTAGATTAGTATGGTATAGTGTAGATTGGTATAGTGTAGATTAGTATTGTATAGTATAGATTAGTATAGAATAGATTGGTATCGTATAGTGTAGATTGGTATAGTGTAGATTGGTATAGTGTAGATTAGTATCGGTATAGTATAGTGTAGATTAGTATAGTATAGATTGGTATAGTGTAGATTAGTAAAGTATAGATTGGTATAGTATAGTATAGATTGGTATAGTGTAGATTAGTATAGTATAGATTGGTATAGTGTAGATTAGTAAAGTATAGATTGGTATAGTGTAGATTAGTATCGTATAGTATAGATTGGTATAGTGTAGATTAGTATAGATTGGTATAGTGTAGATTAGTATAGTATAGATTGGTATAGTGTAGATTAGAATCGTATAGTATAGATTGGTATAGTGTAGATTAGTAAAGTATAGATTGGTATAGTGTAGATTAGTATAGTATCGTATAGTGTAGATTAGTATCGTATAGTGTAGATTGGTAAAGTGTAGATTGGTAAAGTGTAGATTGGTAAAGTGTAGATTGGTATATTATAGTACAATTTGGTATAGTGTAGATTGGTATAGTGTAAATTGGTAGTATAGAGGTAGATTGGTATAGTGTAGATTGGTATAGTATAGTACAATTTGGTATAGTGTAGATTTGTATAGTATAGATTGGTATAGTGTAGATTGGTATAGTATAGTATGGTATAGATTAGTATAGTATAGTGTAGATTAGTATAGTATAGTGTAGATTGGTATAGTATAGTGTAGATTGGTATGGTATAGTATAGTATGGTATAGATTGGTATAGTGTAGATTGGTATAGTATAGTGTAGATTAGTATAGTGTAGATTGGTATAGTGTAGCTTGGTATAGTATAGTGTAGATTTGCATAGTGTAGATTAGTATAGTATAGATTGGTATAGTATAGTGTAGATTTGCATAGTGTAGATTGGTATAGTATAGTGTAGATTTGCATAGTGTAGATTGGTATAGTATAGATTGGTATAGTATAGTGTAGATTGGTATAGTGTAGATTCGCATAGTATAGTGTAGATTGGTGTAGTGTAGTGTAGTGTAGATTCGCATAGTGTAGATTAGTATAGTGTAGATTAGTATAGTGTAGATTGGTAAAGTATAGATTGGTATAGTATAGTGTAGATTGGTATAGTGTAGTGTAGATTTGCATAGTGTAGATTGGTATAGTATAGTATAGATTCGTATAGTGTAAATTAGTATAGTGTAGTATAGATTGGTACAGTGTAGATTGGTATAGTGTAGATTAGTATAGTGTAGTATAGATTGGTATAGTGTAGTATAGATTGATATAGTATAGATTAGTATAGTATAGATTGGTATAGTGTAGATTGGTTTATTATAGTATAGATTGATATATTGTAGATTAGTATAGTGTAGATTGGTATAGTATAGATTAGTATTGTATAGATTGGTAAAGTGTAGATTAGTATCATATAGTATAGTGTAGATTGGTATAGTGTAGATTGGTTTAGTATAGTATAGATTGATATATTATAGATTAGTATAGTATAGTGTAGATTGGTATAGTATAGATTAGTATAGTATAGATTGGTATAGTGTAGATTGGTTTATTATAGTATATATTGATATATTGTAGATTAGTATAGTGTAGATTGGTATAGTATAGATTAGTATTGTATAGTGTAGATTTGCATAGTGTAGATTTGCATAGTGTAGATTGATATATTGTAGATTGGTTTAGTGTAGTATAGATTGATATATTATAGATTAGTATAGTATAGTGTAGATTGGTATAGTATAGATTAGTATAGTATAGATTGGTATTGTATAGATTGGTATAGTGTAGATTAGTATCATATAGTATAGTGTAGATTGGTATAGTGTAGATTGGTTTAGTATAGTATAGATTGATATATTATAGATTAGTATAGTATAGTGTAGATTGGTATAGTATAGATTGGTATAGTATAGATTAGTATAGTATAGATTGGTATAGTGTAGATTGGTATAGTATAGATTAGTATTGTATAGATTGGTATAGTGTAGATTAGTATCATATAGTATAGTGTAGATTGGTATAGTATAGATTAGTATTGCATAGTGTAGATTTGCATAGTGTAGATTGGTATAGTGTAGATTGGTATAGTATAGTATAGATTCGTATAGTGTAAATTAGTATAGTGTAGTATAGATTGGTATAGTGTAGATTGGTTTAGTGTAGATTGATATATTGTAGATTGGTTTAGTGTAGTATAGATTGATATAGTATAGATTGGTATAGTGTAGATTGGTTTATTATAGTATAGATTGATATATTGTAGATTAGTATAGTGTAGATTGGTATAGTATAGATTAGTATTGTATAGATTGGTATAGTGTAGATTAGTATCATATAGTATAGTGTAGATTGGTATAGTGTAGATTGGTATAGTGTAGATTGGTATAGTGTAGTATAGATTGGTATAGTGTAGATTGGTATAGTGTAGTATAGATTGGTATAGTGTAGATTAGTATAGTGTAGTATAGATTGGTATAGTGTAGTATAGATTGGTATAGTTTATATTGGTATAATGTAGATTAGTATAGTGTAGTATAGATTGGTATAGTGTATATTGGTATAGTATAGATTGGTGTAGTGTAGATTGGTATAGTATAGTATAGTATAGTAGAGTAGAGTATAGATTAGTATAGTGTAGATTAGTATAGTATATTAAAGATTATATAGTGTAATACAGTGATTACCTCGAGTTTCCCGACGCAGTAGAAGGTCGCTGATGGATTTTGCAGCTGTAATCTCTCTTTCAGTAAATTACTCCCAAAAGCGAAGTAGAGGAAACACTCAGCTCCTGCCATCACTCCAGATTTATACAGATCTACAGCTCAACATCAACACAGCTGCTCTTACAGCGGTACATCTACCCTGCAGTGTGTCATGTGTCTCCCAGGCGTTATAACAGACACACACACACGCACACACACACCAGTGTATGGATGCGGTTTCACATCCTTTTGAATTGTCAAAATAAAAGTCTTTATTTGAACATGACGTGACAAATAAAAGTACATAATAAATATGAAGGTGTTGATAAGCACATTATCTGTGTGAAGCTGCTTTGAGATCATGTTAAAAGCGCTATACAAATAAAAATGAATTTAATTAATTTAAATAAATCGCTAAGGGGAAAATACAAATGCTGTTTGGATCAATATGATGTAGGTGAGATGAGGAGGTCTGGGGCGCAGGCTGCTTTACAATTCATCCCAAAGATGTTCAGGAGCTTTGTAGCAGGAGATCCCACCCAGGTGAAGCAGATCTTCATGAAGCTGGCTTTGTCATGCTGGAACAGGTTTGGGTCTCCTAGTTCAAGTAAGAGACAACTGTGTGCCTACGACTTGGTTTAACTGGACAAGACAGGTGTCCCAATACCTTTGTCCATAGAGCATTAAATTCATAGAGTAATTGCAACACTGCTTAAAAAAAAACAACACAACAAAGGTAAAAACTCTTCAGGATGACAGTCCACTTTTTTTTAAATGTTGGTATAAAATCGCCCCAGGAGAAGGTGTTTTCAGGACATCAAATCATTTACACATTTATTCAGGCAGGAAAAAGTTTTGAGTGAACATTTAACCACCATGAACAACCTCTGTCCAACTTACAAATATACACTGATCCAACTTTGATGTAATGTCCTTAAAACAAGTCTCAGTAGTGTGTGTGTGGCCTCCACGTGCCTGTATGACCTCCCTACAACACCTGGGCATGCTCCTGATGAGGTGGCGTTGGTGGATAAAGCAAGACATGATGTCCCAGATGTGCTCAATTGGATTCAGGTCTGGGGAACGAGCAAACCAGTCCATAGCATCAATGCCTTCGTGTTCCAGGAACTGCCTGACACACTCTAGCCACATGAGGTCTAGCATTGTCTTGCATTAGAAGGAAACCCAGGGCCAACCGCACCGGCATATGGTCTCACAAGGGGTCTGAGGATCTCATCTCGGTACCTAATGGCAGTCAGGGTACCTCTGGTGAGCACATGGAGGGCTGTGCGGCCCTCCAAAGAAATGCCACCCCACACCGTTACTGACCCACTGCCAAACCAGTCATGCTGAAGGATGTTGCAGGCAGCAGAACGTTCTTTCATCTGTGAAGAGTGCAGGGTACCAGTGGCGAATCCTGGTGTTCTCTGGCAAATGCCAAACGTCCTGCACGGTGTTGGGCTGTAAGCACAACCCCCACCTGTGGACGTCGGGCCCTCATCCCACCCTCATGGAGATGACCGTTTGAGCAGACACATGCACATTTGTGGCCTGCTGGAGGTAATATTGCAGGGCTCTGGCAGTGCTCCTTCTGTTGCTTAGGTAGTGGGTCTCCTGATGGCACCTCCATGCTCTGGACACTACACTGACAGTCACAGCAAACCTTCTTGCCACAGCTCGCATTGATGTGCCATCCCGTATAAGCTGCACTACCTGAGCCACTTGTGCGAGTTGTAGACTCCGTTCAAAAGTGACCAAAACCATCAGCCAGAAAGCATAGGAACTGAGAAGTGGTCTGTGGTCACCACCTGCAGAACCACTCCTTTATTGGGGGGTGTCTTGCTAATTGCCTACAATTTCCACCTGTTGTCTATTCCATTTGCACAACAGCATGTGTAATTGATTATCAGTGTTGCTTCCTAAGTGGACAATTTGATTTCACAGAAGTGAGATTGACTTGGAGTTACATTGTGTTTAAGTGCTCCCTTAATTTATTCGAGCAGTGTATCTAGTTTTAATTACTAAAATAAACTCAAAAACATGGTAATCTTTTACCCAGCAGTTATAAATGGTGAATTTGAATAACAGTCAGATACATGACTTTTTATTAAAATTCACCATTTATAACTGTTTCTTTCTCAAGGGTTTATTTCATAATTAAATATTTTCATAATCAAAGAAACTGCAGAGCATCACCAAGAGCAACACACACACACACACACACACATCCGGGTCGTCAGGGCCTCATTCAAATCACTGACTTACATTTTAATATATTTTAGCCCATTAATATGTATTAAATTATTAATCTATTATAATTTCATAGCATTTCTCTGTTTCACTCCTTCAAGGTGTGAAAGTTCAGGTTGGATTTTCTATCTAATCAGATTTCAACTGTCAGAGTCAAAGATGTGTGTGTGTGTGTGTGTGTGTGTGTGTATATTAATGTGGCTCTATCTTTACCATGTTTCATATATACATCTTTATATACATATATTTAAAGGTTATCACCATTCTACATATTTGTAGACAATGTTTCTGCAGACGTTTAATTTTTTTTTCAGTCTCACACACACACACACAGAACAATCAGACCCTTTGTGTGTATGTTCCTACTTATAGATATTATATAATTGATTTGTATGTACAAGGTTTTGTATCCAGTTACAGCTCCAATCAGCACCTCTTTATTTACCTTTGTTATGTACATCCTTTCACCTTTATATCACTTCTTCCTATAATCCCGGTGCAGCTACACACATTTACCCAGCTGCAGGAAACACAAAAAAAACAAAACTCTTCCTTTTCAGGTCAAACTCAAATCGAACGATAATCCTTTAATGTCAAACCGTGCCACGTTCTCCCAGACACAAGCACATCGCATCTCCACGAGGCTTCAGTCAAATCAGTGCTGAACAGAACGGTTTCCAAAAAAACTGAGTTTAATGTACAAAAAAAATGAATCAATATTTCCAAATGAAAAAAGAAAAAAAAAAAATCCTGTACACTGGAAAAAAAAAAAAAAAGCAGAGCATTACAAACAATTCATCTCCTCGGCCCGCCTCGTCCACGTCCCCTTCCTCTGCCACGTCCTCGACCTCTGCCTCGTCCACGACCGGCCACTGGGACAGCGAGAGTTCGGATTAGTACAGGATATAAGCTGCACATTTATTTCAAATCTCGTACTTTTAATTTTCGTGAACGTGATATTTTTTAAAACCTCTTTCAGATATTTAATACACTGTAAGAAAAGATGCTGTTTATAAATCTACTCCATCACTACGCCAATCTCTGAGCCGTAACCGTGGCGACCCGTCTCCCCACTTACCCGCTTCCCTCTTCTTGGACTTGATTTTGGGCTCGATGTCCACCAGCAGAGTGTCGAGGGGAAGACTGTCGGGCAGGATGAAGTAGCGGATGTTGTTGCCGCGGATACTCAGAGACTCCAGCTGGGTGGGTTCCCTGTTCTTCAGGGTCATCTTCACAGCTTTCAGGTGAGTGTTCATACTCACATCCACACCTGATTTACAGAAGGGAGGAGAACAAAAATTCAACATGATCATGGGACATTTTTACGGTCCTACAGCGTTAAAGCGATGGGAAGTTCGCGCGTGCGATACCTGTGATTGTGCCATGAACCTGAGTACCGTTCTTCAGCTCGATGGTCACCGTCTCGTGGCTCAATTTCATCAAAAACCTGCCGAATGGAGACACAATAAACAAAATCAGTCTCCTAACCATGGGCTTGAAGTTCTCCCTATGGTCCAGAAGTTCTTTGTCTCTAATTGTCCCAATGGTCACAAAGATCTCCTTCATTGTCCTAATGGTCCTGAAGTTCACCTTGCATCACCCAATTACCTTGAAGATCTCTCTTCCTCTCCCTGTTCCAGAAGTCCTGAAGTTCAACCTTCCCCTCTCTTTCCTAATGGTCCTAAACTTCTCCCTCTCTGCCCTTATGGTCATGAAGTTCTCCTTCCCTGTCCTAATGGTCCTAGAGTTCACCTTCCATCTCCTGATTACCTTGAAGATCTCTCTTCCTCTCCCTGTTTCAATAGTCCTGAAGTTTACCCTTCCCTCCTGGTCATAAACTTCTCCCTCTCTGCCCTTATGGTCCTGGAGTTCTCCTTCCCTGTCCTAAAGGTCCTGAAGATCTCAAAACACTCCTGCTTCATCTAATCACCCTCAGTACCAGACTTTTTGAATGGCATTAAAGTAAGGGGAAAACTCAAACATGCAGTACACTAGGGTTCTCCAGGAACATCCTGGAATGGAGATGTTTCCCCCCCGAGTACACAAAATAGGTTCTCCAGGAGTAAAAATGTCGCACTGAAGATCAGAGAAGAAAAATGTACAAATTGTTACTAAAATCTACATGTAGAGAACTATTGGCTGGACAGAGACCCACCAGGGTCTGGGACAATCAACATGAAGAACAGAGAAATGGTTCAGAAATGTTTTGGGGTTAAGTGGATTCAATCCAATCTTCTCAACACATCTACCTCCCTCTCCCACACACACACACACAATTAAATATTGGTTTGTGTCATGCACTAAAATGATATAATTGTTACTGATTGATGGGTTGGAAGGTAAATAGAGCACTTAAAGGGGTTTATTTTGAAGCAGCAGTCATGTTTATTTCTGCTATTTTCAGGATTTGTTCTTGTGGTGAATCAGGGACACTTTTGAGGCCTTCAAATACAATCAACATCTAAATGAGATCAAAGCAGCCAAGCCGCCACAGTGTTCCGAATAATATACTACAATATTAACATACTGCTTTATAAAACACCCGCATTCACTCCAACTTACAGCTTTTAGTATAATAAAAACAAAACATTTCCCTCGTTCTCATTCATTCCTCCCGCCTTCAATACACAGCTCCAATGGCGCCCTTTTAGCATCTTAGCCGCTAATTACAATCGCCCTCCATCCGCCTCAAACATTCTCCCCATCGCGAGTTTTATCTCCAGATATTATTATAATAAAACTCTGAAATCTACTCACCGAACGAGTTTCATGATTTTAGTGGAAAAAAACCGACGACGGCCTGAAGAAAAAAAAAACCTGTAGCACAAACGACAGAAGCTCGTCAGTAGCTACAGAAATACAGTGAACCACTTCCGGTGTAAACCGGAACAACTTTCTGTTACGTCTCTCTCATTGCCTGTTTCCTGGCTTGTGAGCGCCTGCATAAAAACAATAAACAGTGTATATATAAATAAAAAATTATTAGTTAATTATTTTTAGGGATTGGTTTAAATGTTAATCTATATGATTAACCAGTTTTAAGATTTTATTAACAAAAAAATCAATTCAACAAAACATTATAATAACAATAATAATTCACCATTTTTTCACAATAATAATAATAATAATAATAATAATAATAATTCACCTCTTTTTTGAAATTTTCCCTAATATTTTCTTCTACTCTAATTCGGAGAACCTTTTTCTATGAAGAGCGAAAAATCTAACTTGTTTGAGAGGGATTTGTCGTTTGGGAGGGATTTGTGAAGAACAATCTGGCAACACGGAAAGAACTTCAACACGGAAGTGCGGTTCTGCTTCTGAACCTGAACCGAGAACCGAGAAGAAGCTTCAAGAATTGCTCTAAAGCGCGGTCAGAAACCCGGATCCTGTCGCTCTGTACGGGTTTTTTATTTTTTATTTTTGGGTGTTGAAGATCTCCAGAGGTGGGTTCGGGTGATGTTGAGGGTTTAAACCGATGATGTGTGGGAGAAGGTTGAAGGTTCAGGACTTGTAGGACATCATTACGTGTCCTAAGCAACGCTGACATGTCGGGTAACACAGCTGAGGTATTCCCGTCATCTTCATCCTCATCATCATCATGATCATGATGTTTGTGTAGGTGCACAGATCAGTATTGTTCATCTTGTCTGATATTGACCGAGTAAAAGAGGCAGCATGTTTCAAAAGACCTCACTGACCACCATCATCGTGGGGGTCTTCACGGTCTACGTGCTGCACACGTGCTGGGTGATGTACGGCATCGTCTACACCAAACCATGTGACAATCCAAGGAGTGACACCTGCATTAGTCCTTTCCTTGCAGGGAAACCTCGCCTGCAGGTGAGCATCATGCACCATGTCCTTCCATGTCTGATGATTATTCTCATGATCAAGTCATACTCAGGAGTTTCCATTCTCACATATGGCCCATACAGATAAGCATCTACACGGCTCTCCGCTCCAACGCTGAAGGTGGACACACGCTCATCCACAGGGAGGAGGATTTCGATGTCCACACTAAATTTGAGAGGTACATTTTTTTCATTAAGTAGTGTCAGATGATTCAGGAGACACCCTGGTCATGAGATCTCCATGTTTAAGGTATTTGTTAATGGGCTGAACCGAACATGTAATTTTTATTTCTTCTTTCATAGTTTTTTATTTATGTTCCTCTTGTGATCGATGTTACCAAATCGTGACTCTCTGCTTTCGTTTCCTCGTTTCTGCAGAACGCATGTTTCTGAGGAACCAGGTGTTATAAATGTATTTCCATTGATCTTATAGATGTTATAACAACTACACTTTCTGGTCAAACATTCTCAATGGAGTTGTTGAAGTATAACCTCTGTGGAGGCTTCATGAACCACTCGTTCACAATTTAAACCCAGTGAATCCTGGGGTTGTTTCTTGGAATATCCTTTGATTTAAAAACCTGGACATGAAGAACATTCAGGTAGTCAGCTGATTTCAATATTTTGGCCACATAACATTCCTTAAGCTAGACCTGACCAACTGAAGCGACCTCGGATCATAATACCGCCCCCACCATTTTTTTTTGACAATAGGTATTAGGCATGATAGGCATCATTTCATCCTCTTCTCTTCTTACCCTGATGCACCCATCACTCTGGAACAGGGTACATCTGGTCTCACTAAACCACATGACAATTTCCACGTTCTCTCTAGAGTCCAATCTTTATGCTCTCTAGCAAATGATGATCTTCACTGATTGGTGCTTTTCTTAAGACTATACACCTGTTTAGTCCCAATCCTTCGAGTTCTTTTTCACACTGTGCAGGTGGAAATGCTCTTATTTTCACTAAGAAACATCCGAGGTCTACTGGTGTTTTCTTTACAATGAAGTAATCTTTAATCATCATCATCGTTCAAGACTTTTTCCAAACACAAAGATGATGCTTCACCACGATCCTTCCAGGTTTTTTAGTAGGTTAAGCTATCTCATTAGTTGTTATAATAAATTTACTTCAAGGCACATCTTTTTCCCCGTGACCACATGAGATGTTTTCTGACTAGAAGGTCCTCCCTGCATCAGTTTGGGTTCTGCAGCTTGTAACATGTTCACCACTCCAGGAATTATCCAGTGGAGATCTTGGTTACATCCAGGTTTTTTTTTTTTTACCAGCAAATGTATTTAGGATGCTTAGTGGTTATGGCATTGGACTTTGGATTTGAAGGTTGTGAGTTCAAATCCCAGACACACCAAGCTGCTCTTAACCCCCATAGCTACTCAGTTGTATGAATGAAATAAGATGTAAGTGGATAAGAGCATCTGATAAATACCATAACATGTAATGTAGTGTGAAACCAATCAAAAACTCTAAAACCGATCAAAGTAATCATACATCCGAATGACAAATGTATGGATCTTATCGTTCGTTCCTTTCACCAGGCTAATAAACGTCTCCCTGCCGAAGAAGACGCGGAACAATGGGACGCTCTACGGCATGGTGTTTGTCCATCAGGCGGGGATGTCACCCTGGCAGGACCCACGCCAAGTGCATCTGGTTACGCAGCTCACCACGTACATGCTGCCCAAACCCCCGGAGGTCAGCCTGATCACCGGCCAGGAGCTGCCTCGGGTACGAAGGGTGACGTTTGTATGCGTTCGGAATATTTTTCATTTCGTTTCGTTTAAAAAAAAAAAAGAATTGTGACTTTTGTCACCCAGCAGCAGGAGCAGAGAACAACAGGGGGCGATGGAGAGGTGGACCGGCCCGTGTCTCACTGGCGATCCCGTCTCACGCTGAACATCGTGGAGGAGAACTTCCTGTTTGACCGAGAGGCCATACCGAGTGACGTGCACCGCTATATGAGAGTGTGAGCTTCCTCGTGTACCCTCTGATAATGGGATGCTCTGGTTTAGTAAACAAAAAGTCCTAAATTCAAAGCGTCAGGGATGCTGAAATGTGGTTTGCTTTCGTTCGACTTGGTCGCTTTCTGTTTCGTTTCTGTCTCATTCTTGCTTTATTGTCATCTTTCTTCCTTTCTAGCAGCACATCCTTTAGTTTTTATACTATATGACACATAAAACGGGCCTTGATCATTGGGACCATTGGCATCAGTCTATAAAGTATATAAAACAGACTTTTTTTAAAAAACGCTAAGGTGGAATGTGCTCTGGTGTACTCGAGAACACGCCCAATGTTGGTATGCAGCATAATAGAAAAATGCTTCTCCTTGTAGGTTGAGACATACCAGATCGTTTACTTATCTCTGTGTCTAAAATGTGACAGTATCATCTAACATTTCAGCACATTTTCACCAATGAAGATCGTCATTTAGATTGCACTGTTCATATGCAGTTTTATAAGTGAGGCTTATTGCTTATTTTATTTTACTATTATCCAAAAGAAAGATGTAGACAGTTCATTTCTCCAAACATTCAGCTAAAATCCTTTAACAATCCAGTTCATCCCAGAGTAGTTCAATAGGATTTAGGTGCAGTGACTGGGCAGGTCATTCCATGATAGAGACTCTTAGAGCTTATACGTACGCTTCGGTTTATCGTCTTGTTGTACGGTGAAGTTGTCTAAACGGAATTGCATGGTGAAGTATGGAATGGTTGCCATGTTGGTTGAGGATTCCTTTCACTTTCCAGAATAAGTTCCAACCTTCCCTGCTTCAAAACATCCTCAAACCATTACGCTTCCTCCTTCTGTTCTCTGTCTTTCAGAAGTTCTTCTGTCAGAGCTGAAAATTGGGTCTACAGACCTTTCTTCCACTCATTCACCTTTTAATGTGTTTTGCCTTTTTTTCACTTGAACCAAAAAATATGCACCAATCAAGAAATGAGAACAGGAAATGACCCCTGTTGTCGGCAGAAGTGCACACGCTGAAGATGTCTTTTATTCAACGTTCCTTTACTTCCTGTGTGTATCTTTTTTTTTGTTTTTTTAAGGTATCAGAGTGGGAAGAAGTTTGTGTACCTCCCTCTGCTGTTTATAGATGAGCTGAGTAACCGAGTGAAAGATTTAGTGGTATGTGGTTCACCGATCCTCATGTGTGTGTTTTGCAGATTTCCAGTGTGTCTTTCAATACAGTGTATCATTTTTTTTTTTCTTGCAGGAGATCAACAGCAGCACCACTGAGCTGCCTCTGACTATTTCATATGACACCATCACTCTGGGAAAGCTACGCTTCTGGATCCACATGCAGGACGCCGTGTACTCGCTGCAGCAGTTCGGTGAGTAACCAGACATGTTTTTACTTGTGCGCAGTGATGCTTAGTTCAATGCTAAGTTTTGTATTAGAAATACGATACGTTAAAGATCCATATGAAGCAGCTAGCGATGCGATTCGCCCCCTATCATGATGCAGTAATAAAAGAATTGAGTTTGTTCCTTATAATTGTAAGTTTTTCCCTAATGAGTATCCCACTGGTAACTGTAGTGAGGGAAAAACTCCCTGAGATGGAATGAGAGAAACCTTGAGAGGAACCAAACTAAATGTCCATTCATTGCAGTTCCATCGAATGCGATCAGATGCAACCTGTGGTCTTAAGCCATTGTAGCGGACTGTGATAGAAATATAAGTGGATGCGCTCATATCATTTACATGATAAAGCTAAAGATTTTCCCCCTTTAGGAAGAATTCTCGGGTGAATCCTTTTGTCAACTTTCTCAACTTCATACAACATGGTTGAAATGATCTCAACACTATAACACGATACTATTACACAAAGTCAACACAGAGCTATGAAGATGTATGGGGATAGATTTGGACTGTAATTAATATAAAAACTCTGCTAAAGTGGTTCAGGATGTCTGGGAACTGTTCATGTGAATAACAATCCACCTCAACAGTGTTAAAACTATAATAAGTGGATTTGTGGTGCAACCCAGATCAGGATAGGTTTCCTTTTTGAGTCTGGTTCCTCTTAAGGTTTCTTTCTAATGCCGTCTCAGGGAGTTTTTCCTCACGATAGTCGCCACTGCCTGACTCATTAGGGACAAACTTACAGGCACTAAACTTATAATTCTATATTTTATAACCTCTTTGTCTCTGTAAAGCCGCTTTAAGACAATGTCTATTGTTAATAGCGTTCTCCAATTAAAACCGAATTGGATTGACATATTTAACAGAACTCACAGCTCCAGGGTTCGTGAGTCGAGTCTGACCTCAGGTCTTCTGTGTGCAAATTCGCGAACGCATATTTTATATATGTTTCGACCGTCTTTACGTACTGAAACGCCGTTTTTGGAAATGAAATGTTTAAAAAATGCTGTTGCAAGCGGATATTCGCCTTGTGGTGTAGACAGAGAAAACTATGTTCCCGGCAGTGGCAGCTTGATAGTGGCTGGATTTGAACTCATGACCTTTTGGTAAGAAGTCGAAAATCTTGTCAGAAGACCCCTGAGCTCACAAGTGTATGTTGTAATTTATTTGACTATTTTGCTGTTGCAGGCTTCACTGAAAAGGATGCAGATGAAATCAAGGGCATATTTGTAGACACCAATCTCTACTTCCTCGCCCTGACCTTCTTCGTCGCTGCTTTTCATGTGAGTAGATTTATAGCGTCTTCGATTTGAGGGTCAGTTTGAAGTCATTGGAAAGAAAGATGTTTATTTTCCTGTAATGTACTGAAACGTCGATGTACTTCTCAGCTCCTATTTGACTTCCTGGCGTTTAAAAACGATATCAGCTTTTGGAAACAGAAGAAGAGCATGGTGGGAATGTCCAGCAAAGCAGGTGAAGCAGTTACACCCCCCTACACACATTTACCTCCTTTTCTCACACAGTTACTTCCATCTTTACCCCTCACACAGCTCCTTTCTTTACCCCTCACACAGCTACTTTCTTTACCCCCACACAGCTACTTTCTTTACCCCTCACACAGCTCCTGTCTTTACCCCTCACACATCTCCTGTCTTTACCCCTCACACAGCTCCTTTCTTTACCCCTCACACAGCTCCTTTCTTTACCCCCCACACAGCTCCTTTCTTTACCCCTCACACAGCTCCTTTCTTTACCCCCCACACAGCTCCTGTCTTTACCCCTCACACAGCTCCTGTCTTTACCCCTCACACAGCTCCTTTCTTTACCCCTCACACAGCTCCTTTCTTTACCCCCCACACAGCTCCTGTCTTTACCCCTCACACAGCTCCTGTCTTTACCCCTCACACAGCTCCTTTCTTTACCCCTCACACAGCTCCTTTCTTTACCCCTCACACAGCTCCTTTCTTTACCCCCACACAGCTCCTTTCTTTACCCCCACACAGCTCCTTTCTTTACCCCCCACACAGCTACTTTCTTTACCCCTCACACAGCTCCTTTCTTTACCCCCCACACAGCTCCT